>ML681967.1:195266-530065 GCA_007922195.1 Podocnemis expansa | reverse complement strand
CCCTGGGAGGAGGGGCACATGTTGTCTCGGAACACTTTGTTCCGAAACAACATGTCCGAACAGGGCTGTTTCGAAACCTCTGTTTCGAAACAACTCTGTTTCGACAGGTAACGAGGTTTAAGTTATTTCGCAAAGACCACGGCCATTTCGAAAGAAGCGGTTTGCTTCTTTTGAAATGGCCGTGCGTCGTGTGGCCATGGCACTCCTTATTTCGAAACAACCTCTTTTGTTTCAAAATAAGGAGTGTGTGTGGACATACCCCAGGAGCACAGTCACCAGGTGTCACACAAATAAGTCTCTGAGATTTTCCAACAACTAGCCCACAACTACTTTCCCTTGTTGAATTTTCATTCACATCACATCTGGCACATTTCCATTTGGATTTTGAGAGAAGAAATTACTTGATGCTGTCATTTTCAGCCTCTGTCAGGTCCTGGTGAGGCATTTTGTGGTTACAAGAGCATAGCAGTTCCTTTTCTCTCTCTCTCTCTCTCTCACACACACACACACACACACACACACTCTGCAATCACAGCATAACACTGTCACTTTGCCATCTCACTACATCAATTTAGGCACTTGCCAAAACTTTCTTTTACCTTTACCTCCCCCTCCCCCAAAAAAAAATTTTAAAAGACTGAACACAAATGTTGACACCTTAGATTATGAGACAGTTTCATTTGAAACAAAATCTCCATATTAGACTTGCAGCTCTAACACATCCTGATCAATAAGCATTTGAAAAATCAACCTTGTTTTTCCCATCCAAGAAAAACATTACATGTTCTTTGGTTTAATCATCTGCTATATTTTAAATGGCTAAAATAAATTCCCTTCCACCCCCAAAATGCTAGCTTTGAGCACAGAGGCTAATCTGAATAAGGCCTCTGAAAATGAAGCTTAACTCTTTCAAAGAAAGAATTGTTTGAAATTTGGGCTTTCATTGGCAGCCCTTCATAAAGATGGTTAAAACTGAACCCATTCATCCAAATCCACTCAAACTTTGGCAATTCAAAGACCCAGATTTGAAATATCCCTGTTTTACAAAGCTAAAATTTTAATGATGGGATTTGGCAAATGCAAGAACACCCTGACTTTGATCTTCTCCCCTTCTTAAGAGGACCATATTTTTGGTCTATCTCGCATTTTTATGCTTCAGATTAAATTCCTCAAATATATACATTTGCCATTATGCTGATATGAAAAAGAACAGTTTTAAATGTTAAGATGTCTCTTTCTGGTCTTGAGACAAAGCATTTGAAAACTTGCAGGGATATTCTTCCCTTTGTATATAAGTAACATATTGTTATGTTGCACAACTTCCTCTCCCAACTTCTTCCTCCCATGTTCTCAGCATCATTGCCAAGCCAGCTTCATGCAAGGACAGAATATCAGGCAAGTCTATGTGTGATATTCTTAATGAAGCCAGTTGTTATTAATATTTCAAGCATTTGGAACTAACTCAAACACTGAAGATCATCTGCTGCTTTTAAAATGATGTATGTATAATTATCTCTGGTATGCCAGCATCCTGAATTCTCCTCACTACGATCCTACAAGAAAGTGCAAAATGTGGTGGTGTTACAATGAAAATAAAATAAGGAAGTCATCACTGCCAGTATCTCACAGTAGCTGCCAGTCATGGAAATGAGATTCCCCAACTGCACGTCATGCTACAGGAGCTCTCCAAGCAGCAATGAAATTGTCTTTTGATACACACTCATGGACTTGCAAAGTGGATACTGGAGCAGACACAATCCATTTACTGAAACAGCCACTCAAATCTAAGTAATTACACCCTTTTAAGTATCGAAAGTGGCTACAGTAAGTTTTGATTAGCAGACTGTCTCTTTGAGCATTTGAAGTATAAAAGTAGTTTGACGTTTTAGCTAGTGGTCAGAATGTTTTAACCACCAAATTACTTATAAGGAGATTCTAACACACAAGCAGTTTTCTTCTGTTACCTGAAGAATTTCAGATTGAAAATTCTTTCCTAAAAACCATAAAAAGCTAAGTTAGTGACAGTTTTGCACGATATGTTCAACTCCCCTAATAAATAAATATAATAGGCAAAATATGCATATTTTAAAGTAAGTTTTCTTCAGTTACAGGGATCGGCTGTATCTGCATTTTTTATCAAGTTTCAACATTATGGGGCTGATCTAGTTTCCATTGACAAATATGGCAATATTCCCCTTGAATTTGGTGAATGCAGGATCAGGCCTGACAGCTCATAGCATTCCAGTATGGAACTCCAGAGCATTTCATCTACAATTTAGGATGTTACTGATAGATTATAATGAAACTACTGACTTGAAACTCCACCCACCCCCCAAACCCACACACACACACACACACACACTTGTTTTGGCCTTGGAAAACTAAGCCCAAAGCCACGGTAGCAATAAAATTCCATGTACATATACAAAATAATTCAACAGTCATTAAAATACAACACCAAAATGCAGTAGGAAGAATTAAGCTACTGTTGCTAGTCCACTGTTGGAGATGAATATGAACACTTTAGTTTTAAGTTAGAATAGCATTGTCAGAGGATCTGTGATTCATATGAAAGCCATCTAGGGCCACCAGTATTTTCTAAAGCATTCTGGGTTTGGAGTTTTTAGGTTTTACAAGTATATACAAAGGTTCTTTGATGTCAGAGGTAAGTGATTTGTGTTTAAGCAATTTGCTTTAGTCAATAAAAAAAGAGGGTATTTTTGTAGGGTGCAGCATCTTTTTCCACTCCTCCAGTTGTATGTCAGCTCAGGGATGGAGTCTTTCCAGCCCTGTCCAGCTAGTTGGTTCAGCTTGTCTCTCCCATTCTTCCTCTCCACCCATTCATCTCTCTGCACTTTTTGAACCACATGTATTTAATTAGTTTGATAGTAAAATAAAAAGCAACTATCCTGCATGTACTGGGGCAATTCTACTCTTGGTTGTACGAGTTATGAGAGCAAGATTTGACCAACACTTTTTTTCACTCCCTGTGCAGGGAAGGATAGATGTTCTCCTCTTGGATTAGATTAGTGCAATTTTGTCTTGACACTACAAAAACGATGTCAAATGTAGCCAATAGAAAGGATCCACTAACTCCCAGCATCTTCCAGGCGTGTCCAGCCACACAAAAAGCAGGCAACCCTCTCCCAGCTGGAACTCTGATATTGCTATGTTGAAGGGACAGGGATTTGACTTCACCCCAGTCCTTCCTGGTAAAAATAAACAGCCTGTTCGTGACTTTGACTGAACAGCCAACATGTGAAGTTGCCTGTGACAGGTGTCAATTGCATGAACTCATGAAGCAGAAAAGTGAACACCAGCTGTGCTAACTGTGGTAAATCAAAATATAAGGCACCAAGTGTCCACTCCCAATAAAACTGTTAATTTTTCACCTCCTGCCCCCCCGCCCTGGAGGAGAAGGGCTGCTAGTGGCTCCCATAACAGGAAGTGTTGCTGACGCTCTGACTGAGGGTCAGTAAACATTGCTTATTAACATTCCTGAGGAAAGTCAAATCAAGATAGACTCTGCGATGTCTTGATTCCTGGGAAAGAACTGTATGTAGCCCTGAATGTGCAGTGAATATATTAGATACAAGCATCAAGAGTTAATACTTTTGAGCTAGTGAGAGGCTTGTACATTACAGGACAATGTACCTTATATTCTCTAGCTCTGGGGTAAGCTGGTTCAGTAAACTTAAGGTGTTTCTAAAACTGGAACTTTTTTGCTCCTCTCTCCTCATCTTCTACCCATCTTAGAATCTGGAAAAGAAAGATAAATAGTTCACTGCACCGTTATGCTATATCTTCTCTCCTTTCTATATGGCAAAGGCTAATTTACACGAGTCATATACTGTTGCACTTAAAGTGAGTAATAGTTTAAGTTCCAATTCAGCAAAGCATCCTGTTTGCTGCAAAAATTTAAGTGTGTGCTTAAAGTTAAACACATACTTAAATTCCTTTAAATTTAATGAGGCATAAACATACGCTTAATATTATACATGTCCCTAAATCCTTTGTTGAATTAGATCTTACTGCTCACGTAGTCCCACTGAAATCAATGGAACTACTAGTGGAGTAAGATATGACAATCTCACCTCCCAAGAACACCTAATGAAACTGTAAGGTCTTCCTTAGCGGTTGGTGGTATTTAATGGTCTGGGGCCACTGACCTCAGAGTTGGAGAACTCATTGGTATAAATGATATGGTTCTTTTCTATATGTTTCTAAGAAGTAGGAGGCCACTGAAGACTTTCCTAACATCTTAACAAGCAAAAACTCATCCAGGCTATAATCAGCTTGTACCATAGTTACTGCAACATTCTTATCTGCAGCCTTGAGAAATGCAATCTTGCCTACTCACATTCATCTGGAGTGCTGTGCCAAAAATCAGTTTCCTACACCATCATTTTGACTTTGTCACTCTCCCTTTAAATGGTTGCCCTTCTTGCATCATAACCTTTAAGACAAGTAGCTTAGCACCCATCCCATCTATCTTCTCTCCTTCACTATCAAGTTATTGATGCTTCAGCCTCCATTACCCAGTTGTAAATTTTCAAACAAGCATCTCTTGTGTTTTTTTCCCACAAGTGAGAGCTGCTCCCTATAAATATCTGCAATGCTACCTCATTGTCTACCTTCAAAGCCCTCCTCAAAATTGTCCTTTGTTGTGATGCCTACCACAATCTTGACAATAACAGTAGGGCTCCTGGTACACTGAGATCACTGCTTACTATGCTGATCAGTGTTGTCCATTGCTCACTTTTACTCTCTTATTACTCATATTTATCTATCATCCCTCATCTTCAGTTTTAAGCTCCTTGAGAAAGAGACTGGCAATTTGTTCTGTGGTTATACAGCACCTAACACAATGAGGTCTGATGCATGAATGGGGCTCCCAGGAGCTACAGTAATATACATAATAAATATAATAATTATGATAATCCCAACATAAAGATGTAAGCAAGAAAGCGCATGTTCCACCTGTTGAAGGGGCAATGAAATTACATAGGCATATCCAAAGGAAAGGTTGCTCAACAACGTGGCTTTGCTTTTAAAAATGTTGACTTCTTGAACTATGTTTCTAAATTCAAATAAGCAGTTTATTCAAAAGAACAAAATAACTAGCTAGAACTTTCCTTTCTTTTATGGTGAGAACTTGGGTAAAGCAGAGAAAGGAAGCGAGAATTAGGGAAAGAGGCAAAGGGAGGGTAGAATGCATATTTTCACTCTAAATTTTAAATTAAACTAAACTCATTGTAGATTTTTCAGACTTGAAGAGGCTTATGGTAGTTTGTTTTCCAATTTCTTTGGCACATGGAATTTCAGAGCTCTGTGGGTATGTTCCTTAATTCAAATTAATGAAAGCTTAGTTCAAATTAGTAAGACCTACCAGCTAGTTCCAGCTAAGCCCTTAGTTCGATGCTTAGTTTGAACTAAGGATGGTATAGAGTAGACTACAATTAATCCTTAGTTCAAACTTAATACATTTGAATTGAGGGAAGTTAGTTTGAATTAATGCTAAGTCGAATTAGTCCACTTCGTTAATTCAAACTAATAAGTTCAAACTAAACTTGAACTTATTCGTTCAAATTAACAAATTTGAATTAACTTTTTCCTAGTGTAGACATAGCCTATGAGTTTTAATTAATTATTAGACATGAGATCAAGGACAGATGATACAATTAAAATAAAACAAAAACTGATCTAAACATTCACACCAGAATCAGATCAGGGTAACCTATAACCTTCTGTGAGATTCAGAAAAAAGCTTGGTTCACATTGTTTGTGAGAACTTGAATGTGCTCTACAGTTATTGATAGCAGAGACACCACAAGCCAAATTTATCCATTTTGTAATTGGTTACAATTAGAAATGGTTACATTAGAAATAGGAAAAGAACACAAGAAATATCATCATGGTATTTTCCCAGTCTGGCTGAAAACAAGAGGTATGGGATTTCTCATCAGAAAGCCTGTTCTCATAAGATTTCCAGGGTTGTTTGTTCAACTGTATGTTTGAATGCATAAGCTTAAATGAATGAAACTGAACTTACTGAGATTTGTTTAGAGCTACTTCCTCCTTATATGCAACTGGAAAATACACAGAATCTAGCACCTTATTAAAATAACATTCCTATATTTACTGATTCATATAAATAAAATCTTAATTCATAATTGATGCTCCCATTCCAAATGAACTCTCTGGGAATGCCTAAATTTAAAAAATATCAGTGGCTTCTTTAATGGTTTTAATGCTAAGCTGTCTTTTTATCACAGTTAGAACTCTTATTCTGCATTCCCATTTAATTAAGAAAATAATATGGCTGATCAATGGCAGCAACATCTCTAATAACAGGCGCTCATCATAGTGTGTGTAGCTCAGATAGCTTTGAATGTTTAAATCAAATTAATTTCACTTTACATTCCCTGTGGCACTAATACCTACAGGATTTTAATTTTTCACTTGTCAATCAGAAGATTCAAAATACTTACAAAAATAAATACTTCAGAAGTAAGTAAGGGTTTGTCTACCCTATGGGGACTACACTGGAACAGGTATGGAGCCATAGCTACGCCTGCATAACCCTCTAACATAGATGTAACCTACAGCAGTAGAAGAGGTTTTCCTGCTGCTGCAGGAGCAACACCTCCCCAAGAGCTAGTACCTAGGTCAACAGAAGAATGGTTCTTCCATCAAGCAAGTTCTCTCTACACTGGGGGTTATGGTGGCATAACAACATAGATCAGGCTATTAAAAAAATTCACATCCAGAAGAACACAGTTATATCAACCTAAATTTTAAAGTTCAGAACAGACCAAAGTAACCTGGAAGCCAAAAGTGAGTTAGGCTTATAGGAATCTTAAGTCTCACTGAATATCAGTGTGGTTTAGTGCTTAAAGGGCAGCTTTTCCAAGGCCCATGGAAGAGGCAGCTAATTCCCACTGACTTTCAGGAATACCTCATTGACTCCAATATTTCATCAAATTGGTTTGTAGTTTGTGAAATAAAAGTTAAGGTAAAATTTTAAAAAGCACTCAAATGACTTAAGAGCCAAAGGCCCATGTTTTGAAGTAATTTAAATGCTTTGGTTTCTTTGAAATCCCCCTACACATTTAAATTACTTTTGAAAAAGAGAATTAAGCTCCTGCATCAATTGGATGCTTTTGAAAGTTTTACCCTAAAGCTTTATCATGTGTGTGTATTTAGGTTAATTTTTAGTACATGAAGTGACTTGAGTACTCAGGAAATGTACTTGACTTGAAAATCCCTGGAATCTGGAGACCTCACACCCAAGAGAAAGGTAGTATCTATCCTTCAGTCTAAGCTCTTTGCCCCTCATATAGACACGCTTGCACTAGTTTTAATCTAGCTAGTACAGCTAAGAACAGAAGTTGAAGCAACTACACATTCAGTAGATGTGTTCATGAACTATCCACAATGATGCAAACATCTTTTTCTTGAATGGTAGCCGCTAATTTGGACCCCATCATTTTGTATGTATAGCTGGGATTATGATTTCCAGTGTGCATTACTTTGCATTTATCAGCACTGAATTTCATCTGCCATTTTGTTACCCAGTCACTCAGTTGTGAGATCCCTGCAAAGCTCTTCAGTTTCATTTGGATTTTAAAACAGCTGAGAAGGGCAATAAATTAATTCAAATTACATTGAGTTTCTTGGGGGGTGGGGTATTAAATGAAACCGACAGACAACTGAGCTGAAGCTGCCAAGTTCAAAAAAATCGCTGAGCAGTATTTTGATTGCTGTTGAACTACTTTGGAGTTGAACCATTCTGGTCAATCATCTGTGTATCTAAATCCAAATTCTTGTAGGTCCTTACTCCTTCTCTCATTTGTAGTAGTTTGCTTATAACTTGTGCACTACACTGCCAAGATCTGAAGTCCACCTCCTCTCCCCACTAAGGGTCAGAGCCTATATGTCTATGCAACTATTTCTGGCATGAGACTGAGTCATACCCCCAAGTTCTTAGGTGTGCTGCTGCAGGTTTCTGCCTGGCATGTAGACAGCTACCAATCTGATGGTGTAAGCAGTGATGAAACTGACAAGAGTTTCAATTTCAATCAGCAGCTGCAGCTTCCAGGAGCATACTGCATTTCAGGAGCACCAGGTATCATTTCCTGTGTTTATTTTGGAAAATTTCCATTTTGCAAAAATTTCTGGGGGAAATAAAAGGTTTTGTTGAAATTTGGTTTCATTCCAAATGATAAAAAATACTTAAATTTTTCATGAACCAGAAATCCCAAATGTTAGACACCTGCTAATACAAAAGGGATATTATGAAAGTAAGTTCCAAAGTGGTAGCCATGTTTATTTTGTGGAACTAGACTAACAAAGAGTCCTGTGGCACTTTTAAAGACTTCACCTGACAAAGTGGGATTTTCTCCCATGAAATTTCATGTGAAAAATAAATTTGTTAGTTTTTAAAAGTGCCATAGGACTCCTTGTTTGTTATGAAGATAAGTGTATTAAAAAGTCTGTGAGGTGTTCAAATGCTCCAGTGATGGGGGCCAGATAAATACTTAAGTTAGATAGCGAGAGCTGCAAATCTGGTTGGAGAAAAGAGTCAAATAGATTTTTAATTTTTCTCTTCTCTGAGCATCTTTTTCAGGGCAGATGCTCCTAGAGAGTTTGCCTTTGGGCAAAGTCGGCTGAATTCAAATGGAAGAGGCTTAAAAGGAAATACGATAAACTATTCCACAGAACACTGCTTCCGAATACCCTGTCTTCTAGGCTTCAAAGTAAGGTCCACCACATCTTTCCAATGTAACTTTCCACTGTATAAACTTACAAGAAAGTTCTGTACTGTGGACACTCCTAATGCTACAAACACATATAAGTTTAAAATTTAAGCACATAAGTAATCCCGCTGAAACCAATTGGGACCACTCACATGCTTGAAGTTACACACACACTTAAGGGTTTTTGCAGGATTTAGTGAATGGGCACAGGATTCAGGAGACTTGTAGTTATTTTATCTTCCAATTTTAAGATCTTTAAATGCTTACACAGAGAGCAAGAGATTGTTTTCCACATTCTTAATATCGGATGGAGCAAAAACTACTGTGGTCAGTGAGAGTTTGGCTCATTTAGTTCCTGGTTCTACACAGGGATGTAAAATATTAAATGGTTAAACAGTTAACCAATAAATATTACTCTTGTCAGTAAGACTAATACTTATGGCTCTCTGTTGATAGCATCAGACCATGCCGGAGCAGCACAACTGTTGCTGCTGCCGCTACCACCCAGAAAGGCTAAGGCCTTGGGTATAAGTGCTGCTGCAGAACATGGTGACCAGAATTTGAGACAGGAGGGTTTCCCACACAGCTGGTATGGAGGCCCATCCTTGGGGTGGGGGGAGCCAAAGGCAGTGCGTGGGGGGGGGGCCAGGAGCATTGAACCCGGCCTCCACTTTTGGCCAGCTCAGCCCACCCTCAGGGGGGAGGGGGAACAGCCAGCCCAGGGGTCGGGCTCCACTCTCCCACCCCAGCCCTGGGCCAGCTGTTCCATCCTGGGGGTGGGGAGGGCCAGCCCAGAGGCAGGGTGCGAGAATGGAGCCTGACCCCTAAACCGGACGGCCCCTCCCACTCAGCAGGGGGGTGAAGGTGGGGAGCCCCGCAGAAGCCAATTGGCCCAGAGCTCCACACCCCCCAGGGATGGCCCTGCCAGTATGGAAGCGCCACACAAAATAATACTGGTTAAGTGGTTAACCAATATAATTAATAGTTTAAACTGGTTTTTGTTTTCTAATTAAAGAAATGCACATACCTAATTCTACAAAAACAAGTTTAAGCATGTAGGTAACTCCACTGAAAGCCACTGGGACTATGTAGATGCTTGAAATTACACACATGCTTAAAAGTTTTGCAGGAGTTAGCACCTTAAACAATCACACAATAAAATCATAAGAGTTCAGCTCTAGTTGACATTTTGTCAATATGGTTTCAAGCACTTCGCTGGCCTGTTTGTAAAAGAAGCCTTGTAATTCCCTCATGTATAGTTACTAGAAATGGACTTTTAAATACCCCTGAACGACTTTGTGGTGGATTTAGAATTCAAACCAGGATCTGAATTTGAATTTCATGCCTTTCTGTCGGTGTAACTTAGCTGAGGATCTGGCTCAATAGATCTACAATCAGTCACCCCAAAAACTCAGGTCCACAGAGCTTTGAATTTTAGCAAGAACCCAAATCTAGAAATGTATCTAGAACCAAACTGTGAAGCCTGCATCCATCTCTAGTAGTGATGGAGAGCCACAAACTCACTTCTTTGTTGTCTGAAAGAATGCAGAACTATTATCAATTTTAAAACACTTTGCTGTGCACTGGGTCATTTAACCGACATTTATAACGTTTTTTAGGAAACTGGGACATTTCTTTTTCTGAATGCTCTCTTACTGTTGATAAAAGAGAGACCAATGGCTCCACTGATTCTTGTAGGTAGAGGATAGTAGTGTTTTCACAGACACTTTGTTTTGGGAGCTAGAGGAATTCCTTAACTTTTTAAATTTAAATTGAAAAATGCACAAATTTTATAGAAATCATTTAACTGAATCACTGGAAATTCTTTATAAATATCTGCAGTGAGATCTGGCAATATTCTGAGGGAGCAGCATATTTAAATATTAATCATTGCAATACTTTTGCATAAAATATTTTAGCAGGAGAATTTTCTATGAATAGGATATTTTCCTGACACGGTACAATTTAAGACTTGTGGTAAAACTGTCCTGCAGTGGTTTAAGAGCGTAAGCACTACTCTCAGGTCAGACTGCTAGGAAACAGGGCACAAATCCCAAACTGGCAGTGAGTTCCCAACTGAGATTTTACCAACCAGTGTAAACTGCTCAGGCGCTATAACAGCCTTAACATTGAATCACAGACGTCCCAACATATCTTGCTACCTGGGAAAGCTAATCCTTGTGAGACACCGTACTTTAGAGCAAAGATCATAGTAATCCTCAGTCCCAAAGGACCAGACAATTGCACTGTAGATCTCAGAGACAATGCTTATAGCCAAACCTATAATAAATTACCTGGAGATTTATTACATTAGGAAATTAGAGTTATTTACAAGGTTAAAGTACACAAGTATGTAGATACATATAAATAAGTTGCAATTTTAAGTTTCAAAAAGTAATAAAAGCTTCTGCAATAAGCAAGCTCTGAATGTCCATTAGGACTTACCCAGCCGAAACAATGGGATGTTTTCTGTTTGCTTTTAGTAATCCTTGTCCCTCAGAGTCTAAGCACCATAAAAAATAATTCTTCCTTCTTAGGTCTTCTCATTCCTTCTCCTATTTCTGCTTCAAGGTGCAAACTTAGCTGATAGGAGGAATTCAGTTGACATTTTTTCATGGTGGGTAGAGGAAAACAATCAATGAAGTCTTGCCCTCTAATACCTCACAATAGTTCATCTGGTATTGACAGGCCTCATAAGGCAGGACATAACTGTTGGAGACTATTTCACACCCATTAATACTGTGTTTTAGTCTGATGATTTGTACTGTCAGCTTCTAACTATGTTTGTAGATGTTCAAACCCTAGCTTACAGTATGGGACATAGATGTTACACGAGATTAATGCATGCAGCAACTTACAAGCCTTCAATAAAGCCTAAACACCATGCATATTTTTATAACCAATATCTGTTGTACCAATACCAACACACAGGGAGAAACCAGATTTATTCCATTTATTCCTATATTCACAATAGGCATGGGGACTCTGGCATAGCTGAGGACTTAAAGGGCCAGCCATGGAATCAGGAGATCTAAATTCTGTTCCTTGCCCTGCCAGGGACTTACTGAGTGACCTTGAAAGACTAACAAACTCTGTCTGCCCCATTTTCCTATATTTTGCACAGATAAACATCACAAAACATTTTCTAGGTAGAACAAAATAATGAATTATAATACCTATAATCAAAAGGTAATAACACAGTCCATGTCATTACTAATAGGTATCAAGAGTAACTTCTGTGTAATATTTGAGAGAGAGCTAGACTTTTCTGCCCTCTTCCAGTGGTTAAAGTATAATTTGATAGACCCCAGAACCCTCCTAATCTCTGGGCCCCCTTCTGTATTGCCTGGGCCCCCTTCATGCATGTGTGGCCCCAGCTCAGGTAGGCATTTGCAACTGCTTCTCAGTACCATGCACATCGGTTATCACTCCATAAAAATACTGGCCCCAATCCTGGCCTCACACACTGTCCGCTCCTCTCCTGACCACCATCCTGGCTTCATGTGCTGCCTCCTCTGCCCCCCTACCTTCATCGTGGTCTTACTTGCTGCCCCCTGCGCTCCTTAGATGGTACTTGGTACTGACATGAATGTAGAGGATAGGACTCAGAGAACTGGACCCGCACCCCCTTCCGTGAACCACCCACCAGCTCGCCCATTGGCTTCCTGATCTACTGAAACCCTTAGGCCTTTCTGACACCTTTTAGGCACTAAACATGTGTTCAGTGACTGCCAGTTTCATGCAGTCAAACCCATTGCACATAAAAAAGAAGTATCATCCACAGGTTTAAATGTTAAATGTAAGCACAAGTAAAAGATGAGGAAATTCCAAAGCTTACCATTGCCACCATTGGGGGTCAGGCCACAAAGATTCTGGCAAGCCAGGACTTTTGCATTGATTTCTGGGAATGTTTTATTTTTCAGTAGCTGCTCTGAGGATAACTACAACAATGGAAATTGGTATAATTGTTTGCACTTCCCGATCATAATATTCAACCAATGAACATTGTAAAGCCTTGTTATTTGCTTCTTCTTAGAACAACCCTTATAACACCTTTTTTTGAGGAAAATCCGGCAATTCCATCTTTGACATCTTGATTCTCCATCCTTCTTGGCATATCTGTATAAAACTCCATTACTTTAATAACAAAATATAGATTAATTCACAAAGTCTTTATTTATCTTCTGTCTTTAGTTCTTCAGTGGATACTTATCAGCCTGGAGAGCACCTCTTCTATGCCATGTATCTAGTGGTTAAGTCTTGCAGTGTGTGCTGACAGGCTCTCTAGTCTACAATATTCATCTTGCTTTCTTTCAATCTTCTAGTTATTTCTTTTATTTCTCGTTTGCAACTCCACAGCACAGTATTCACTGGATATAGACTCAGTTCTGCGTCCATCAATGGGCTTGAGCAGAGGTCAAAGAATTTATGAGCTGTACCAAAGGTGGATGTTTTGGCATCCCTTTGTTGGCTTCTATGCCCCTATAGATATTTTTTTCTCTTGGTCTTCACTGCCTAGTCAAATTCCCAATCATCAACATTTTTTGGCATAAAATACATCCCTTGCTTCTGTAATCAAACATGTGTCCTAATCCATATCTTCGCCTTTTTAGAAATCAATAGAGTAGATTGCAGTCTTTGCAACCAATGCCATAAAACGAGTTTTTTCAATTTTTAAGGAAAGATTCAGGGCCAGCTCTTCACCTGGCATACATCAGCATAGTTCTTTTGAAGTCAATGATTTACATCAGCAAAAGATGACATTTGTTCTTACTGTCTACATTCCAGTGTTTTGGGCCATTCCACAATCTTGCTTCACTTGACAAGGAAGCTGGGTGCAGCCTTTCCTGCTAAAACTATAGGTACACTAACATTTCAGAGATAAACATTTTGGATTAAGTCGCAGCCTATGTCAGAAGGAGTTGGCAGGGAGGGCTGTCTGACCATCAGCAGTAGCTCCCGGAGGCATTTAAAGACATTAGCAGTGAACTGTTGTTCCTTTACACCTGTTTTGTTTTAGATCTTGTCATTTAGGAACCAGTTTTGTGCATTTGTACTATTTCTACTGTTTTTACCTAGTTTTGTTATTACACTTTATAGTGACCCTGTCTTTACTGGTGCTGAGGGTGAAGGAAGGTTTGGGCCCAGTTCAGTGGGTCACTCTACCCGTAATTCCCATTGACTTCAATGGCAGTTATTGCTAGAGCTCTGTGTGGATACAAATACGTGGATCCACACATCCAATCTTCATCTACGAAAAATGGTCCATGGATATCTGCATTGCACCCAGGAGTGTGGATATCCGCCAATAAAATGTGGATATCCATGGATGTGCAGGGCTGTAGCTGTTGCACAGAAGACTAGACCAACCAGGCTGTATGCAGACTAGGAGAACTTTGCTTGAATGAGAATCTCCAAACGTAACTCTTGATGATTTAATAACTAGTGTGTCTGCAAAATCGTTTGACTTTTTAAGAAAGCTTCTATCATTTGCCTCAGAATGTTTTACCTTTCTCAGTAATATCCAGAGTTGCATCAACTCAGTCATGTCAAAGAAGTCATATCTGTAATTTAACTTTCTTTCATTTGTCTAAGGCAACAGTGACATCTGGTGGCACTTCAATTTAATAGTGCAGTATTTCCATACGACTCCTCTTTCAAACTCTCCTTTGAATTTAACGTCCATTTAAATCACATGTCCATTGTAAAGTTGTTACATTACTGGAGTAGACACCATTGTTGCTGCCCTTTCCACCACAGAGAGAGAGAGACACCTGTCGACAAAACAAAGGATAATGAAAGATCCCTAATATAGTAAAAAAAAAAAACAAGGAGTCGTGTTGGACTTAAAGAAAAATAAATCTGTTAGTTTTTAAGTGGCACACAACTCCTTGGTGGGGTTTCTTGTTTTGTTTTGGGTTTTTTGGTTGTGTGGGATTTTTTTTTTTTTTTTTTGCTGGACTAGGCTAACATGGCTGCCCTTTTGAAATTCCCTAATATAGTTCCTGTATAACTAAACTCTGCAAAGAGAACAGCATCCCATATGCCAGTTGCCCTGTGACATTCCACCCTTTCCCATCCAGGCAAGAGAGGGAAAAGGGTCTGTGCAGGGAAGATAATGCTGAATTATTGCATGGCAAAGTCCATCAACAGCACATCCCTGGAAGGGATATGGCTGTCAGGGTTATAGTATAGTTTGTGATGGAACCAGAATGCAATTATCTTGAGGTAAGAATGGTGTTTGATGAGGAATACTGATGAGCTCCATCTTCACAAAAAAACTGAGCATATTCTGAATTTCCAATAGCAGATCTTTAAAAATAACTTCAGTTAACACTTCTGGACCAGCCAGATGGAAAGGTGCAATTTAATGCAAGAGAGTCTTCAAAGTCTAGCTAAAAGATGCTTCACTTTATTCTCAGCAGCCAGTGCTGTGAAGTGAATTGTACCCCAGATGGGTCATTGAAAAACAAAAATTGTTTCCAAGTGATCAAGGAAAAGCAAAGACAGAGGAACCCGAGCACACAGAGCAGTGAGACCCTGTGCCCATTTTAGACCATATCTACACCAGAGAATTTTTGCACAACTATGTTTTTTGTTAAAAGACAAGCACAATATATATAGCACCTGTGCATATCCACACATTGCCCCTTCTATTGCAAAGGAACATCCACACTGTTCTTTGAGTTTTTGCCAGTAAGAACAGTGCATTGTGATCATCTATCCCTCCATGCCACTGATCAGCTCCCAATACTAGGAATCATGGGATGGAGGAGAGGATCGCAGAGCACCTTGGGTAAATTTTCAAGTTTCCATAGGCCACTTTGTTTCTTTGCCATCATTCAAGCTGCTGTTAGCAACTCATGCCCTTTTTCTCTGTTTCCCCATTATTTTCTGTGTCTCCACCAGCCAATTCTCAAAACATGGATCCAGCTCAATGCTCCACTGTTGCTTGCGGCATAATGAACACAGCATGACTGGTCACACGGTCCGTCTTGAGCTCCAAATCAGAAAAGGAATTGAAGGAGCCAGACCTGCTGACCAACATGCAAACCAACAGCACTGCATTGCTGTTTCTCTTCCACACAGCGTCTGCACACGGTGCATCCCCACTTCTGGTCACACAAGTCTGGGATGATGAGCAGCAGCAGCTACAGAACTTTCAAATGTGTAAAGCCACATTCATGCGGAGCTTGCCCCTGCCCTATGATGCAAAGACACCTAAGTGAGAGCTGCCCTCCCCCTAGAGAAGCACCTTGCAATTGCTGTGTGGAAGCTGGCAACACCAGACTGCTATGGTCAATCACAAAGAGAGTGTAAAGCCATACACAAACATAGCTACTCCAGCACACTTCCCTCCCATCTGACCATTTTGTCTTTGTGCAGAAAAGTTAGTTAGCCCCTGAACAGAGTAGCATTGACTTACCAAACACCATAACTCACCTCTCCCACTTCTGGAGCACCCCAGCTGAATGGCTGTGACTGGCTGCATGATTCAGGGGAGGGGATGGGGGCTTGAATAGCTCCTGACTCCCAATCATTGCTGCACTGCTTCCTGGCTCTGCATCTTCCTCCAGCTCCACTTCTTCCTCAGTTACCTCCTCATTGTGGTTTTCTCCAGCGTCCATTGTCTCCAGGGGCATGGACATGTCTAGCGGTGTCTTGGGAGTGGATGTTGGGTCCCCACAAAGGATGGCTTCCAGCTCCTTGTAAAATCAGCATGTATCTGGCACAGCGCCAGATCAACGGTTTGCCTCCCTGGCTTTTTGGTAGTTCAGCCTCTGCTCCTTTGCCTTGGCTCTGCACTGAAACATATCCATCTCATAGCCTTTATCCGTCGTGGCACGAGAAACCTGCCCATAAGGGTCAAAGGTCCTTCTGCTAACAGGTAGCTATGCCTGCAGTGTGGACTCTCTCCAGATACCAGTCAGGTCCAGCAGCTCTGCTGTGCTCCATGCGTGAGAACATTTGCTGCATGGAGCCACCATTGTCACCTGGGAACATGTTGCACTCACTCTCCATACCAAACAAACAGGAAGTGAAAACAGGAAAAATTCAAAGATTCCCAGGACTTACGAGAGAGAGGAGCTAGTCGTGTCAGAGCAGTGGAGTACAAGTGGAACACCAGAGTGGTCAGGCTTGCATTCTGGGACATTTGCAGAGGCTGCTTAACACACCAGAAGAATGTGTGAGCATATACAAATGCTCTTTTGTGCAAAAGCATTTGTGCAAAAGGCATTATGACTCTTGAACAGGTAGTATTATTTTGTCACCAAAACAGGGGAGTTTTGAGAACAAAATGAGCATTCAGGTGTGTATGGTGGGCTTGTTTTGATGCAAAAAGTCAAGTTTTTGCATCAAAACTCTCCAGTGTGTAGAAGCAGGGCCATCCCTAGGGTAGGGCGACCAGGGTGGCCATGGCCCCACGCTTTGGGGAGTCCCACAGGGCCACACCACCAACCCCCCATGCCAGGGACCGGGCAGGCTGGCCAAAAGGACAGCTCAGTTCAGTGCTGCCAGTCTGTCCCAACCCCACCCCCAGGCCATGCGCACTGCTCTGGGCTCTGTGCTGGAGCAATGGGGAGGGGGTGGGAGGCAGCACAGAGCCAGTATTGCTGCCCCCTAGCCCCAGCTGTGCTTCCTCCCACATCCCCCCCGTTGCTCCGGCACAGAGCCAAGAGCAGCACACATGGCTGGGGGGGACCGGCAGTGCTGAACCAGGCTGCCCTTTAGACCACTTGCCAGGTCCCCGGCATGGGGGGCAGCACAGGGGCTGGCCAGCTCTGCCCTGCAGTGCCATGGGAGGAGGGGGAGCCACAGAGGGTGATTTCACCGGGGCCTCACATTCCCCTAGGAACAGCCCTGTATAGAAGGCCTAACACTTCAGCATGGTCTAGAACCTCAGCCCATCACTGAAGCTCAAAACAGTTCAACATGGTGAACCAAGCATTAGGATCATTTTGAGATAGGAAAACCAAGACATGGAAGGAAGAGATTTATAAAACTAAACTGTGCATTAGCAGCAAACCCATAAAGCGAGCCCAGTAGTTCTAACTCCCAGGTCTCTGCATGACATGTTTCTCTTAATTCTTCTCAATCCAATAATCCCTGATGTGACCAGGAATTTCACAGGAGGATGGTTGGGCAACCTGTCCCTGACATACTCATCACAAGAAAAGTTGTCACCATGCTGTCACATCACCAGCTCATAGCCAGTTGCTGCTTACAGACCCCCCCAGGCGAATATTATTGGAACCATCCTGATATTAGGGGTTTTGTTGTAAACAGGCTACTATTCTTCCCACCAAAAAAAAGTGTCCTTATTTTTCACACTTGCTATGTGGTCATGCTACCCATACCAGAAGGTGAGGAAGATGCCCTCTTCTACCATTGTCTCATAAAAACCGAGGTGCTCTTTGGGAACTATGTCATGGAAGCACTCCATAGATCTCCAGAGGTTGAAAATATACCTTCCCATGAGAGCCTGGTGATTGGCTATGTGCAATTGGAGGGCTGAGGTGGAGTAGACTTTCCTGTCAGAGGTCTAGCTTCTTTTCAATTTCAAAAGGGATCTCTATCAAGCATTCTTGAAACTACAGCACCCACCTGGGGAAGTAAGAAAACAAACTGACAGAGCTAGACAGGTTCCCCGAAGTCATCTATTACAGGAGAGACCCAAGAAAGAAAGCAACAGAACACCACTAGTCACCACATACAATCTTCAAGTCAGACCTCTGCAAAAGATCATTAAGGACCTACAGCCTATTCTAAAAGATGATCCCTCTCTCTCTCAAGCATTAGGAGACAGACCACTCCTTGCTTATAGGCAGCCCCCTAATCTTAAACAGATACTCACCAGCAACTACAGATATAACACCAGGAACATTGAAGCAGGCACACACCCCTGCAAAAAACCACGCTGCCAAGTCTGCCCACATATCTGCACAACAGACACCATCATAGGTCCTAATCAAGCCTGCTACTCCATCAAAGGCTCATTTACCTGCTCATATACTAATGTGGTCTATGCCATCATGTGAAGGAAATGCCCCAACACCTTATATATTGGACAGACAGGACGATCACTCCGTAAGAGACTGAATGAGCACAGAGCTGATATCAGAAATCAAAGAACAAAGAAACCAGTTGCTGAGCACTTCCATCTTCCTAATCACTCGATGATGGATTTGTTAACGACTGTCGTTAGAGATGTACCTGGGACATCAAGACTTCAAAGAGAAACAGCTGAACTCGAATTAATATGCAAGCTAAATTCTGTGAAAGCAGGACTTAATCGAGGCTATGGGTTCTTTTCCCATTACAAAGGGTAATTTGACTTCAGGCTTCCCATGGTTTGAGCCTGTAAACTGCTCTGATTTTCTGTTACTTTATGACCTGATCCTGTGTTTTACACCCCCCTTGCATTTAGTTTCATTCCTTTCTGTAAGTTCACCCATCTTCGAAGCATCTGAGGAAGTGGGATCTTGTCCCACGAAAGCTCATGCAAAAAATAAATCTGTTAGTCTTAAAGTGCCACACAACTCCTTGCTGTTTTTTTACTAGCTTCTTTGCCTCCTTATTTTTAGTAGTGGAGGCTGGCTGGCCCTGTCTCTCTTTTTGGTTAACAGCATCCACTACCAAGGAACTTGGAGTGGGATGATAGAATAAAAACAGCAAATTTGTCAGACAGGACATGGTATCTCTGGTCCACAGCCTTGGACACGGGCAGGGATGGACATCGGAGTTTGCCACCATTCCCTCATGATTTTATATACCCCTTCATGTAGGGGAACAGAGACCCTGGAAGTTGGGGGCATGATGCTCACATTGAAAAGGGGGGTCAAAATCCTCTTTGACAACTCTAAGGTCCAAGTTTAGGTTTGCCGCCATGCGTCTCAGTAAAGCCTGCTGGGCATGGGGGTCATCCCTGTATGCCAGAGGCATTTGGTACGTGGCTTCATCCAGGGAAGAATACAAGGGAATCCGTGATCTGCTGTGCCAAATGGTGCTGGGAGTGGTTTCCTCATCCAAGGCTTCAGAAGATCTGGAGGTCCTGGAGAAAGGTGGTACCAAAGGGCCCAGAGAAGCAGGCTCATCCTCTGCAGGCCAGTCCGTCCATCTGCTAAACTGCTCTCTGAAAAAACACAATGCTGAGTCATGGCGCATCAGGGAACAGCCTCATTCTTCCCAGTGGCCATCGGTGCCATGCCAGAGTTCGTGGGATTGGCTCCGTGTCCCTGCTGGAGCCAGTGGACTCAGCAGGGACTGGATCAGTGCCGAAGGCATCTGCACCCAAGGAGATGGGGACAGGTCATCCTGGTGCAGGGGAGTTGGGGAGCACTTATGGCAACGTTTTCCTGCAAGCTTCGAAACCGTTGGGGTCGGCGCTGGGATTGACAGGGAGTGGTGGTGCTGGGCTCATTGTGGGAGGAAGCAGGGGAGGCAAAGATAGATCTTGCACTCCTTGACCCCTGCGAGCATGGTATTGAAGGCTCACGTGAGCATTCAGGGGAGGAATGGTAGCTGTTCCCAGCCCCGTGGTCTGGCTCCGGGTTGGTTCCATTTTCTGGTGCCAAAGGAGATCTCGCTGCCAGCCCGCTTGTTGAGATTGTCCGCTCCTCCTAGAGGAACGCTGATTTGCCCTTAGACTGAGCGGGCCTCTGTGGCATGGGGGCAAGCAGTTGGAGCAGTGCCTTTGCCACGGCAAAACCCTCTGGAGTCGAAGGCATTGGCAGGTGCTCTGCTCCCTTTCCTCGGGGTGGAGTTGCCAGTAGTGAGGTTACACAGGGCTGAAATGGTGCCAAGTCAGAGGCCGATCTTGGCTTTTTACTGTTAGCCGGAGAGTGGTGCCAGTAGGGCTCCAGTGCTGACCTGGCACGCAGTACCAGTGAGTTGTTGGGCACATTGGGCCTACCCAGCGCCAGATGCAAAACCCGTTCTTGAGCAATATTGCGCAGACTTTGCTCCCTCTCCTTGCACGTCCTCCGTTTGAAGGACCTGCATATGGAGCATTTATGTGCCCGGTGTGACTCACCCAGACATAAGAGGCACTTCTCAGAGGGGTCGTCAATTGGAAAAGCCTTGCCGCAATTCATGCAGGGCTTGAATCTGGGCATGATGCAGGAGAACGGAGAACGATTCCAGGGAGGGATTCAAATGGGAGAAAATAACAAAATAGACAGGGGCTTGCACTATGGCAAGGGCAGGCTGTTCCAGTACCATCACTGGCCGGAAAGAAGGAACTGAGGAGGGTCAGGGTCAGAGTCATATATAGCCATGGTCGCAGCATGGAGGGGGCATTGGCCACTGACCCTGAGCTGACAGGCTAGGGCTAGAAGACTTTCCAGATACTGTGCGCCGTGGAATGTATACACCTCTAACTGAATAGTGTGAGCAGTGCTCAAAGAAGAACAAGAACACACAGGCACTAGCTCACCCATAAGCAAATGATTTGAACAACTACTGACCTGTGTCTGGGCTTAAGTAATGGTCTGCTAGTTCTTTGAACCAATCAGGCAGCCTACTACAGGCCAGCTGTTTTTTTAAGATTACCTGGAGTGTGGTTCTACTGCAGGCCCTGATTCCTGGCACATGCTTTGTACTTTATCTTCTCTGTGAACATATAAAGGATCCCACTCCCCCTTCACAGCATTGTGTACAATGTGACTGTGTTAAAGAAGAAAAACTCACGGCAGGGGCTAATAGTGTCCTTGATTGATTCTGCCGCCCTAGTAATCACACTGTAGAGTCTGAACTCCTGATCTCTTCTCATTTACACCATTGTAAAACAGGAGAAACTCCAGTGAAACCAATGGAATTACAACAGTGTAAAACTGGGGAAAAATAAAGATCTCTATTTCTAAAGCAATCATTCATTTAGATAGGTTTAAAACATAAAGTTACTTTAGCTAGGCTAACATATATGAGGGCCAGAAAAACTCTCAAGATATACAGCCAACCTCTAGCTCTGTAGTTCTCGACCCCTGCTGTGTCATGACACAGTTGGAAATGCTCCCAACCATGTGTGACACACAACATCACCTCCTCCAGAAAAAAAATGCTGCCAGCATTTGCACAGGCAGAAGAAATCCATGATTTGCCTGGTCACTGGGTCACAAATTTGAAATTCTGAATCTACAGTGCAAAATGGACAGACACAGGGGTTAACAAGTTCCATACTACTGCAGTGAGAAACAGATCCCTGAGCAGATGCATATAACAGGAAGCATCCTTCACAGCAATTAATGCGTACTCTTAGAGGCCCCTATTAGTTATACTAGCATGCAACTAACCTGGGTAGAATTCTATCTGCAATGCAATTTGTCAAAAAATAAACACTTTCACTAACAGGAACAGCTATTCGTGCACCACTCCATGGACTGTATGGATTTCATTTCCTGGCCCCTTGTCAGATGCTGTAGTATTATCCACCATAAAATAGGCTGCATTTGGGTCCTCATGTGGTCTTGTCGCAAGTGAATACATTTCATTTCTTTGCATGCCTTTGCTAGTGCATATTAGTTACGGGGAACCTGTAAACAATTACTCTGCATCAATGAGTTCATGTATCTCACAAAATTAAAATAAGACATTCACAAAAGAAATCAATCAGCTACATAAAATAATAGCTATCTCCCTATGAAAAGGTTGTTAAATAATTTGTTTCTTCTCTCCTACTACCAAGTAATGGAATTGATTCAATTCTGTAAGTCCAGAATTAAGACTTATTAAGACTTATAAGAATTATGTTGGCTACTGTCTACAATACCCTACCTGCTTTTGCTAGGGGAAACATTTTGAATTGGTTAGCTGTTAGGTTTTTATATGGCCCCATCACTGTACTGTCAGAATATACAAATGTTATGTGGGGTCAAGGAGGAGGAGAGAGACACTGGATACCCCTTTTATGTAACTTTTATTGATAGCATAAATTATACAAAGATAAATTTGAGTACAATCTCGATGTGTGCTTGTTCAATGTTATATAGATATATTGACAGAGATACAATAAGCAGGGATATACATGAAGGATTAGCCTACCATTGGCTACAGCAACCCAAACCACATATTAAGCTACCCAATATTCCCCAACACTATGGTTACAGTGCATGGCAACCAGGGCCCAATACATCAGTGGATTGTAAAGCAGAATATTAGGCAACACAAAATACACGCCCACACACACTTACACTCACACCACCACTCAGGCACGACACTCATACTGAGTAGATGCTGAGCTTACTCCAGACTGGCCAGGTCCAAGTTTGCCCAGGTGTGAAGTTGTCGGGGTGAGGAAGCTTTGGTGCACCGACCCCCGGTTCTGCCCATATTCTTCTTCCTCCTCGTGATCACCGAGTCAGGCAGTTCTATGGATGAATGGATCATTCTTTATTCTCCTTGATCCTATCTGGAGTTGTTGTCAACCAGTTGCCTTCTCCTTTTCTTTGGTTGCCCATCGAGTTTGCCCTTAGCTAGGGACTTTCCACTGTTACCACATGCGTACCCCATCTTTTCCACTCATTTTTGCTGCCTACAGCCATGGCCGTAACTAGGGCAGGGCAAGAGCAGCAAAGCCCCAGGTGTCGAATTTTAGAGGGCACCAAAGCACAGCAGGCAGCTGCAGACGCTACCTGGCCCTGAAGGCAAATTCCTCTGGATGCAAGGCTGAGGCTGAGGCTGAGGCTGGGGCTGGGGCTGGGAATCTCCTGCCCTGTCTCTGAGCATGCTCAGATGCATGCTGGGGGGAGGGGAGACGCCTATGGCCACACACCAAGGGTCAAGCCGTCAAGTAGCAGCTCCACAGCCAGATAAGGGGGAAGGCACCCGTCCGGCCAGGGGACTCCTCAGGGAAGCCACGCACCCAGCCAGTGGGTTGGGAAGTCACCTGCCTGGCTGGAGGACTCAGCGGGGAAGCCACCCACCCAGCCACATACATGGTGGGCTGGGAAGCTGCATGAGCAGTGGGCTGAAAAGCCAAGCCGCCCAGCTGCCTAGGAGGCTGAGAAGCTGCCCCCCCAGCTGGGGGACTCCTCAAGGAAGCTGCCCACCCAACAGGCAGGGAAGCCAAGCTGTCCAGCCACCCGGCAGGCTGGGAAGCCACCCACCCACTCAGGGGACTCGTAGCGGCAGCAGGAACCGGGGCAGGGGCAGCAACACCTCTGGGTCACGGGAGAGTGCCTTGGGCAGTGTTTGCCCTGGGTGCCAAACTACCAAGTTATGGCACTTCCTACAGTACTTCCTAAGGCTATGTTTACACCTAAAATCTTAGTTTGAACTTGGTTAGTCCGAACTAAGTAGTTCAAAAGTTAGTTCAAACTAAGCATGTTTTTTTAGTTCGAACTACCATTTAGTTTGAACTAATCACGTTTGTTTTAGTTCAATCGAACTTTTTAGTTCAAACTAAAAAAACATGGGTTAGTTTGAACTAAAAGTTAGTTTGAACTAAAAAACACGCTTAGTTCAAACTAACCACTAGTTCAAACTTATTTAGTTCAAACAAGCACGTCTACATAGGGCTAGTTCAACCTCAATATGCAAATAAGTTCTAACTAAGCAGTTAGTTCGAACTAACCAGCCAAACTAAGTAGCTTGAGCTAAGCAAAGCTTCGTACAAACTAAAATTTTTTTTAGTTCGAACTAGGTAAATCCTAGTGTAGACAGGGTTCAAATTAGCGTGAATTAAAGCTCTTTAATTCGAACTAATTTGCTAGTGTAGACATAGCTTTAGTGACCAGGTCATAAAACTGATGCATGGGCCTGAAAGTTGCCCTCTTATACAATAAAAGCTGTTGCCTTGAACAATATTATATTGAGACAGATTACTTCACTCCTGGGAGGCTCACCCTACATCCTCCCAAGAGTACTTGTTGCACAAGCAGTTAACCGCAATGCTGCCAGCTAAGGGATATGTTACAAGAGGAACTTGCTTAGCTCAAGCTATCTTGGAAGGCCCCTCAAAACATGGGGACTTTTTCTCCGGCCCTTGTCTGAGTTCCTGTGGCATATTTTCATCCCGGCCATAATTTTCAAGCTGCTGTGCAAAACACAAACATTAAGAACACTTGACCCCATCTGAACACCCCAGTGAGAACAGGAAACACTGTTACTTTCTTCTATAGAGGAGAACCTGAGGCACAGAGAGATTATGTATCTGAGAGTGCCAAGAATTTAACCCACATCACCCATATCCCATTCCAGCATCCCAGTTTCAAGACCATCCTACCTAAAGACTTAAACAGAACATACTTGACTAAAAAAAGTTACTTGCCAAAAACAGTTTTGACATTATGTGAATTTTAGAAACTTTACACAGTACACAGACAATCTAAGAAATCTATAACACATGATTCTGAAAATGTGCTAATAGAAAATCAGTTCAAATGGGTTTATCAAAAACTTCACACTCACATTCATCTCCTGGAATTTCAATAGCATCTCGAGCTCTAAAGTACAAAGACAAGGGAAGAATCTATTTAGTCATTTCTATCAGCTAGGGAAAAACACTTTTAAAAATTATACTAATAATTCATTGTTTATGTCCATTCAAGGCACTACCTGGAAAGTTGTGCAGGTGGCTTTCCTGTAACAGATAAAATATAATGTTAAGTTTCAATGGTTAAAATAGTCCTTCAGATTTTACTTATTATGTTAGTTTTCCTACCTTTTGATTCGATTTTCTTTTTATAGATGAACTGTGCTATCCCACTGATGATGATGATGACGATAATCCCTGCAATCACTCTAATGATGGCATAAAATGCAAAAGAAACGGAGGCTAAAGAGAGGACCAAGGTTAATTAATCTTGGGAAATTTAACCAGATGGTGAAAATACTTTACTATTATCTCCATTATATTGATCAGGCTTTTCAAGTGACAGTCACCAGTCCTCAGGCTCCTCATCCCAGTTCCAGTCTCCTGGCCCAGTAAATCTAAGTCTTGCCCTCTCTAAACTTCCAGTCGCCCTTTCACCCTCAGCTACAACCTTTTTGTCAAGCGATTCTCAGCTCCAGTCTCTTCCAGCTCCTTATTCAATCTGTCCCTCTTCCCAGTCCTGCTGCCAGTCTCCCTGTCCCATACCCATCTTCCCCATTCCCAGTGGTTCCCACTCTCTCTCCTTGGGCTTCCTGTCTAATCTCAGCACTCTCCCCACTCTGCCTCACATCCTTAGCTCACTTTGGGTACAGCTACACTATGGGCTTAAGTCGACTTAAAGCCCTTTAAGTTGACTTAAGCCACTCCCAGTCTACATTTAAAAATTATTAAGTCAACTTAAGCCATTGTTTAAGTCTACTTAATAACTCCTGGCCTGTAAAGTCGGCTTAAACATTTAAGCCAACTTTACAGGGCAGGACATGACCCCTTCCCCACCCCAGGGTGTGATTGGGCTCCTGGACCCTGATCTGGCCCCCCCAGGGGCCGATCCAGCTCCTGCCATGTGGCAATGAGCTGAGGGCCAGATCCAACTCTCAGCCCCTCTCCACAGGCAGCGGGAACCAGCTGCCGGTTCCTGCAGGCTGCAGAGAGGGGCTGAGAACCTGATCTGGCCCCCAGCCCCTCTCTTCAGGCTCCAGGGGCAAGGAGCCAGCTCCTAAACCGCCCCCCCCCAGCAAGGGACATGCAACCCTATCTCTCTCTGTGCCCTTTGCCAGCATTGGGAGGAGGCTCGGCACCTAGCCAATTTAACAGGCTAGGAGCCTATGAAACTGACCAGCTCCAAGCTGCCTGGTCAATTTCACGGGCTTGAAGCCTGTGAAATTGACTAGGTCCAGAGCTGCTTGCCAGTGTGGTAAGTGGCGGGGGGCCAGATCAAGCTCTGAGCCTCCTGACGCCACCAGCAAGGAGCTCAGAGATAGATAAGGCTCCCAGCCTCTCTCTGTGGGCAACGGGAGTCAGTGCCTGACCCTGCAGCCTGCTGCAAGCTGGATCCTGCTCCCTGCAGCTTGCCAGTGGTGGCTTGAGCTGGATTGGGCCCCTGGAGCTGATTGGGCTCCAAGTGCCCAATCAGGACTGGGGGGTGGGACAGGAGGTGGAGCACCCTCACATACGTCTGCACTGTGTCCACTGTGGACATACACTGAAGTCAACTTAACAACGTTGACTTAAAGTCAATCTTGTTAAGTCAACTTCCCAGCCCCCTGCCCCCCCCCGCCGAGTATTCATAGCCTTTCTATGCCCAGCCATTCTCATTTCTTCCCACCACATCTTGGCTCATCAGATCTGTCTCTCCTCTGTCTTCCTTCCTCTATCACAGTGGTTCCCAAACTGTGGCCCACAGACCCCTGGGGGGGGCCAGATAGTCACTGCAGGGGGTCCACAGACAGGCAGGGAGCTGGGGCCGGACGCTGAGGGGGTCTCTGGTTGCCAGGGAGACCCAGGCCTCCAGCCAGCAGGGAGATTCCCCTCAGCAGGGAATTTTAAAACTCCCACCCTGGGCATCTCAGAGAATGCTCAGAGGGAGAAGCCTGGGGGTGTGGCCAGGTGGCAGGAGCTCCAGTGGCCAGGTAAGGGGGAATAAAGGGTCCCGGAGGGGTTGGGAACAGGGAACCGGGGGGGGGGATGTCAGAGAACAGGCAGTGGGTGGGGAAGACTTGGGAGGGCAGGGACAGAGGGGTATGGCCACTGTGGCCCCCGGTCCCCAACAGGAGAGTGGTGTGGGCTACATTCTGCTCTCAGCACCCAAGGGAGACACAAAGGTTTCTTTTGCTTAGAAAGTGGTACCTAGCCTTAAAAAGTTTGGGACCCCCTGTTCTATCCCACTGCTTCTCAGTCCCAGTCACCTTACCCAGCCAATCCCAGTCTCTTCCCCATTCCTCATTTGTTGGCTGTCCTTCTCCCCTGTGCCTCCCCCCACATATTTTGATCTTCAGATCTCAGGCCCAGTCTCCCACCCAACTTCCAGGACCAGTTTCTCATCTGTCATTCCCACCCACTAATCTCCTGAGCTGAGTCTCCCCCCACCAAACTCTTTGGGGCATCCTATTCTCCCCACTCTCCCCCAACTGTCTGTCTACCTTCTATCACCTCAGTGTTCAAGTCAGGCAGTTTCTATTTCCTTGAAGCCTGGACTGGGCAGGAATATCATCAAGAGCACAGGATTTCAGTCTCAATTCAGTCACTTGGAACTGGATTCAGCCAGGCACACAGCAGCACAGACTAGAAATTGCAATTGGAGGGAAAGTCTCACTCAGCCTTGGCTGAGGCATATAGAATGTGGATGCAGATTTGGGGGAAATTTAGCAGCTAAAATCTAAGAACTCTCTATTGAACAGCTGTGAACTGTGATTTTAAAAGGCTTAGAGTTTGTCAAATGTGAGCAGGTTTCATAAGGATGGTAAAAGATACATCCCCACTACAAAGGCTACTCTCCTGCCAAATCTCAAATCCCTATTGCAAAGTAGAGGGGCACCAAATCTGTTCAAAGAAAATGTCACTAACATGGGCAAAACAACATATTTTGTCACAGCTTGTTTTCAAAAATGCACGAACCACTTTCACTGAAGATTTCCCAGAAAAATTCAGCCTGAGGCACACACTCAGCATGGAAAATGTTAGCCCAAATAGTTAAAAGTTTGACAAAATTATAAGCAACTGTTAAACCAATCCCACCTGCAGAACTTCTAACTTACATGAAGTGGTTCCATTAGTCACTTCTAGAGAGAACTTATTTGCAATCTTCCACACATGTTTACCACGTGACCAGGTATTTACAACACATAAATAAGTTCCACTGTCAGAGAACATAACATTAAAGATGGTCATATTATGGACTACCCGTGTTCCGTTTGGATCCAAGCTTGCATTGGTCACTAGTCGTCCTTCAATCATTTCATCAATACAGCAGTATTCATTAGGTGAGTGATTAGAATTTAAAAGACTCTCTCTCTTAGCAGAAAACAGACAGTTGCTTGTTTCTGTATATCTGATCCAATATATAACAAACACTTGTTCTGGGATCTTCATTTGAAATTTACAAGAAAGAGTGATGTTACTTTCTTTTTGAACAGAACGATTATCATGTGATTCTTCAGGAGTTTTCTCAAACATCTCACTATCTGTTAGGTGGAATGAAACAAACACAAAAAAGATGACAAATGTGCACTGTAACATAACATTCTTTGCCTTTGAATGAATTCTTTGAAGTAAAAGCATTTTCCAATGAAAACATGATCATAGACTCACAATTCAGTGCAACAACATTGTTTCATTTATATTTAAAGTGTGTGGGAGGTGTTCTATTTCAATGACCAATTGCCAAGGAATTTTTACAAGATCAAATTCCTACTGTAGCCCTGGCTAGATGTCTGCTACAACAGCCCTATTTTACATAGCCATTTGGGATCCAATCCTGTGAGGCCAGAGTACTTCCTGCAAAGTTTCAGGTACCCTTGATTTCCACTAAAGAAACTGAAGATACTCAGCTCCTCACTGAAGGTTATCAAAACTGCATGGTCATTCCCTTTGTGGTTATCAGAATAAATTCATGGGCTGCACCAGCTGTCTACTGGTACCACAAAAGTGATGCACACTTTAAGAGGTACTAGCTCGCCTCTCCTCCTCCAAACATAAGTCCAATTTCACTGAGAAAACCTCTGAGATTTAGGAACATGTGAAATAATTCTTCTCCATGTTGATTACACCTCCCCCCCCCATCACCTATAGTAAAAAATTGAAAAAACTGAATTTGCTTAATCTGGTGAAGACTGGGGGGAGGGGTATGATAATAGTTTTCAAGTATATAGAAGGTTGTTGCAAGGGAGGAGACTGAAAGGTTGTTGTTCTTAATCTGTGTGGATAGGACAAGAAGTATTGGGTCTAAACTGCAGGAAGGGAGGCTTAGATTGGACATTAGGAAAAACATCCTAACTGTTAAGGACAGGAACAAATCACCAAGGGAGGTTGTAGAATCTCCATTGCTGGGGTCATTTAAAGAGCAGATTAAAAAAACATCTGTCAGTAATGGTCTAGTTATTACTTAGTCTTGCTTTGACTGCAGGGGGACTGGACTACATAACTTATTGAAGTTCCTTCCAGTTATACACGTCTATAGTTGTGTGATAACATCTGGGAAACAGCATTCTCACATTTCAGTAAACATATCTTATTTCTGCTCCCTGGTTTAGGTCTCCACTGACCTAAGTGCTGATAGTACAACTACAAGATAGTTTATTGAACAAATAGCTGCAAAAGTGTGAAATTGGGAAATACCTACTGAAGATTAAATATTTTGGGGATAAAGTAGTAGAAGTTCAGTGTATATCAAACAGGTGATTCAGAGAACAGTCATCTTTAATTTGTGCAGGAATACATTTAAAAGCAACAATAGTCTGTAGTGTCATATTCTGCAGTGATTATAAGGTCAAATTCTCAACTAGTCTCACATCAGGCTTCAAATTGCAGATACCACATTTATCGTATATCTGTTACGTGTGCTCAACAGACATTTGCACACAAATTTGGCACTTAGGTGCCTTGTCTTCACAAACAGTAGTTTGCATGTGCAAAATAGGCATAAAACGAATTTTATAAGATCAATTCAAAGCATAAAAGACTAGAGGTTAAATGTTGTTCTATCTGGCTCAGAAGCACAGAACAAATCTCACAACCAGGGTGAAGAGAGATGAAGGGGGCTTATGCAGCACCTACTTTGATTTACACAGTCCTGAGCAGCTGCTTCCCTGGACTGCTCTGAATTTAAGGAGTGCTGCATTCTGCAACCTGGTTCCAAGCCATACTTGCTATGCCAGGATTTGAAAGGATGTTGCTGAAAGGACAATCTGCAGCTGTCTTCCTTTAGTTTCTGTGGCAGAGGAATTCTACCCAGGTCAGATTCTGATTTTAGGACCCTCTTTTGCCCAGTGGCCCTCAAACTGGACTGAGGCTCTAGCTGCTAGTCAGGCCATGGTCAGGGGCTGTAGTTAGGGTCAAGGGCCAAAGCTGGTTCAGATGCCCCTGGTGCTCCAGTGGCTGGGAGGCAGGTCCTGAGGCTGCAGGCCAAGGTAGGGGCTGGGTGCCAAGACTGGGAATGTATTCCACGGGTAGTTTCCACAGCCAAAAGGATATGAGAGGTGAGGCCCAAGGTCAAGTGCTGCAGTCACCAGTGAGAAGCCAAGGGTTGGGCACTGAAGTAAGGGTTGTGGTGGGCTGAGACCTGGGCCATTCACTGTGGCTTGGGGTAGAGACCAAGGCCATGGCTGGGCTCCAAGGCAGGACTGGACCCAAAGCAGCACTCAAGGCAGAGTGTGGGTGATGCATGCTCCCTGTTCTTCCCCACCGTATCCCCAGTCATGGCCCTCCCGTGGCATGCCCCATAGACTGAAGACTTCTGCTTTAGCCTCCATACCCAGCCAGCCAGAGCATGGTTGAGACTCTCACTGGAGATGCAGAAATTCAGAGAGTGAGCCCTAGTCTACAATGGGGCCAGTCTTTGGCAGCAGTCAACTGGCAGTTATGCAAGGAATGTAAAATTCCTTTGGTAAAGTCGCTAGTACACATTCAGGAAAGCTGACCGAAAATCCCTCGCGGTTGGCTTTCCCGTAAACTCCCTGGCCTCCAAGACTTCTGGGACCGACTTCCGGGAGCTGAGCAGTGGATTCAGCCTCACTGCTAACTGCTCCTGGAATGCCTGGCTGACAGTGGCAATTTTGCCGCCATCAGTACAGACAGACCTTAAGGCCAGAAACTGGGCATTAGTGTTTTATAGGCTGTGTTCTATAGGTTTCACGAATCAGTACAGTCCCATGGCCCACCAGCTTTACTACCAGTTTTAAAGTAGAAAGTTGGCATCACTACAAAAGAGTGTTTCCAAGGAAGTGAAGATCAACATTTTCTGCTGAAATCAATGGGTGTTTACCCAAAAAAGGGTTGAGCAAAAACTGAGTAAAGATGTCAGAAATAGGCCTTTCAGTTGAAATGTATCTAGATAACAAGGTGAGTAAACTCATCATGGAAAAAGTGTGGATTTCCAGTGACCACCTGCCAGATGTTTGTTTTAATTTATTTTTTAAACAACTTTCACTTTTGCTCACCACTTTACTCAGCCTAGTTCAGACACCGAATTCACTCAAAGCCAAATTCAGCCACCCTTGCTCACATAATAGCTCCTCAGTAAAAGTGTTCTTTCTTTAAGGCATGGTGACACTGTGAAATAAGGCATTATTCACCATAAGTAGAAGGGGAAAACTCTGGTCCTCAGTCCTTAATTCTCCAAATAAGATCCTCTTAAAGGCAATAAATCACTTTCTGACCTCTCAGCTCCAGAATTTACTGATAAAAATATACACCCACCATCCAAAAAAAGCACTCACCTTCTGTAGCGTTTATTACTGCCACAATAAAAAAGTCATAATGTCTGCAGTGAGTCATATTGGTAAGGCATGGGGAAGTCTGTGAGCCAGCCATTGTAAATGGTTTGCATGCAAATACCCCGCCACCTTTAGAAGCAGGACTTGATAATTGGTTTGGACAGCTTGAGTCGCCACACGGGTGGTTTGTCCGTCCGCATTTGGTAGTGCACTTTATTTCAGAGAATTTTTGCAGTTGTTCATCAGTTTCATACCAAACAGTTTTGGTCTTCCCATTAGCCACTGATTTATTGCACAAAAGTGTGACATTTCCATTTTCCTGATGATGAAAGAAAGTCTCACCTGTTAAAATGTATAAATGGTTAATGATGCCGAAAGATTCCAAAATAAGCTGCTAAACAACCTGCAGCACTTTAACAGAATTACAAGCATCAGGAAGGTCCCAATCCTGAAAACTTGTGCACTTCTGGGATGCTGCTGTATACCACTCGGGGCGTGCTGAACATCATCCCATCACCATCAGTGGAGGCTCAGTGCCCTAAGCGCTATGACACCCACAGCATTTGACAGACTCCTCTAGCACTGAGAAAACAGATCTGGAACTTCATCCTTGAACCTTGAAGAATGAGCAGTATATTGCACAGCTCATGGCGAATGCTGATCAAATTACATATTTTAAGCCTTGTCATTGTCTTTGTTTTAAAGGCTATTTCGTTACCATTTCTGGCCATCAGAATACCACCAAAGAGTTCAAAACAATCAAATAGTGTTCAAATAGGTATTTCTATACTAAGAATTACCATATTTATTAAGTCCCGTGGCCAATGGTCAATCCCAAGTAGCCACTCCACAAAGCTGTATTTTTAACTTAGAAAATCTGGCTGCTGGTACTTAAGCTTTAGCAATCTACATAAAGATTAAGTCCTTGATCATGCAAATGTTTGCACCTATGGATAGTTCCAAAATTCAGTGGGACTATTCATGTGCATAAATTTACTCATATGCCACTAGTGATTACAGAACTGGGGCCCAAGTATGTATTAAAACGGCTTATGAGGAATGTGTGAACGGGACATTATTATCATGATTATGCCTCCAATCCTCTTTCCTAGATTTGTTCAGAATTATTATGAAATATAGCCAATTTCATGAAATACAACAAAAAGCTGTATATGAGCTCCTCCTCTTGGTCTGCTCCAAAATATTAAGCATATAGTACTTAGAACTATGTTAACATAAGCCAAGATGATGGTAAATAGACAAAACATTTTAGCTCTTGCACTTTCACAGCTTTTTTAATATACTACAAAATAAAATGGGATTTAAAACTAGAGTTAGTTGAAAGATAGGGAAATATATTTCACTTTTTAAATTAAAATTTCACGTTTTCACAAGAGTATTGTGAAAACATTTATAAAATTTTATTTCCAGATTTCTTTTATCCATTGAAATTCAAAATTTTCATATAAATTGAGTTTTGTCAAAGTTTGACAAGCTCAGTTGAGGATGTTTTGCCTCCTACAGAATTTAGATATAGCAGTACTTACTAAAAACCCAAAGCTCCAACAGCCCTGCATTCCTGTGTTCCTCTGACACCCTGTCCCCAGCATACTTCTGCCATGAGCAGGGTTGTCCTACTTTTTGCCCTGACGTCCTCCATCTGGCAGGCATTTGTAAAATATTTGATTTTGTCCAGCTTTTAGCTGGATGCTGCGAATGCTAGGGGAAGCATTCTGGCCAGGCACTTTAAAAACAGAAGCCTGCACCATGCCCAGCACATTCCCTTGATGGCTCAGAGGGAGCTGGGCGGGAGCAAGCCTGGGCACCCATCCCCTCCTTTCCTGGCGCCTGGGGAGGCCCAATGCCTCAGTGGTGCATGCCCCTCTCTTGCTGAGGCCAGTGCCATATGTAGCCTCTGACCCCAGTGCAGCCATGATTCCCCATGGCAGGCCTTTTCCTGACCCTGCTCCACCAGTAAGCAGGCCTGGGCTGGGAGGGCTTGGGCCTTGGAGACAAGCATTTGTGGGGTGGCAGTAGTTGGGGGGGGGCAAGCATTTGGGGGGCAGTAGCTGGGGTGGCTGAAGGGGGCCCGGATATGTATGTGTCCTCCAATCAGGGCCATAAGCAGGCTGGGGCCAGCGAGGCAAAGTCCCAGGCACTGAATTCTAGAGGGCGCCATGCTGGAGGTGGCTGAGGTGGCGAGGAACAGGATCTGTCCCCAGCCATTGTGGGGTGCCAGACCAGTCCCAACACGGCACCCTCTAGAATTCAGTGGGGCTTTGCTGGCTCAAGCAGGCAGGGGAAGGGCCACAAGGGAGGCAGGGAGCTGGGAGCTGCTGGAGGGTCCGGGGACGCCCAGGGGCTGGTGAAAGCAGCACACCGTGTGTCAGGCCAGGGCCGCGCAGCAAGTGGGGGATGGCAGCCAGCTGTGCCTGGCTCAACATCATGACCCCAGTGGCCCCAAAGAGGAAGTTGCTGACCACCAGCAGCGCATCACCCTCAGGCCCAGCAGGGTCCCAGGGCCAGAGTAGTGCCCACCCGCAATTCCCCGCACAGCAGCACAGCACCTGCCTGCAGCTAGTAGCTCCCAGGGCTCACCCTGTACCGTGGTCCTGCTCACTGCAGCTCAGAGGTGCACGACAGGACAAGCTACGAGGACACTGACCCAGGCACTGGGCCAGGTGTGGCAGCTGCAGCCAGCCATGTCCCCCTTGCTGCGCAGCCCCACCAACCCCCAGCCCGACACACTGCAGCCTACCGGTGAGGACTGTGCTGCCACTTCCCACAATAACTCCCCAGCAGTGTGTGGGGTGGTGGGGAACCAGATCCATCTCCAGCCCCCACCAGAAGACAGTTGGGGACGGATCGGGCCCAGGGCTGGATCAGGCCCAGGGTCGGAGGAGGGTGCTTTTCCAGCCACTTGCCCCAGGCACCCAGAAGGGTGATTACAGCCCTGCCTCCAATGTCCTCCTTTTTGTACTTCCCTAACCTCTTTTCAATGCTTTCGTATCTGGTACCCTAGCCATCAGCAGATGCTGTGACAGATTCTTCCTTCAACAGACCACAAGTCCTCCAAGTCCTCTTAGCTGTGTTCACACAGCCTCCTTATTTCGAAACAACAGAGGTTATTTCGATATATGGTTGTTGCAAAACAACCATATCGAAATAACTGGCTGTGTAAGAACACAGCCCTTGTGATCTTTTTGAACAGGCAGAAAGATAGATGGACTTTCCAGGGCCTATTCTCTGCTTCCCACAACACCTAGTAGGACCCTTCCCCTACACACCCATTATCAAGCAGTTCCCTCACATGTGAGAGTCCTTGCCACAAAGACCTAAGAATATTAGTTAAAATACATTCTGCTGGATCTCTTGGGATGTATTCAGCCAGTCACAGTATGACTGACTTGATTGTGTTGTATCTTGAACTGGTTTATTGTAGGAGTAGATTAATTTAGCTTAATAAGAACGCTGTGAGGAAACATTCTTAATAAGAAGAGAACAATGGCTCAAGATAGCCACCTGTGTGCAAGCACCTGAGAGCTCTAAAGGGACAATGCCAGAACTGTTCGCTTTGATGATTCTACTGACATCTCTTGGCATCCTACAAAACTGGTTTTGACTACAACCTTTTCCAACATTAAATGGATTTACTATCAGCTGTGGACATGATCCTATGACTTATGCTCCCCTGCATTTATTTTCCTCCCATTCTGTAAGTTCCCCCATCTTCAAAGCATCTGTCAAAGTGGGATTTTCTCCCACAAAAACTCACAAGATAAATAAATTTGTTAGTCTTTAAGTGCCACAGGACTCCTTGTTTCTTTTGCTGAACTAGACTAACATGGCTATCCCTCTGGAACTCGCAATATATCCCATCTATACTTTCCAAAGCAAAATTAGAGGTTGATATTTAATATAGCTTTTTCTCCCACTCAGCTGGGGGTGGGATTTAGGCTAGCATAAAGCTATGTGGGAAGTTCAATTATACACATATAGCTGGGGAAGAAATATTGTTGTACCAAAAAGAACTGCTGGTCACAGTCACACTCAGAACTTGGGTGTAAGACCCTGCTCCCTTGAAAATCGATGGGTCTCCTTGATTTCACAGTAGCAGGTCTGAGTCCACAGTCAATTAAATAATAATAAAATAATAGTGCAATTTCTAAATTTCTCTTTGAAAATTTCCTTACCAAAACTTAATTTGTTTGTGGTGTTAATGGCAATAGGTGAAGCATAATACCTTAGCACTGTGTGAACTCATGAAGGGCCAGACTCTGTCACCTTTTCAATGAGAGTAGTGCCCTTCTCTTCCCTGAGCTTGTTCACAAAACTAAGATGCTACCCCTGAGTAAGGGAAAAATTATCTAGCCCTAAATATAGAGATATGCAAAAACCACTTCCCTAAAAAGTAACTTCCAGTTTTGCTCAGTGCAATTTTCTGTTCAATTCACAATATATTACACTACACCAAACATATATAAAATGTTATTGCCATTTGACAAAGCTGAGAAATAGTTTGTGCTGGTTATCTTTGCTTTTGCTGTAATACAGTGTTCCCAGAGAGCCTTGTGTAGTGATACAGTCATTGCATCCCAAGGCTGTTTTTGGATCCAATGCTTAGAAAGAGAGATCTATTGATCTGGATGAAAGAACCAGTAAAAAGTTTCCCGTTCTCAGTTAGCTGTGCCACCAGCTACATGCACTTTAGTAGCATTCCTCTAACGCTCCCTCTCCATATTTGACTCATATGCACTTTCGAGACAATTCTAATACTCCTCTCCTTTCCTCAGTCCATGTACTGGTTGAGAAAATAACCTTTTACAACATTTTTAAAGTCAGTAAACACAGTTTTTTATCAGGAATGCTTCTTGTTGAAATTATTAGCAATATTAGAAAATATAGTATTATTATGGGAGACCACCCAACAGTAATTTAACTATAAAGTTCTTCATTAAGTCCAAAGAACAAATGGTATTTTATACAATTTCTCTAAATATGCCTGTCAGCCTTAAGATAAAGCAGTCACTACCTCCAGTACAGTAAAGAAATATTCATGGGCATGTGATCAGTCCACTTACAAATAGGCCAGACACAGGGAAAACTACGTAATCCTAGTATGCACCTGACAAAGGACCCACAAATTCATAACTCTTTTTATATCCTTCAAAATCAAATGATGCCATGACCAGTTACCATATTACCTAACAGTTCACCCTAATTTTCAGTATTAATCCCAATAAGATTTACAATCTTTTTTTCCCCATGGTTCTTTGCTCCTCATCTTTTCCCCTCTTTCCTCCTGACCAACAGCGTTTTCAATGCACTTGCATTCACACATGTTTTACTTTTAAAATAATACTGGTATACAGGATGGAAAGGTCCATGCTGGATCCTTTAAGACAGATTCTCATTTTTTTATTTAAAGTAACCTGGAGTCTGCCCTGTCAGTCAGAAGCCTTTGTTTTACAAACTCACTCATCTCATTAATTATTTTTTGAACCAAACATCCATCCTACTCCAGTCCTTCTTGCCTTATAACTCATTATTTTCAAGGCCTTCCTTCTACTTGCTAGTAAGAGCCCTTCTTCATAACACAATATGTTTTCTTAACTGAACTTAAACTCTAAATCTTTAATTTCATATTTATTCTGCAAATCAGAACTTGTTTGGATTAAACATCCCAGAAAATTAACTTGACACAAAATACTCTGAAGAATTAAGAAAATGAGATATGAGTAGGAATGAACAATTTTTCTACATAGGAAACATACCAGTAATTGATCCCAGAAAGGCCAAGGTCACCAAGAAATACATTCTTCTGTGAGGAAGGGTTGCACAGTTTCCTCTTCTTGCTTTTTTCTCTAGTTCTAAAAACTGCTTTGTGGAAGAAGAAAGTAGAAGTTCAGTGAACATAACAAAAAATAAGAGGAAATGAATATGAGACTTGCTACCTCTCCCACTTGAAGATAAGGTGTTTATTTTAGAAGTGGAGATACTTCCATCCCACAGAAGCCTACTACCAATCACTGATGGCTCTTAGGCAGTAGGACTATGTCTACACTAACAAATTAGTTTGGACTATGCAAGCTATATGTGAAGATTTGCTGGGCCCCACGCCCCCACCAGGTCCAAGCTCTGCCTCCTGGCCTTAGCTCCAATCCCATCCCCACACCCCCTCGCCCTCAGCCATGCTCACCTGGCCCAGACTTAATGTCACAGGATGCACATCTGTGCACCCAGGGTTATGATCTATATCATTTTTCTGTTCACTTATACACTGGGATTGTATGTTTTTATGGCAATTATGCCACACAAAGTTTCTTTATAGATGCTCATAACCTATTCTACATGATTGCTATGGTGATATGTTTCCTGCAGCCACATGCAAAAAAAAGGAGACACACTTGGAAGAGTTTCTTTGTTTTCATACCTCACCCCTCCCATTCTTGCAGAGGTGATATCTTTGTCTCCTCTGAGCCACCTCAATCAGCATATCTTTTTTGCCTCCTTCCTCACAGCTTTGGTTGTTTACCTCTTGCTGGAAGAGAGCTCTGTCTGCCTCTCAACTCCATGAGCCATGCTGCACATCTGTACACATGCATGTGGCTGTAAGAAACATATCATCATTACCAATATTGCATAAGTTAATACCATTGTACTTCACTCAAGGAATTCCTTTTCCTAAATGTATTCATCCTGCTAGTGTTGGCTCAAGGCTTCTGTAGCCACAATGTAGGGACACAGATAGACAAAATGAATAGATTCTACCTTTAAAGCACCTGTTAGAAAACACTGTATCTGTTCTTTAATATCATAACTAAAATAACTAACTCAGTGTAATAGACATTACAACCAATGTCTAACAAAGACCCATATTGTGAATGTGGAACTCTGTTTCGTATTCTTGAAACTTCTTTTAGGTGTATGCTATGTAATTTGATTTAAATGTGTGAACAGGGTGTGTGAATGAAGGGCATGTGTGATGGGATCAGTCAACAGCAGCCGTTCCTGATGAAAGGCAAGTACTGCCTTAATGGCTAAATAATGCAAACAAATCCCAGAAAAGCAAGAAGGATCCACCCCAGAAAGAAAAGAACAAAATACAAAATGAAAGTCATGTCTGCAAATGGCTGGCGATCAATGATCGCAGGAGCAGAGAGGCAGCAAGACACATCAGGTCCCATAGACTTATGAAAGAGAAACCAAGAATTAAATGCTGGGTAAAAAGACAAAAACCTTGGGTTTCATTCTGCAACTGTTATTTTGGAGCATCAGGTACATGAATGACAGAGGCTTGGGTCTCTTCTCTGAACTGGCTCAAGCGACACATAAAAGAGCTGGAAATAATATCAAACCAACTTCCAGAATATCATGGTTATGAACAGAACAAAGGCGTCCCTGGCACTTTTAAGGCTAACAAATGTATTTATTGCATGAGCTTCCGTGGGAGAAAATCCCATCTTCAAGCATCTGACAAATTGGGATTTTCTCTCACAAAAGATCATGCAATAAATAAATTTGTTAGTCTTTAAAAATACCACCTTGTTTATTTTATTGAACTTTTCTAGACTAACACAGCTATTATGAATGTAGTTGTGTGTGTCTGGTTTTTCTGCTATTTTTACATTTACAAATAAATGTTGAATATTGCCTTGTCCCCTAAAAAGATCCTGCTGCTGGTATTGTGTGGGAGGGGTAGAGCCACCCACAGCCCCTAGGCCATGCCACCTGGGCTTGGGTGGCAGGAAGACGAGGGGAGAGACCCTGGCCATGCTGCCTGGACTATGCTGGGGGAGTCCCCTGCAGCCCCACTTCACAAAGTGCTTTGAGATGAAGAACGCTATAAGGGCTAAATCTAACTGGAGCAAGGGATTATTTCTGCATCTAGCAGTTTTCAGCTGTAGATCTCAAAGCACTTTACAAAGGGAAGTAAGCATTGCCATTTTTATTTCGCAGGTGAAGAAAGCGAGTTCCAGGGGAAAAGTAACTTTCCCACGCAGGTCAGGGCAGAGACAGAAAGAGACCTTTGGTCTCCCAAGTTCCAAGCCCAGTGCCCTAGGAAATGCTGTTCCTCTGTGCATAGTTTAACCTTTAAAAAAAAATCTAGAGACAATGTCATTGGGTTTAAACCATATCATGTTACCTTAAGCAAGCACTGGTATTCTCCCCACCACCAGCAGCCCTCAAGAGCCACCAAGGGGAACTAGATGACACAGCATGGGAAAAGAGACAGTCACATGTCTGATGTCACCAGCCCAAAAGTCTGTGTCCTCCCTCTTCATTACACTGACTAGATAACTGTGCTCAGAGCCAACCGTATCTACATAGGAGTGACTGCCAACAGCTGGGAGCACCAACTCCTAAAAATCCTATTGTGACCTGGGCCTCCTGGGATAAGCTTCTGAATGTGCCAAAATCAGGGCAAGCTGCAAAACCAGGAGCTAAACCCCCCAACCACTGACAGGTGATACTTAAACCAGTCTCCCACTCAGTAACAAAATATGTTTCTGATTCCCCACTCTGGTCATCACCAAGCATAGAACAATAAAAACAGCCCCCTTTATGCACATCAGCTCCTATGGTCCCGTCCCCCCAAGCCACTGGGTCTCTTAAAGAAATAGGTTCTCCTGACCCCAACGGGCCAGCCGCAACACCCACAACAATATAGATTTGGATCTTACCCAAAATACCATGATGCCAGCCAATCCTTTAGTAACTACAACTAAAGGTTTAATATAAAAAGAAAACAAACAAAATATGAGATATGTTAAAGGCTCAAAGTGAATCACATACATACAAATGATTTAGAGTCCATAGAAAGCAAGTCCTTGAAGTATCTGTAGCTTGCAGGTTAGTCCAACTCCTCTAGTATACACCCAGCACCTGGGTGGGTCTCAGTCCTTTGTTCAGCCCCAGAAGGATGGTTCCAGTGGAGGTTGTTGGTTGCAGACAGACTGAAGACTGAAGACTAAAGATAAAATGGAGATGGGACCACAGCCTTTTATCAGTTTCACCTGCCTCATGCTCTCAGAGTCCTTGCCAAATCAAAATAGAGTTGAGTCACTTGGTCAGTCTGGGTGACTCGCCAAACATGGCATATCACATATAGACTGTTACAAATATGAAATATTATTATGAAAAATAATCATAAACAGTCCCCTTGACCTGGACACCTGTGATCCTTGCTTTCCCTGTTGCCTTTGTTTCCCCGGTAACCTGGCAATGAAACAGCAATCCCAAGATCCCCACTGAACTCACTATCATGGGGGCCACTTCAGAAAATATGCTGCTCTAACTCCAGCTCTTCCTGGTCCCCCAGCAACATTGCTGCTTGGGCTCAGTGCAGGGGAGGGTGAGAAAGGGGAGAAACCCCTGGCAATGCTGTCTGGACTTGAGAGGGGGGAGGGACAGAGCTGCCTGCAACTCCCTGGCCATGCCACTTGGGCTTGGAGGGTGGGGGAGTCCTTGCTCACACTACCTGTACTTGGGGAGGACAGCTGTCTCCTGCCCCCAACAGCCTAACCCCTCCAAAGGGGCTGATTCCCCAACCAGTCCCACCGCCCGACCCTGGGCCAGAGGACCTGATGCCCTGCCTGGCGCCCCCACACTCCTCTGTGGCCGACTCCCTGCCCACCTTCCCCAACCCACCCCCACCACACTGTCTTACCCAGGGGTGGCCAAACTTATGGAACTCAACAGTCACACAAGTTGATTATTAAAACTTGAAGAGCCACGTTGAGGCACATGGCCATATAGTATCTATTTTCTTCTTCGTATTCTCATTTCTTATTATTTGATGTTGTGTTTAGAAGGACTTGTAAAACACAAATTAATGAGTAAACTGCATTAGGGCCTATGAGAAAATCTAAACATGCCATGCTTCTCCCCACCGTACTGACCATGCCATGTTTCTCTCCACCATCACAACCATGCCACTGCTTCTCCCTGCCATCCTGACCCCCTCCCTAACATCCAAGCCGTGATGCTGGCTCCCCTGGGCTGACCCCGCCACCAGAGTCCCCTTTCCTGGCTGCTCCAGTGGCTAGGCATAGGCTGGAGCTCCCCCCCAAGCATGCTCTGAGCATGCTTAGAGCATGCTCAGGGTGGGACATTTAAAACTCCTAGCTTGGCTGGGGCTGCTTTCCTAAATTGATTTGCTGATGTTCTTCCACAAGCTGCAATTTTTCATTCAAGAGCCACATGTGGCTCCTGAGCCACAGTTTAGCCACACCTGTTTTTACCTGTTGCTGGTCCCTCCCAGACTGTGAGGAGGATGAGTCATTGAGAAGGCATGCAGGCAGCCTCTGCCTGAGGAGGGATTTAAAGTTCTCTCTCTGCCTACGTGACAAATGCAGTTTGACCTTCTTCTTCTAGGGGTGTATGGCACCAAGAAGTGCCTGCCTTGGCCACTACGCCTCCTCACCCCCTCAGGCACACCCTGCTAGCACACCATGCTGTGTGTAACCTTGGCAGCAATGTCCCAGTGTAGCAATGCCAGCCACAGCTGTTGGAGGGTCCCAGACCGGAGCCATGAGGAGGTCCTCACCTTCCTCTCCAGCTGGGGGAACAAGGATATACTCTCCCACCTGTGGAGCAGCCACCGTAACCAGGAGATATATGGAGACATCTCCTGAGCTCTGGCTATGAAGGGCTACACCCACACCACCAAGCAGGCATGGACAGCATAGGGGAGGTGAAGGTGCCTGGTAGCAGGCCCAGCCCTCAGCACTCCTCACTGAGACAATGGTTCTTGAGCACATCTTGGATGCTGACCACTCACCGCTGGGCTTGCTGTGTCTGGGGCATGGCAACAGGCCACTCAACCTGTCCAGCGAGGCATTCAGCTTTGGTTGCCCAGACATGGGAGACCCTTTCCACCTCCCCCCACCCCCTGCAGTTCAGAGAGGTTGTTCAGCACACAGCAGGCACTGACATCATCAGGGATGGTGCACTCGACAAGGTCAGGAGTGTCAGGAGGGCCCTCCATCATGCCTTTAAGCAACAGAGCACAGAGGGCACTGCGATGAGCGTGGCAGCTTGCAGGGCCACCCTGGTGATGGCAGAGGTGGCTTTAGGTTTTCTGGGGCCCTAGGCAAAGGCCCACTGTGGGGCCCCCTATAGGAACTAAACTCACATAATAAAAAGCATAGCATTTTTGTTTGATTCAACACTTTGGATAGTGAACTGGACTGCTTTTGTATTGCCTATTCAACAGCCAACTTTTTTTTCCTTCTTTCAGTACCTGACATGTACTTCCTTTTATTACCCAACTCATCTCTCATTGAAGCCCCCATCCACTCATCCTAATTATTTGTTATTAATAATCTCTTTCCGGTTGAACCTCACCATACAATCCTGAAAATGAAATGAGTCTCACAACAGATCACAATGCCACATCATCAGAGCAACCACATTTTCCACATATAAAATTTCATGGAAAAAACACAACAACAACAAAATCAAATTTCATAAAATGTCAACCCATTTTAGCAAAAAAGAATTCTCCCAAGTTAGCAGAAAGCATACCAGAATGCAAATTCCTCAATATCACAAATGTTGTGCAAGGGCTAGCAATGTCATGAACTAGGAAATAAAGGCTGCCTCCAGCCCTGAAGGAGGTGGGGGAGGAAGGGCAAGGCTGAGAGCTGTGATCCCCTCTTCTGGCCCCCTACAGCTGAGCATAGGGGACCCACCCCAGTCCAGCTGCAATGAAAGCTTCCAAGTTCCCTAGTCTACCTGGATAGAAATTCACAAAGGGATACCCATTCTCTCAGAACTGCATGGTTATAGCGAGGTAGGGTGGAGGGAAGACAGCCAGTCATGGGGACTCCTGGGCTATGTTCCCTCTAAGCTGTGCGTGTGTGTGCGCGCACATAGGTCTTGAAACCTGCACACACAACAAAATAAAGTCTGCACACAAAAATTAAACAGTGCTAATATTTTTATGCCACTTTAGGAAAGCGGTTTCAAATAGCATGTTTCAAATAAGGTTTTGTAATATATAAAATCATTTCCATCACCATATCAAAATAAAATTTAGATATTATTTGCATCATACACACTTGCTTCATTGCACTCACAAGTTTGACCACGCTCACTGAAGTGCGCAGAAATTTGGATGCTGGTTCCAAAAATTTGAACAGAAGACTATTTTTGCACACACAGCCTATGAGAAATTAGAGGGAACACTGCTCCTGGGGCTTGTAGGGGTTCAGGCTAAGGGCTAGAATAGACGTAACCTACTGGGGTGAGGGCTGCTGTGCCCTCAATTTAGTTTCTGGCTGCAGCTGCAGAGGCTGGGCAGTAAGGCTGAAAACCCTGCCTCCAGCACCAGCAGCTGTTAAGAAGTCAGGGATAAGGGGCAGGCCCCCCTACAGCTCTAGCTCAGCTTTCCTGTTACTGCTTTTGGTACAGCATGCAGTGGGAACTGCTGCCTGGTGGTGGAGAGAGATAACAAGAGCTCTGTATCTGAAGCCCACCTCCTTACATCCTCTGGAGCCCCCCAACCCCACATGCTCTCCTCGCCCCTGGCCCTGCAGCTCAGTCACCCCAACTTAGGTGCAGTCAAAACTTCCAAATTCCCTGACCTACCAGGTTGGAGGGATATCATAAGAAAGGGAGAATACTGGGTAGAATACTGCCTCCGGTCCCCCACCCCACCCAACTCCACAGGTCCAGGGGATGAGGCCCTCACATTTACCTGGGACCATGGGGAAGTGGGGATCAGAGACTGGTTTGGTGGTAGGTGCCTGCTTGCTGTGGGGTGAATTGCACCATTCCCCCACCAAGGAGGGAGCCCACTGCCCTGGCCCCTGCCTCAACTTCTGACTCTATAGATCCCAGGGAATACTGGGGCTGGGTAAACCAAGAGTGGCTTAGTAATTGGGAAGCTGGCAGGAGTGAGCTGAGATAGGAGGAGACCTGAGGGTGGGCAGAGGTAGTATGAGTTGTATACAATGTTCCCTATAAGCTGCGCAGCTGCGCAGCCCACCGCAGCTCCCCAGCACAGGGAAGGCTGCCAGCCACACACAGCCGGCAGCCAGAGTCCCAGCTGACAGCTCCTCCAGCACTGGAAGTTATTAAAACTACTGCCCAGAGAAGCTCTAACGAAGCATGCTCAGAATGTCTAAGCATGCTCCGTTAGTGCTTCCCCAGCCAGAGAAGCTGTGGCTCAGCTGCGCTGCTCCAGCGGCTGGGTAAGACTGCGGGGAGGGGTCTGGCCAGCTGGGAGGTTACAGGGGGAGCTGGCTAGGGTGAGAAGAGGGGAGTAGGCTGGCTGGGGAGGGGGCTTACAGGGAAAGTGGGGGGGTGGCAGGATCAGGCCAGCACAGAGGGCATCAGGATCAGGCCCACGGGGGGGGGTCATGCAGTGAGCAACATGAGTTGCTCAGCTGTCTCTGGTTGTTAGGGGAAACACTGGTTGTATGTATAGAACAGTGAGGGGGGCCCCTTATATCAAATCTGCCCCAGGCCCCCTAAGTCCTCTGGGGGGCCCTGGTAATGAGAGCACTTGGCAGTGTGTAGCAGATGCTAGGCACCAGGGTTAAAATATAACTTGGCATGCTCCAAAACTCTCCTAAATTTCCAGGCCCCCTTCACACACTGCAGCTACTGCCCCCCCACATGCCTGCCACCACCAATGTTCCCCCTAATTTTTCATAGTGTGAGTGCAAAAAATTACTTCTGTGCAAATTTTCAGAACCAGTATCCAAATTTGTGCGCACTCCAGTGAGTGTGTTCAAACTTGAGCGCAGTGAAGCATATGATGCAAATAATATCTAAATTTTATTTTGATATGGTGATGGAAATGATTTTACAGATTACAAAAACTTATTTGAAACATGCTATTTGAAACTGCCTTCTTACAGTAGCACAAAAATATTAGCACTGTTGAATTTTTTTGTGTGTCCTTTATTTTGTTGTGTGCATGGGCTTCACAACCTGTGTGCATGCGCACATGCACACAGCTTAGAGGGAACATAGGCCCCCACCCCAGCTATTGCCCCACAAACACCTGTCCCCCAGCCCAGCTACTGCCGCCAAACATCTGCCCACCAACTCAGCTACTGCCCCCAAAATGCCTGCCACCCATCAGACCGCTCCTTTTCCATATCCTCCTCAGCCCCCAATCCCCATTCCATAAGCTCCCTGCCTCCATGTTCCCACTCCATCTCTCCTAATCCCTCACCCCCAGCTTCCCCAGCTTCACTCCACCCTTCACCCCCCCACACACCGCCCCATCCCAATCCCTTCTTCCCATCTCCTCACACTTTCCCCCACTGACTGCCTGTCCCCGGCTCCCTTTCCTGCATCATCAATGTGCCCAAGGAGCCAGGCCAGGGGCAGGGAGACTGCAGCATCGGCAAGAGGGGGCATAGGACAGAGACTGGGTCCAGACCTCGCGTACCACCCAGGCCCGCAGGAAGGAGTGGGGCTGGCACAGGCACCGGGAAAGGGGGGAAGGGTTGCCTGGCTCTCCCAAGCCCACAGCCGCTTCCCTCAGTCGGCGCTGGGGGGAGTGTGCTGGAACGCCGTGTTCCTGTGCATTCATCTATTTTTAGGGAGCCCCAGAATGCAGTATTCCAGTGAGTTCCCCTATTTGGGGGGGCTAGAAAGCTGTCCCCCTAAAAATAGGGAGCCTGAAAGCAGCATTCTGGGGCATTCCCCCTTACTTTAACCTCTGCTGGGCACCCCTCTGGCACCTTGTATGACCTCAGTGTGGTCCATGAGCTCCCCGTTTTGTCTGTTGCCAGCCAAAATGGGCACAGGGCTGAGGTCCCTTCCTGTTTTTCTGGGACTGGCTGGGGGAATGGGCTTTCTCAGGTGCCATGTTGCAACACACCCCAGGCTGCCCTCCTCCAAAGCCAGACTAGCAAGTGCATATGCATGGACATGCTAGTTTGACTTAGGTTTCTGGTGGGGATGTGCTAATTCAAACTAAGTTAGTTCAAATTAAGCAGAATTAGTTGGAACCTCACCCACTGTAAATGCATACATACCCCTTAATTTCAAATTCTGGGGAGAAAATGGCCTAAGCAGCTTATTATGGACCAAACCATTTGTAAAGTTAGGAACCAAGTATTTTCTATTTCACATGAGATGGTAGGTATCGTTTAAGTGATCTCTACCACCACCCCACCCCCAGTTCAACTGTTGCAGAAGCTCTTCTAAGGCCTGTGAGCTTCCATCAGAGGACACAATGATCGGCCTGCCCATACCTCAAACCACGGACTTCCCTAATACCTTATGTTCTCCAGAATTATTTGACTGATCACTTTCTCCACTGACAGCAAAACCTCAAAGTTTACACTGAAATAATGAAACAGTGCACAAGAATACAATTGATACTAAAACTTACAATAAAATACTGTATCCTTCACATCATCTCAGCTTTATCTGGATATTTAATTAGAAAAGTCACAATACCTAAGGACTTTGAATGACATGTTAAGTTGCTTGTGTTGCTCAAATGGTTAATTGTTAGCTTATAACTACTATATAGTAACACACACATACACGCACACGTGCACACACACAATGTTTTTTAAATGAAGTAAAGGTGTCATTCTCTGATAGTGTCTGGATTTTAATAATTAGTGTTAGAAGCCAGTTCTGCTCCAATTTAAGCCAAGGGAAACATTTCCAGAGTCTTCAGTGCCAAGCAACATTTATCTTTAAGACCTGACTTTTAAACAGAACAATTTACTGTGGGTACAGGTGCTAACATTTCAAACCCACAACTGTGCAAGTAGCACTGAGACTCCTTTGACAAATCTGGCACATTGACCAATGTGTTACTCCAGGTAATAGCTGTAACACCACTGAAATTAACTGGAATAAGACACTGCTGAGCCAGGACTTTGCCCATACAACTATTTTATCCATTTATCTGTTAAAAGCTTGTGTTTACGATTTACAATGAATGTACACACGTGTGGCAAAGAAGCATGTTATCTGGTACATGCACATAAATTTTTGTTACATATTGGAATCAGGCTATAGTCTATTTAGACACACAAATTCTCTTCTGAATAAGTGTTGTGATCAGTCATGGTCCTGACTCAACCCATATCAGAACTTCCTGCTTCATTTTGTGAATCTGCTTCTGTAGCTCGTCCTTGTCATGTTTCATTTTAGCTTCTAGAACTTCCCAGAGGGACCCAGTGCTCTCATAGGCTATATCAGATGTGGCCAAACTGTGGCTCGTGAGCCACATGCGGCTCTTTAAAGAAAAATTGCAGCTCCCAGGAGAGCGCAGTAGGGAAGGGTGGCATGGCGGGAGCCAGGCACAACAAATTTGCAGTGGTCAAGGACAGCTGAGAGGCGGCAGCATGGTGAGAGCCTGCAGCAGAGGAGTAGCATTGTGAGAGCTGCAGGAAAAAGCAGTGTGGTCAGAGCCAGGGGGAGGAGCAGCACTGTGAGGGCCTGCAGGGAAAAGCAACGTGGTAAAAGCCGGGAGGAGAAGCAGCATTCTGAGAGCTTGCAGGGAAAAAGCAGCCTGGTAAAAGCGGGGAAGGGAAGGGAGGGGCAGCATTGAGAGAGCCAGCAGAGAAAAGCAAGTGTCAGTTAGGTGCAAACCCAAGCACCCAGAGCAAGTACCTGCCAGATTCTACAGTTTATCCACACTATTAATTCTACCCTCCTTGTGTGTGTGCATTATGATACAGTCTTTAAGTACATCAGCGCATGATTTTTTAAATACTTTTCTTTTTTGATATTGTTTTCTGGGTAAATATTTTTTAAAACTAGCAACATAAATTGATCAAGAACAAGTCTACAATGAACTACAGATAAGGGATGATAATTAGCAATTTAAACCTGAAAAGCAATTGTAAATTAATTTTCGTTTTTAAAAATCAGCTGGCATTTCCAGATATTGTAATACAATACAAAATTATTTCTCTTGTACTTCTATTTTGAGGATTAAATAAGAATCATCAGAAATGACTGAAAATTGACATAAGTATTAAATACAAAACCACTGACCACTGTCAAAAGGTTATTTAAAAAAAACCCTCTATTTAAAGAATGTTACAAGTACTTATTATGGATCATGGTTCATTTTCAGCATGCAAAATGATTTAGACTTAGGACAGACCACCACTACAGCAAACTGGCTTTAGGGGAAAAAAAATTCCTTAAGTCCATTGAACAAGTGTGCCTGAGACATCAGTATGTCATCTGTTTGCAGAAGGAACTGCTAGTACATTTATTTTACAAGAAAATATTAATTAATATAACTAAGTCAATTACCAAGATAATTTACATTCACTGCAAAGTTCAACAGCAGCACTATACTTCTACTGATTAAATATCATTCAACATGTATTAATTCTTCTTTGTTGGATAGTCAAAATCTATTTATATTTCAGGGCAGTCTTCATGAATGACTCTATGGGTATCTGAGCCCATTAGATGAGAGTAATTGTTGTGAAGAGCTGAGGATGGAAAATTGTGTTGTAAACTTTCTGAAAAAAAAATCTCTCACCAATAAAGATTTTACTTTGTATTATAAAAAAACAAATACTGATATTTAGAATGTATACAGTGCCTGACCCCAAAGTGAATAAACTCAATGAGATTTTTTCCATAGTATCTTCTGTGCATGGACTCCAAAGCACTTACTGAAACAAGCTCTGATATTGCACTTTATGTCCCCATAAATTCTCATTGATCTGTTGTGATTCTGAACAGTTGAAAAGGTGTCCCTCTGTGCATCTCTTTACAGGATTAAGATGAGAGCAGTGTTTTCCCTTACTATTACTCTCATTTTAAAATTAATTGTGTCTGAGTCCTCAGACCTTTTGTCTTCACTGTCCATGAGCATTTTAGTGAACAAGTTTACTGGCAGAAATATTGGCAGGGAAGCAGGGGCATGGTAGGTGCTGGGATGAGGTGGGAGGCAGAAGTGCAGCATGGTTAGGGAGAGCAGAGAAGCAGCAGTGTGGTAAGAGACGGCAGCGAAGCAGCAACAGGGGGGGTGGGGGAGAGAAGCGTGACATGGTCAGAGAAGCCACAGCATGTTTAGATTTTCTCATAGGCCCTAATGCAGTGTACTCATTGTTAAAATAAAATCATGTTTTACTAGTCCTAAACATGATGTGGAACACTAAGAAATGAAAATACAAAGGAGAAAAGTTTAAAACTGAAGGTAGATTACTTTCAATTTTTGTCACAATTTACTGCTGTGAAGTATCATATTCCACAATGAAATTCAAAACATTGTGGAATACTTAGAGATCAGCATCTCAGAGAGCTTTTACATGCTGCATTGACAAGTTACTGCCCAGATTTAAAAAAAAAACTTGCCACAAACTTGTACTGTTCCACATCTAGCAACAGCTAAATTTTTACTGTATAGGCCTTGTTTCATGGTAATCTTAAATAATTATTAGAATCTGACATTACTGGATCAATATTTGCCTTATTTTTATGATAAAATTAAAGTCCACAACAGGGGTGTCGCTGGGGCGGGGAAAGAACCAGAGCACGGGCCCCGCCCCGCCCCCAGAGGGCAGGCCCCGCCCCCAGCCAAAAGGCCACACCCCCGGCCCTGGATGGGGCCAGGGGGAGGCTGCGGTGCTGCCGCCACCAGCTGGGCCGCGCTGCTGTGTGGCGCAGCTCAGCCTAGCCTGGCCCGGTGCGACCGGGCCCGCGGCCGTGGCCCTGGATCCCCAGCCGGGGACGGGGCTGCCACGGCCGCAGCCAGGCCCCGGATCCCCAGCGGGGGACGGGGCCACTGCAGCCGCGGGCTGCTGGCCGGGTCCTGGATCCCCAGCAGGGGACAGGGCTGCTGTGGGCGGCCAGCCAGGCCCCGGATCCCTGGCCTGGCCGCCGGTGGCTGCAGCGACCCCGTCCCCGGCCGGGGATCTGGGACCCGGCCAGCAGCCCGCGGCTGCAGCGGCCCTGTCCGCTGCTGGGGATCCGGGGCCTGGCTGCGGCTGCGGCAGCCCCGTCCCCGGCCGGGGATCCAGGGCTGCGGCCGCGGGCCCGGCCTCCAGTGGCCGCACTAGGCCAGGCTAGGCTGAGCCGCGCCGCACGGCAGTGAGGGCTAGCTGGCGGCAGCGGCGTGGCCACCCCCTGGCCCTATCGCAGGCCAGGGGGCGGGGCCTGCCGGGCGGCCAGAGAGGCCCCGGATCCCTGGTCGGAGACGCAGCCGCCGTGGCCGCGGACCTCCAGGGATCGGGCCCCGGATCCCCGGCCCGATTGGGCCGGAGACCCGGGGCACCAGCGTTGGGACCCGGGGCATGTGCCCTGTGTGCCCAGCGCTAGCGACGCCACTGGTCCACAATGAATTTTAAGCTTAGTAATTTTGGAGTACATAAAAATATGTTGTTATATGCCTCAGTACGGTTCTCGAAGGTTTAATAATCGACTTGTGTGGCTCTTGTGTTCCGCAAGTTTGGCCACCCCTGGCCTATATCATAAGGAGTTATCAGGGAGGGCTGTCTGACCATCAGCAATAGCTCATGGAGGTATTTAAAGACATTAGCAGTGAACAGTCTGTTATTCCTTTATACCTCTGTTTTGTTTTAGATGTTGTCATTTAGGAACCTGTTTTGTTCACTTGTACTATTTCTACCGTTTTTACCTAGTTTTGTTATTACATTTTATAGTGATCCTGCATTTACTGGTGGTGAGGGTGAAGGAAGGTTTGGGCCCAGTGCAATAGGTCACACTACCCATAATTCCCATTGACTTCAATGGCAGTTATTGCTAGAGCTGTGTGGATACAAATATGTGGATCCACATCCAATCTGCATCTACCAAAAATGGTCCACGGATATTCGCATTCCATTCAGGGTTGTGCATATTCTCAGATAAAATGTGGATATCCATGGATTTGCAGGGCTGTAGCTATTGCACAGAAATCATGCAGGAGCAGACTATGCAGACTAGGAGAATTTTGCTTGAATGAGAATCTCCAAGCATAACTCTTGATGATTTAATAACTAGGGTGTATTGAAAATCATCATTTAACTTTTTAAGAGAGCTTCTATCATTTGCCTCAGAATGTTTTACCTTTCTAAATAGTACCCAGAGTTGCATCAACTCAGTCATATCAAAGAACTCGTAACGTAACTTTCTTTCATTTGTCCAAGGCAACAGTGACATCTGGTGACACTTCGATTTAATAGTGGAATAGTGCAGTATTTCTATACGACTCCTCTTTCAAACTCTCCTTTGAATTTAGTGTCCATTTAAATCACATGTCCATTGTAAGGGTTGTTACATTACTGGAGCAGACACCATTGTTGCTGCCCTTTTCACTGCATAGAGAGAGACGCCTGCCGACAACAAAGAGGATAATGAAAGATCCATAATATAGTGCCTGCATAACTAAACTGCAAAGAGAACAGCATCCCATATGCCAGTTGCCTTATGACTCTCCACCCATTCCCATCCAGGCAAGAGAGGGAAAAGGGTCTGTGCAGGGAAGATAATGCTGCATTATTGCATGGCAAAGTCCATCAGCAGCACATCCCTCGAAGGGATATGGCTGTCAGGGTTATAATATGGATTGTGATGGCACCAGACTGGAATTATCTTGAGGTAAGAATGGTGTTTGATGAGGAATACTGATGAGCTCCATCTTCACAGAAAAACTGAGTACATTCTGAATTTCCAATAGCAGATCTTTAAAAGTAACTTTAGTTAACACTTCTGGACCAACAAGATGGAAGGGTGCAATTTAATGCAAGAGAGTCTTCAAAGTCCAGTTAAAAGACGCTTCATCTTATTCTCAGCAGCCAGTCCTATGAAGTGAATCGTACCCCAGATGGGTCATTGAAAAACAAAAATTGTTTCCAAGTCATAGGGAGAAGCAAAGACAGAGGAACCCGAGCACACAGAGCAATGAGATCCTGTGCCCATTTTAGACCATATCTACACCACAGAATTTTTGCACAAGTATGTTTTGCATTAAAAGAAAAGCTCAATATATATAGCACCTGTGTGTATCCACACATTGCTCCTTCTATTGCAAAGGAGCATCCACACTATTTTTTGAATTTTTGCCAGTAAGAGCAGTGCATTGTGGTGACCTATCACATCATCTCACTTATCAGCTCCCGATGCTAGGAATCATGAGATGAAGGAGAGGATCACAGAGCACCTTGGGTAAATTTTCAAGTTTCCACAGGCCACTGTGTTTCTTTGCCATCATTCAAGCTGCTGTTAGCAACTCATGCCCTTTTTCAATATTTCCTCATTATTTCCTGTGTCTCCACAATCCAATTCTCAAAAGATGGATCCAGCTCTATGCTCCACTTTCTCCTGCAGCATAATGAACACAGCACGACTGGTCACACAGTATGTCTTGAACTCTGAATCAGTAGAGCCCTGAAAATCCGCAGATATCCGCCTTATATCTGCAGCCGCAGATACAACCCGGATATCTGCGGACCATTTCTTGCAATGCAGATTGGATACAGATCCACATATTTTTATCTGCACGGAGCTAGAGCCCTGCAAATATGCGGCTATCCATGGATATGCACATCCGCGGATACAACACAGATATCCACAAACCATTTCTTGCGGATGCAGGTCAGATACAGATCCACTTATTTGCATCCGTACAGGGGTCTATGAATCAGAACAGGTATTGAAGGAGCCGGATCTGCTGACTGACATGCAAACCAACAGCACTGCATTGCTGTCTTTCTTCCACACAGCATCTGCACACGGTGCATCCTCACTTCTGGTCATGAGAGATAAGCACTGAGTGGTGGGACCACATTGTTATACAAGTCTGGGATGACAAGCAGCCGTAGCTACAAACTTTCCAATGCATAAAGCCACATTCATGCAGAGCTTGCCCCTGCCCTATGATGCAAGGACACCTACATGAGAGCTGCCCTCCCCCTGGAGAAGCATGTTGCAATTGCTGTGTGGAAGCTGACAACACCAGACTACTCTGGTCAATCGCAAATTGCTTTGGAGTCATCAGGTCCATCACTGGGTCCGAGCTGCCACAAGCGTACAGGGCCATCAGTTGTATTCTGATAAGAAGGACTACGACCCTGGGCAATGTGTGTGAGACAGTGGATAGATTTGGAGTCATGGGATTCCCTAACTGTGAAGGGGCAAAATGACACACATATCCCAATTCTTGCTCCAGACCATCTCATGAGTGGGTACATAAATAGAAAGGGCTACTTCTCCATGATGCTGCAGGAACTTGTGGCACATCGGGAACATTTCACAGATATCAATTCTGGCTGGTCAGGAACGGTGCATGATGCTTGTATCTTCAGGAACACAGGGCTGTACCAGAAGTTACAAGCACAGACCTTCTTACCACGTGAAAAAAATTACAGTTGTGGGTTTGGAGATGCCCATAGTAATCCTAGGAGACCTAACTTACCCACTAAAGCCATGGCTCATGAAGCTCTACACAGTCAATTGGATACCAGCAAGTAACAGTTCCATTTCAGGCAGAGTAGCTGCAAAATGACTGTTGAATGTGCTTTCAGAAGACTTAAAGAATGCTGTAAATGTTTATATTGCAAGCTGGACTTAAATGAGGCCTTAAATGGCCTCCAGCCATTATACGCAACTGCTGTGTCCTCCATAATCTCTGTGAAAGTAAGGGAGAGAAGTTTCCCCTGGGTGGATCGCACCTGGCCTATGTGTATGAGCAGCCAGATGCCAGGGATATTAGGCGGCACAATAGGGAGCCATCCACATAAGAGAGGCACTCAGGGAGCATTTTAATACTGAAAACCCCTTAAGTGTGGCATGTCCTGTGGTAATGTAATGCTAAAAAGCTTGAGGGCACTGCAGCAACAGCTTGTGATCACCTGAATAACTTCTTTGTGACTGAATAAATTTAGTTTGTGAATGAATAAAGATTTTCTACATGACTGAAGCACTTTCTTTATTGATAATCAACAGTAACTGGTCTAGAAAAAGTGAGCATGCAAAGAGCAGAGGATTTGGGGCACTGGAGGGCATTATAGGTGCATATATATGCAGAAGTCCCTTCCTGTAGCTGTGTGAAGGAGTGTATATGAGATTGTAAAAAGAGGGTCCTTGGGCTTCATAAGAATGCTTAGTGGACATGTATGGGGAGGCTGTAAGAAACCGCTGGTGTGTCTGGGGATTGAGGGAGGGGGCAAGCATGTAGCCGCTGTGACTAGAGAGCAACCATTGTCTTTAGGAGCTCAGTCTGCTCTTTCAACAGATTCAGCAATTGGCCTCTATAAGCTTGGCTCCTCCTAAAATTTTCTTTGCAGTCCTGTCTGTGTTCTTGATGTTTGTCCACAATAAAGTGCCTTCAAGTCCTATTTTCTCTCCTGGATGCCTTATTGGAGTGTAGGAGCTCCTGAAACGTGTCTTCCTTGGATCACTGAAGCCATTTCCTTGTGTCTTAGGCAGCTGGCAAGCATGGGACCTCTTCCTGCAAAGACCATCACTAAGAAAATGAAACAATGAATAAAGGAATTGTCCTGACATTACTCCTAGTATAGAAGTAACACAGTGAGAACCACATTACACTCTGACCATCACTCTGAGCACAAAGCCATTCCCTTATGAACTTGGAAATTGTGAGTTGTACAAAAGGGTCAAGAATGCTCATTTGATCTTAGTTCTCGGGATCCAGGAAGGGGTGCTCACTTGGGTCATCAACAAACTGGCAATGTCACTGTCAATCTAATCTGTGCCCCCATTTTCAACAGGAAGTGGCCATAGAAGCTGATCCCTCACTCCTTAGAATAAGCAGGGAAGCCAGAATGCATATCCTGCATGCCAGCAGATCTAAGATGGGTCCCTACACTGCAGGCTTGTGTGCCATTCTGGTAGCCAATACTGTGAGTTTCAACTGGTAAGGGAGACTGTCCTTCTTTGAGGGAGGAAACACTGCTGCTGTGCTGCAGAATCTGAGTCAGAGAATTGAGGGGTACGTCCGGGAAACTTTCCTAGAGCTCTCCATGGAGGATGCCCCAGAAATCACTGCATGCATCAGTGCACTACTAATGAGTGTGAGTGGCTGCACTAGAGTGTGTAAAGCCATATGCAGACATAGCTACTCCAGCACACTTCCCTCCCATCTGAGCACTTTGTCTTTATGCAGAAGAGTTAGTTAGCCCCTGAACAGAATAGCATTGACTTACCAAACACCATAGCTCCCCTCTCCCACTTCTGGAGCACCACAGCTGAATGACTGTGACTGACTTCATGACTCATGGGAGGGGATGAGGGGGCAAATAGCTCCTGACTCCCAATCTTTCCTGCATTGCTTCCTGGCTCTACATCATCCTCCAGCTTCACTTCTTCCTTAATCACCTCCTCATCATGGTTTTCTCCTGTACCCATTGTCTTCAAGGGCACAGACAAGTCTAGGGAGTCTTGGGAGTGGATGTTTGGGTCCTGCAAAGGATGGCTTCCATCTCCTTGTAAAATCAGCATGTATCTGGCACAGAGCCAGATCAACAGTTTGCCTCGCTGGTTTTCTGGTAGTTCAGCCTCAGCTTCTTTCCCTGGCTCAGCATTGCAACATGTCCTTCTCATAGGCTGTGTTCACACACAGGGGGTTATTTCGATACGGTTGTTTCAAAACAACTTGTATTGAAATAACACCTTATTTCGAAATAACTTAATTCAAATTAACAGTTTGTTAATTCAAATTAAGGAAAAAAGCTCAAAGCAAAATAGCAGGTTCAGGCAACAGTTATTTCGAAACAAGTCACCGTTGTTTCGAAACAACATGTTCACATGGCGTTGTTTCGTCCCCACATGGGGTTTAACTTGTTTTGAAACAACCGTACGTCGTGTGAACAGGGTATTTCTTATTTCGAAACAACCTCTGTTGTTTCGAAATTAGAGTGCTGTGTGAACACAGCCATAGACTTTATCCGTCATAGCATGAGAAATCTGCCCGTAAGTGTCATAGCTTCTTCTGCTAACTTGTAGCTACACCTGCATGGTGGATTTTCCCCAGATACTGGTCAGGTCCAGCTGATCTGCTATGGTCCATATGGGAGAACATTTGCTGTGTGGAGCCACCATTGTCACCTGGGAACATGACGCGCTCACTCTCCAAGCCAAACAAACAGGAAGTGAGAACAGGAAATATTCAAAGATTCCCAGGATTTACAAGAGGGAGGGGCTAGTCAAGTAGGAGCAGCAGAGTACAAGTGGAACACCAGAGTGGTCAGGCTTGCACTCTGGGACATTTTCAGAAGCCAACAGATGCTTGTGTGAGGATAACTCACTCAGGATCAATCTTTTGACTTGGGCAGGGGAAATAAAGGCAGAAAATGGAATTTCAGTGGACTGAGCATTTAAATATACACAGAGATTCTACTATTCTTTCACCCTAGCAGTGATTCCTCTCCACTTTGTAGTGACCAAGAGTCCAGCCAATGCCATGGTGACTGGGACAAAGGCAGCCATGCCTAGGGATTAGCATAAGTAAAAGAGCTGTAGTCAGAGGCCAGGTGCCAGAAATGAAATTAGGAATCAGAGTTAAGGGCCAGAAACAGTTCACCTGGAGCAGGGTAAGGATGGAGCAGAGCTGCAACAAGGCAGGGAACAAGAACACACAGGCACTAGCTCACCCAGAAGCAAATGATTTGAGCAGCCACTGACCTGTGTCTGGGCTTAAGTAATGGTCTGCTAGTTCTTTAAATCAATCAGGCAGCCTGCTACAGGCCAGCTGTTTTCATTAGATTACCTGGAGTGTGGTTCTGCTGCAGGCCCTGATTCCTGGCACATGCTTTGTGCTTTACCTTCTCTGAGAACATATAAAGGATCCCACTCGCCCTTCACAACATTGTATACAATGTGACTGTGTTGAAGAAGAAAAACTCATGGCAGGGGCGAATAGTGTCCTTGACTGATTCTGCCGCCCTAGTAATCTCACCGTAGACTCTGAACTCCTGATCTCTTCTCATTTACACCATTGTAAAACACGAGAAACTCCAGGGAAGCCAATGGAATTATAACAGTGTAAAACAGGAGGAAAAGATCTATGTTTCTGAAAAAATCATTCATTTAGATAGGTTTCAGACATAACATTACTTTTGCTAAGCTAAGATATATGAGGGCTAGAAAAACTCTCAAAGTATATAGCCAACCTCTAGCTCAGTAGTTCTCAACCCCTGGTGTGTCACGACACAGTTGGAAAGGCTCCCAACCATGTGTGACACAGAATGCTGCCTCCTGCGGAAAAAAATATTGCCAACATTTTGCACAGCCAGAAGAATTCCCTGATTTTTCTATTTGCTGGGTCACAAATTTGAAATTCCAAATCTACAATGCAAAATGGGAAGACTCAGGAGTTAACTCAAGTTCCATACTACTGCAGTGAGAAACAGATCCCTGAGTAGATGCATATAACTGGAAGCATATTTCACAGCAATTAATGCATACTCATCTAGGCCCCTATTAGTTATAATGGATAGCATTCTAACTGCAATGCACTTTGTCAAAAAGAAACACTTTCTCTTACAGAACAGCTATTTTTGTACCAATTCATAGAGTGTATGGATTTCATTTCCTGGCCCCTTGTCAGATGCTGTAGTATTATCCACCATAAAATAGGCTGCATTTGGGTCCTCATCTGGTTTTGTCGCAAGTGAATACATTTCATTTATTTGCATGTCTTTCTTACTGCATATTGCATATGGGGAACCTGGAAAACAATTACTCTGCATCAGTGAGTTCATGTACCTCACAAAATTAAAATAAGACATCCACAAAAGAAATCGATCAGCTACATAAAATAACTATCCCCATATGAAAAAGTTGTTAAATACATGTTTTCTTCTCTCCTGCTACTAAATAATGGAACTGACTCTATTCTATACAGTCCAGAATTAAGACTTACAAGAATTATGTTGCTTACTGCTTCCAATACCCTACCTCCATTTAGTAGGGGAAAAATTTTGAGTTGGTTATCTGTTAGGTTCCTACATGGCCCTATCACTGTGCTATCAGAACATACGAACATTGAGAATACTTGACTCCATCTTAACACCCCAATGAGAACAGGAAACACTTCATCTTCATTCTACAGAGGAGAACCTGAGGCATAGAAAGATCACTTGAGAGCACCAAGAATTTAACCCACATCAACCATATCCCTTTCTAGTTTCCCAGTTGCATGACCACCCTACCTAAAGCCTTGAACAGAACATACTTGATTAACAAAGTTACTTGTCAAAAAGAGTATTGCCATTATGTGAATTTTAAAAACTTTACACAGTACACAGACAACCTAAGAAATCTATAACACATGACTTTGAAAATGTGCTAAATAGACAATCAGTTCAAAAAGGTTTATCGAAACTTCATACTCACATTCATCTCCTGGAATTTCAACAGCATCTCGAGCTCTAAAGTAAAAAGACATGGGAAAAATCTATTCAGTCATTTCTAACACTTGGGGAAAAACTTTTAAAAATTATACTAATTCATTGGTTATGTCCATTCAAGGTACTACCTGGAAAGCTGTGCAGATGGCTTTCCTGTAACAGATAAAATACAGTGTAAACTTTGGATGGTTAAAATAGTCCCACAGATTTTACTTATTTTATTTTTCCTACCTTTTGATTTGATTTTCTTTTTATAGATGAACCATGCTATCCCACTGATGATGATGATGATAATCCCTGTGATTGTTCCGATGATGGCATACAATGCAACAGAAGCAGAGGCTAAAGAGAGGACCAAGGTTAGTTAATCTTGGGAAATTTAACCAGAAGGGGAAGATACTTTATTATTATCTCCATCATATTGATTGTGCTTTTCAAGTGACAGTCACCAGTCCTTAGGCTCCTCATCCCAATTCCAGTCTCCTGGCCCAGTAAATCTGAGTCTTGACCTCTCCAAACTCCCAATCTCCTTCACTCTCAGCTGCAACATTTTTGTCAAGCGATTCTCAGTTCCAGTCTCTTCTGGCTCATCATTCAATCTGTCCTTCCCAGTCCTTGCCACCAGTCTCCCTCTCCCATACCCATTTTCCCATCCCCAGTGATTCCCACTCTCCCTCCCTGGGCTTCCTGTCTAATCTCAGCACCCTCCCCACTCTGCCCCACTCCTTAGCCCACTTTCTTTGCCCAGGCATTCTCATTTCCCGCCTCCCCGCCCATCTTGGATCATCAACTCTCTGCCTCGCCTGGTTTCTCCTTCCTCCATCCCATTGCTTCTCAGTCCCAGTCACCTTGTCCAGCCAACCCCAATCTCTTCCACATTCCTCATTTGTTGGCTATCTTTCTCCCTTGTGCCCCGCCCCCCATATTTCTATCTCCAGATCTCAGGCCCAGTCTCCCTCCCGACTTCGAGGACCAGTTTCTCATCTGTTATTCCCACCCACTAGTCTCCCAGGCTCAGCCTCCAGCACCAAACTCTTTGTGGCATCCTATTCTCCCTGCTCTCCCCCAACCATCTGTCTAGCTTCTATCACCTCAGTGTTCAAGTCAAGCAGTTTCCATTTCCATGAAGCCTGGACCGAGCAGAGATATCATCAAGAGCACAGGATTTCAGTCTCACTTCAGTCGCTTGGAACTGGATGCAACCGGGCAGACAGAAGCCCAGACCAGACATTGCAATCGGAGGGAAAGTCTCACTCAGCCCTGGCTGAGGCATATCGAATGTGGATACAGATTTGGGGGGAATTTAGCCGCTAAAATCTAAGAACTCTCTACTGAGCAGCTATGAACTGTGACTTTTAAAAGCTTAGACTTCGGTCAAATGTGGGCAAGTTTTCTTAAGGAAGAAATGTGGGCAAGTTTTCACAGGGATGGTAATATGGCCATAACTAGGGTGGGGCGAGCAGGACTTTGTCCTGGGCGCTGTATGGAGTGGCTCCATTTGACTGCCAGATTGAGGGGCATGCATTCTTTCCTGCTTGGTATGGCAGGCCCTGGGCACCAAAATACCTAGTTCCAGTGATGGATGGTAAAAAGATAATATCCCTAGTACAAAGGCTACTCTCCTGCCAAATCTGAAATCCCTATTGCAAAGTAGGGGGGCACCAAATCTGTTCAAAGAAAATGTCACTAACATGGGCAAAACAACATATTTTGTCATAGGTTGTTTTCAAAAATGCACAAACCACTTTCACTGAAGATTTCCCAGAAAAATTCAGCCTGAGGCACACACTCAGCATGGAAAATGTTAGCACAAACAGTTAAAAGTTTGACAAAATTATAAGCAACTGTTAAACCAATCCCACCTGCAGAACTTCTAACTTACATGAAGTGGTTCCATTAGTCACTTCTAGAGAGAACTTATTTGCAATCTTCCACACATGTTTACCACGTGACCAGGTATTTACAACACATAAATAAGTTCCACTGTCAGAGAACATAACATTAAAGATGGTCATATTATGGACCACCCGTGTTCCGTTTGGATCCAAGCTTGCATTGGTCACTAGTCGTCCTTCAATCATTTCATCAATACAGCAGTATTCATTAGGTGAGTGATTAGAATTTAAAAGACTCTCTCTCTTAGCAGAAAACAGACAGTTGCTTGTTTCTGTATAGCTGATCCAATATATAACAAACACTTGTTCTGGGATCTTCATTTGAAATTTACAAGAAAGAGTGATGTTACTTTCTTTTTGAACAGAACGATTATCATGTGATTCTTCACGAGTTTTCTCAAACATCTCACTATCTGTTAGGTGGAATGAAACAAACACAAAAAAGATGACAAATGTGCACTGTAACATAACATTCTTTGCCTTTGAATGAATTCTTTGAAGTAAAAGCATTTTCCAATGAAAACATGATCATAGACTCACAATTCAGTGCAACAACATTGTTTCATTTATATTTAAAGTGTGTGGGAGGTGTTCTATTTCAATGACCAATTGCCAAGGAATTTTTACAAGATCAAATTCCTACTGTAGCCCTGGCTAGATGTCTGCTACAACAGCCCTATTTTACATAGCCATTTGGGATCCAATCCTGTGAGGCCAGAGTACTTCCTGCAAAGTTTCAGGTACCCTTGATTTCCACTAAAGAAATTGAAGATACTCAGCTCCTCACTGAAGGTTATCAAAACTGCATGGTCATTCCCTTTGTGGTTATCAGAATAAATTCATGGGCTGCACCAGCTGTCACTGGCACCACAAAAGTGGTGCACACTTTAAGAAGCACTAACTAGCTTCTCCTCCTCCAAACATATGTCCAATTTAACTGAGAAAACCTCTGAGATTTAGGAACATGTGAAATAATTCTTCTAATCTTCTCCATGTTGATTACACCCCCCTCCAATCACCTATAGTAAAAAATAGAAAAAACTGGATTTGCTTGATATGGTGAAGACTGGGGGGAGGGGTATGATAATAGTTTTCAAGTATATAAAAGGTTCTTGCAAGGGAGGAGACTGAAAGGTGGTTGTTCTTAATCTCTGTTTAAAGCACAAGAAGTATTGGGTCTAAACTGCAGGCAGAGAGGCTTAGCTTGGACATTAGGAAAAACGTCCTAACTGTTAAGGATGGGAACATATCACCTAGGGAGGTTGTAGAATCTCCATTGCTGGGGTCATTTAAAGAGCAGATTAAAAAAACATCTGTCAGTAATGGTCTAGTTATTACTTAGTCTTGCTTTGACTGCAGGGGGACTGGACTAGATAACTTATTGAAGTTCCTTCCAGTTATACAGGTCTATAGTTGTGTGATAACATCTGGGAAACAGCATTTTCACACTTCAGTAAACATGTTATTTCTGCTTTCTGGTTCATGTCTCCACTGACCTATGTGCTGATAGTACCACCTACAAGATATTTTATTGAACAAATAGCTGGAAGGGTGTGAAATTGTGAAACAGCTATTAAAGATTAAATATTTTTGGGATAAAGTAGTAGAAGGTCATTGTATATCAAACAGGTGTTTCAGAGAATAGTTAGCCCTGCAAATAGTGTAGTGGCTAGCACCTCTGCTTAACATGCAGAAAGTCCTGGGTTCAATTCCCAGGGGGTTGGACTTGATGATCTCATGAGGTCCCTTCCAGCCCTATGATTTGAGGTTGTTTCAAAATATCTTTAATTTGTGCAGGAATACAGTTAAATGCAACAATAGTCTGTAGAGTCATATTCTGCAGTGATTATAAGGTCAAATTTTCAACTAGCTTCAAATCAGGCTTCAAACTGCAGATACAAAATTTAGTGTATACCTGTTGTGTGTGCTCAACAAATATTTGCACACAAATTTGGCACCTAGGTTCCATGTCTTCACAAATAGTTGTTTGCATCTGCAAAATAGGCACCAAACCAATTTTATAAGATAAATTCAAAGACTAGAAATTAAATGCTGTTCTATCTGTCTCAGAAGCACAGAACAAATCTCACAACCAGGGTGAAGAGAGGTGAAGGGGGCTTATGTAGTGCCTACTATGATTTACATAGCCCTGAGGGGCAACTTCCCTGGACTGCTCTGAATTTAAGGAGTGTTGCATTCTGCACCCTGGCTCCAAGCCATACGTGCTGTGTCAGGATTTGAAAGTGTGTTCCTGAAAGGACAATCTGCAGCTGTCTTTCTTAGTTTCCGCCAGAGGAATTCTACCCAGGCCAGATTCTGATTTTAAGAGCTCTTTTGCCCAGTGGTCCTCAAACTGGACTGAGAGCGGGGCCACCTGCTGGGGCTGCAGCTGGGAGCCAGACCATGGTCAGGAGCTGTAGTTAGTGTCAGGGGCCAAAGCTGGTTCAGATGCTTCTGGTGCCCAAGTGGCTGGGAGGCAGATGCTTAGGCTGCAAGCCAAGGCAGGGGCTGGGTGCCAACACTGGGAATGGATGCCACAGGTGGGTTCTGCAGCCAAAAGAGAATGGGAGGCGAGGCCAAAAGTCAAGTGCTGTGGCCCCCAGTGAGAGGCCAAGGTTAGGCACTGAAGTAGGCATTGCGGGCGGGCTGAGGCCTGGACCATGCACTGTGGCCTGAGGTGGAGACCCAGGCCATAGCTGAGCCCCAAGGCACAACTCCACCCAAAGCAGAGCACAGGGGCAGAGTGTGCATTGCACACACTCCTCCTTCTTGCCCATCCTGTGCCCACCCATGACCCGCCGGGAGGCATGCTCCATAGATTAAAGGCTTCTGCTTTAGCCTCTATACCCAGCTAGCCAGAGCATGGCTAAGAATCTCACTGAAGGTGCAGAAATTCAGAGAGTAAGGCAGAAAACTGGGAATTAGTGCTTTATAGTCTGTCAGCTAGACCCTCAGGTTGCATGAATCAGTATAGTCTCATGGCTCACCACTTTTACTACAAGTTTTTAAGTAGAAAAGTGGCAGTTACTGTACCAGCATCACTACAAAAGTGCGTTTCTAGGGGAAGTGAAGATAAACATTTTCTGCTGAAATCAATGGGTGTTTACCCCCCCCCAAAAAAAAAAGGCTGAGCAAAAATTGAGTAAAAAGATGTCAGAAATAGGCCTTTCAGTTGAAATGTATCTAGATAACAAGGCAAGTAAACTTAGTATGGCAAAAAGTGTGGATTTCCAGTGACCACCTGCCAGATGTTTGTTTTAATTTATTTTTTAAACAACTTCCACTTTTGCTCACTGCTTTACTCAGCCTAGTTCAGACACCGGATTCACTCAAAGCCAAATTCAGCCACCCTTGCTTACATAATAGCTCCTCAATAAAAGTGTTCGTTCCTTAAGGCATGGGGACACTGGTGAAGTAAGGCATTATACACCATAAGTATAGGGAGCAGACTCTGGTCCTCAGTCCTTAATTCTCCAAATAAGATCCTCTTAAAGGCAATAAATCACTTTCTGACCTCTCAGCTCCAGAATTTACTGATAAAAATATACACCCACCACCCAAAAAAAAGCACTCACCTGCTGTAGCGTTTATTACTGCCACAATAAAAAAGTCATAATGTCTGCAGTGAGTCATATTGGTAAAAAGTGGGGAAGTCTGTGAGCCAGCCATTGTAAATGGTTTGCATGCAAATGCCCCGCCACCTTTAGAAGCAGGACTTGATAATTGGTTTGGACAGCTTGAGTCGCCACACGGGTGGTTTGTCCGTCCGCATTTGGTAGTGCACTTTATTTCAGAGAATTTTTGCAGTTGTTCATCAGTTTCATACCAAACAGTTTTGGTCTTCCCATTAGCCACTGATTTATTGCACAAAAGTGTGACATTTCCATTTTCCTGATGATGAAAGAAAGTCTCACCTGTTAAAATGTATAAATGGTTAATGATGCTGAAAGATTCCAAAATAAGCTGCTAAACAACCTGCAGCACTTTAACAGAATTACAAGCATCAGGAAGGTCCCAATCCTGCAAACTTGTGCACTTCTGGGATGCTGCTGTATACCACTCAGGGCATGCTGAACATCATCCCATCACCATCAGTGGAGGCTCAGTGCTCTAAGCACTATGAAACTCACAGGATTTGACAGACTCATCTAGCACTGAGAAAACAGATCTGGAACTTCATCCTTGAACCTTGTAGAATGAGCAGTATATTGCACAGCTCATGGCGAATGCTGATCAAATTACATATTTTAAGCCTTGTCATTGTCTTTGTTTTAAAGGCTATTTTGTTACCATTTCTGGCCATCAGAATACCACCAATGAGTTCAAAACAATCAAATACGATTCAAATAGGTATTTCTGCACTAACAACTACCACATTCATTAAGTCCCTTGGCCAATGGTCAATCCCAAGCAGCCACTCCACAAAGCTGTATTTTTAACTTAGAAAATCTGGCCAGTGGAGTTAAGCTTTAGCAATCTACATAAAGATTAATTCCTTGATCTTGCAAATGTTTGCGCATATGAATAGTTCCAAAATTCAGTGGGACTATTTATGTTGCATATAAAGTTGCACATATGCCACTAGTGATTACAGAATTGGGCCCTAAGTGTGTATTAAAAGGCCTTATGAGGAATGTGTGAAAGGGACACTATTATCATGATTATGCCTCCAATCCTCTTTCCTAAATCTCTTGAGAATTATTATGAAATATAGCCATTTTTGTGAAATACAACAAAAAACTGTATATGAAAAGCTGTTGGTCTACTCCAAAATATTAAGCATACAGTACTTAGAAGAACTATGTTAACATAAGCCAAGATGATGGTAAATAGACAAAACATTTTAGCATTTGCACTGTCACAGCTTTTTTAATATACTACAAAATAAATTGGGATTTAAAACTAGGGTTGGTTAAAAGATAGGGAAATATATTTTGCTTTTTAAATTAAATGTTATGTTTTCACTAGAGTCTTGTGAAAATATTCATAAAAAATATTATTTCCAGACTTTTTATCTATTGAAATTCAAAATTTTTAAATAAATTGAGTTTTGTCAAATTTTGACAAGCTCAGTTGTGGATGTTTTGCAACCTATATAATTTAGGCTTATCAGTACTTATCCAAAATCCAACAACCCTGCATACCTATATTCTTCTGACACCCCAACCCCAGCATACTTTTGCCATAAGCAGACAAACTCTCCCTATGACATACTCTCCCTTCAACAGACCACAAGTCATCCAAGTCCTCTTGTGATCTTGCTGAACAGGCAGAAAGACAGATGGACTTTCCAGGGCCTGTTCTCTGCTTCCCACAACACCTAGTAGCACTCTTCCCCTGCACACCCACCATCAAGCAGGTGCCTTGCATGTGAGAGTCCTCACCACAAAGACCTAAGAATATTAGTTAAAATACATTCTGCTGGATCTCTTGGGATGTATTCCGCCAATCACAGTATGACTGACTTGATTGTGTTGTATCTTGAACTGGTTTATTGTAGGAGTAGATTAATTTAGCTTAATAAGAACGCTGTGAGGAAACATTCTTAATAAGAGAACAATGGCTCAAGATAGCCACCTGTGTGCAAGCACTTGAGAGCTCTAAAGGGACAATGCCAGAACTGTTCGCTTTGATGATTCTACTGACATCTCTTGGCATCCTACAAAACTGGTTTTGACTATAACCTTTTCCAACATTAAATGGATTTATGACCAGCTGTGGACATGATCCTATGACTTATACTCCCCTGCATTTATTTTCTTCCCATTCTGTAAGTTCCCCCATCTTCAAAGCATCTGTTAAAGTGGGATTTTCTCCGACAAAAACTCGTGAGAGAAATAAATTTTTGAGTGCCACAAGACTCCTTGTTTCTTTTGCTGAACTAGCCTAACATTTCTACCCCTCTGGAACTTACAATATATCCCATCTATACTTTCCAAAGCAAAATTAGAGGTTGATATTTAATATAGCTTTTTCTCCCACTCAGCTGCGGGTGGGATTTAGGCTAGCATAAACCTATGTGGGAAGTTCAATTATACACATATAGCTGAGGAAGAAATATTGTTGTACCAAAAAGAACTGCTGGTCACAGTCACATCAGAACTTGGGTGTAAGACCCTGCTCCCTTGAAAATCAATGGGACTCCTAGATTTGACAGTAGCAGGTCTGAGTCCATAGTCAATTAAATAATAATAAAATAATACAACAATTTCTAAGTTTCTCTTTGAAAATTCCCTTACCAAAACTTAACTTGTTTGTGGTGTTAATGGCAATAGGTGAAACATAATATTTTAGCACTGTGTGAACTCATGAAGGGCCAGACTCTGTCACCTTTTCAATGAGAGTAGTGCCCTTCTCTTCCCTGAACTTGTTCACAAAACTAAGGAGCTACCCCTGAGTAAGGGAAAAATAATCTAGCCCTAAGTATGGAAATATACAAAAACCACTTCACTAAAAAGTAACTTCCAGTTTTGCTCAGTGCAATTTTCTCTTCAATTCACAATGCATTACACTACGCCAATATGATTTACCATCTTCTTTTCCCCATGGTTCTTTGCTCCTCATTTTTTCCCCTCTTCCCTCCTGACCAACAGCATTTTCACTGCAGTTGTGTTCACATAGGCTTCACTTTTAAAACAATAGTGGTATGCAGGATGGAAAGTTCCATGCTGAATCCTTTTAAGACAGATTTTTGTTGTTTTATTTAAAATAACCTGCAGTCAACCCTGTCAATAAGAAGCCTTCATTTTACAGCCTCACCCATCTCATTGATTATTATTTTAACCAGACATCCTCCCTACTCCAGTCCTTCTGCCTTATAACTCATTATTTTCAACGCCTTCCTTCTACTTGCTAGTCAGAGCCTTTCTTTAGAACACTATGTTTTCTTAACTGAACTTAAACTCTAATTCTTTAATTGCTTATTTATTCTGCACTTCAGTACGTGTTTGAATTAAACATCCCTGAAAATTAACTTGACACAAAATACTCTTAAGAATTAAGAAAATGAGATACGAATAGGAATGAACAATCCTTAATAGGAAACATACCCATAATTGATCCTAGAAAGGCCAAGATCACTGAGAAATACATTCTTCTGTAAGACGGGCTGTACAGTTTCCTCTTCTTCCTTTTCTCTCTAATTCTAAAACCGCTTTGTGGAAGGAGAGGGAAAACAGAAGTTCAGTGAACAAAACCAAAAATAACAGGAAACAGACACGACTTGCAACATGACACACTTGAAGATAAGCTGCATATTTTAGAAGCAGAGATACTTCCATCCCCCAGAAGCCTACTACCAGTCAGAGATGGCTCTTACGCAGTAAGAGACATTTTCCCTTGAAAAGACACCTTGAGCCGCCCACCATAACTTATCCCCTGCCCATATCAGTTATGTGATTTCTGTATTGTAGACGTCGCTCCGTGAACAAACATCAGGTGAAATGGAAGCTATTTTAGCCTCCCACCAATCAAGGATTCCTTTACTCCTAGAGTCATCATCCGAAAAGCAGCCCTGTAAGGTATCTGAGTCAAAGATGTAGCAGTCACAGAATCACTCGTTAGCTCTTCTTCCGCGCCCCAAGGAGGATATCCCAACAAAAAATTCCATTTTGGGGTACCTCAACAAAGACCATGTGAGGGTAGAAATACTGTTTCATAAGCTTCAACTTCCTCCACAAGGACAGTGAGTGAAGAGAAAGTGAGTGGGTCCCAAAAACATGGGGTGTAGGCCAGGTCCTTTTGCACAAACTGCTGACTGATCCACTCTCAGTGAGTCTGGCAGCCTGTCTGGGCAGCAGGGATTACTGCGAAGTCTTGCCAAGATCTGGAGGTCTGCTGAGGTTGTCTGAGGGTCTCTCTTGTACACTCAACCAGCAGCTGTTAATTAAACAACTCTTACTTTTTATTACACTTTCAAGTACAAAGTTGTCTTCCCCTAGCGCCACAAGCCAGCATAGAATTAAGAAGCTTCCTTGCACCACCACAATCCATTGTGGTACTAAGAGAACCTCCCTGTAAGGCCAGAAGCCCTCACAGTATTATGAAAGTCTCGCTGTACTGCCATAAACTGTAGGAGCAGCATGAAACACAAGCTCAAACGTACTGAAATGGGGTACTACTAAATGGGAGCACTTGTTTCCTTAAATTCTTTAGTAAGGAACCAGTTTTGAAAATGTTACAGAGAATGTTGATCTCTCAAGCTTTGCTCATCCTGTAATTTATGCAGAGATTTTCCTACACCAAAGGTGTCAAACATGTGGTCCACAGGCCAGATGCAGCCCACGATCCTCTTCTATTCTAGCCCATAACTGTGCGCTGCAGGACCATGCTGTCTCCCTAACAGAGAGGGAAGAGAGAGTGGTGTGACCATGGGTGGTACTGCTATTGGGCCTGCAGGGCATAAGCCCCGCATTTCCCTGGCAGTGCCCCATGCCTGGATCTGGCCAACCGCTGCCAGCTGGCAGCAGCAGAAGCCAGATCCGGGCTGGGGCCGCCAGCCACGCCTGGCCGGCTGCACAGCAGAAGGAGCCGGATCTGTCTTTGGGCTGCCTGCCACTTGCCCACAGCAGCAGGAGTCGGAGCTGGCTCCGGGGTGCTTACTGCCCATGGAAGGAGCTGGAGCTGACTCTGAGCTGCCTGCTGCTTGCTGGAGGCAACAGGGGCTGGATCGGGCCCACCCAGGCTACTTGCTGCCAGCGGCAGGAGCCAGATTGGGCCCACCTGGGCCACCTGCCACTTACTAGCAGTGGCTGGGGCCAAACTGGGCCCCAGAACCAGATCAGGCCTCAGGCTAGATTGGGCCCCAGGGTGGCACAGAGGGCGGGGCCTGGGCCTTGGCCCTGACCCTTTTTGGGGGGCAGCAAGGCTTATCATGAAGCACAGTCTTGTATACACAGCACTCCAAGCTGGCACAAGAGTGCCCTACGATTTTGATTATGGTACCTATGGCCCACTTGAAGTACATTTAAATCAAATCCGGCCCACCATAGGAAGTGAGTTTGACGCCCCTATACACCCTCTTGGGAATTTCCCCATCATCGGTCAACTAGTTTAACAGTGTTGCCTATTTAGTCGTTAGGTGGAATATTCAGTTGAAATTGAAACATTAATATCCACTTTAAAAGCATATACAGTGTGTGATAAAATACTTGTCTCTGTAAAAGCATAATAGGTTTTAAAAGTATAAAGAAAGACAGGGCTGTCGCTGCCCTGAAAAAAGGGTCAGGGCCCAGGGCAGCCCGGGCCCCTCCCCCTGCCACGCAGCCCTGCCCCTGGGCATGACCCTGCTCCTGGCCCCAGTCAGGGAAGCAGCTTGGGCTTCTCCCGCTGGCAGCCTGGCCCATATCCAGCCCCTGCTGGCCAGAGGCGGTGTCGCAGGCAGTCCCAGCCCAGATCTGGCCCCTGCCACTGCCAAAGGCAAGGCTGGAGACGGGTGGGGCTGGAGCACCACAGGCCCAGCAGCACTGAAACCCCTGAGGAAAGACCACCTTCCTCACACAGTAGTACTTTTTTATGACAATGTTGGCACATTTGTTTCTATGGTGTCGATCAACCCTAATAATTTCAAATTATGATTTGCAAGCAACGTCTGAATGAGCTCTCCCCAGCAGCTAGCGATGAGCCAGGGTGAGGGGAAAGCTTCAGAACCAGGCTATATTTATATGAACACACCTACTCTACTTCGGCATCTAGAGCTGTGTTGCCCAGTGATCAATTCGGGTTCATGTGATAATTTAGAAACAGAAGTTAGAGCGAATAAAATGGTTGTGAAATATTTTTCAGTTTTTACTATGGTGTCATATAGCCCATCTTCACCCTCATGGTCTCACCCTCATCAGTCCTCACACATTGTAAATTCATACATACCCGTTAGTTTTAAATCCTGGAGAAAACACAGCCTAAGCAGCTTGTTCTGGACCAAACCATTTCTAAAGTTAGGAACCAAATATACTTCATATGAGATGGGAGGTATAGTTCACCTAATCTTTACCTCCCAGTTCAGCAGTTGAGAAGCTCTTCTAAGGCCTGTGACCTTCCACCAGGGGACACAAATAATGAGCCTACTTAAACTCCTACACTAGTATCTAAAGTCAACTACATCAGGATTTACTAAGTCTTACCTTAGGCCTACTGCTCTTTTTCTTTAAGACTAAAAAGTATTTTGGATCTTTCACTGTACTGAGAAATGCTAGTTTCATCTTTTCCACTTGCTCCTCATACATGCAAATGTAGCTAGAAAAAAATAATCTGATGGATCATCCCACGGGTTTTTCAATGCACTGTGAAACTCAACCCAATGCAAAAGGCTTCATGCAGGCCCTCTGTATCCATTAATCCTCATATTAACAGTCCAGTCCTGAAGTCTTGACTTAGTTTTTATTCAGTCTTCACACATGAAAAAGTGTTGATTTCTGTAGGACCAGGAGCAAGCTGTATGGGGCAAACCTCTCTCCCTCCTAAGATATTCAGACTGGTTGCAGGAGAGATCCATGTTGGGGGGAGAAGCTGGGGAGAAATCTTTCTTGAAAGATAATAGAATTGAGCCACTGTGTAAGCTACTCTCTGGAAACCCTCCAGCTAACCCTAAACCATCCCACTGCCTACTCCATTCCTAATCCCAAATCCTTCATAGGGAATCCAGAGGAACCAAGCCAATCTGACTGTCAAAATAACTCTGCAGTTACAGAGGTGCCCCCAAATGAGCAAAATGATGGGACCACAAGAGGGCAACATGACATTAAAAATGGGGCGGGGGACATTCTAGTGTATAAAGACTGATGATTCTTCCTCTTGATTTTATAGAAAATTTATGAACTCAGTCTAGAAGCAAATTTTAGCTTTGCAAAAGCAAACATTTAAAGTTTCTAATATCAAAAGACATATTCCCATGTCTGTGTGTGTTTATTTCATGTCAGTGGAGACAGGCTACTGAGATTTCAGAGCAGTGGATTTCACTAGATATCTTCAGCTGAAGTGAACACGTGTATGTTCCCTATTCACTGCTCTGAAAATCTCAACCACTGTTTCAAAACTAGTATTATTCCCCCACAGTTTGCAAACAAGCCATTCAGCACCTATTTGTGTAGAAGAATCAGAAAATGAAACTGACAAGAAAAAAAACAAAAATAATATTTCTATTGTTCAAGCAGAGTGAAATGCAGAAAACAAACATGAGTATAAATGGTGACAAATAAATTTGAGGCGTACATTTTACTGTGTCGGTATATAACCCTGCAGTGCCCAGCTTTATTTTGTTCAAGCCCATGTAGTGATACATCACAGATGCCATTCCATGAGCTCTGCCACCGGGTCTCAAAACTGCTGCTGTCCTTTGTTGTCACTTCTGTCCACTGTCTCCTTCTCTGCTATCCTTTTGGCCAGTTCCCTCCCCTCTGCCGGGCATCACTGGCGCTGGGTTTATGGGGCTCAAGACCCAAGTCCCAGTGCTCGAGCTTGGGATCTACTGCCAGGCCACCTGCGGTGGCACCTGCAGCAGCAGCCCGGAAGTCCTAAGCCCCAGCACACCAAGCCCCGGGTCTTTTGCTGGGCCAGCGGCACTTCTGCCCTCTGCTCCGTCTTTTTTGTTCATTTTCTTACTTCTTCTCTTTTGCTGCATAAATCTGTAGGCTCCCACTCTCTACTCCACCAATCACCACAGAACACATCTATTCTGGGGCTTGAACAGGGTGTCCTGAGGAGGGTCTTGTGAGACTGAACTACACATGTCCCAAAGGGGTAGCTGTGGGATTTTCTCCCACGAATGCTCATGTGATAAATAAATGTGTTAGTCTTTAAGTGCCTCAGGACTCCTTGCTTGTTTTTAGGATGGACCTTAGCACACTGCAGCAGGCAGGAGAAGCTTGGATTAGTGGACAACTTACTGAACCTGTATCATTGTACACATAAGCTGTTCCCACAACTGGTTGCATTAAGGGGCTGCCACCAGAGGAAAAAAAGAATGGTAAGAGGGAGAATTTTACCTGCATATTTACAGAGACAGCAATGTAGATCCAGCCTCTCTCTGTCCTCCATGGCTCTAGCTCTCTAACTAACGTTCAGTGGAGCCTGGCACCCACCCCTAGCGATTGGAGACACTGGTCGAATGTTGTTATTTTGTAACATGGATACAGATATTATTTTGGAAAGATATTATTTTTGAGCTGACAATGTTCCTTTATTCACCCTTAGGGAAAAAAAATTGTTTTCAAAAGTAAAAGACAAGTAATCAGCTAGCATCTCCTGTGTTGTTTCATATATGGGCTGGATCACACAAGATTTTTACAAGAGAAACATTTTATTAAAAATCATATATAAATTGTTTCTCTGTCTTAACGTATGCTTGTTCATTTCCTGTAAGATTCTCTTTGTTACAGATTTACTATTACAGGAGAAAAATATCTTATTTTTAAGGGAAAGGAGATTTACAAAACATCAATGATTTTTTTCTGTACCGCACGTGACTAAATATTTACTAGATAGGTGTATAGACATCAAGAAAAGGAATCTTAAAAACAACTTTTAAGAAATACCTGTAAATGCTTCAACCATCTTCTTCCAGTGAACAGGAGTCTGATCTCTAGCTGCCACTTTAATTCTATTTCAAAGCTGGTGGCCATTGGATGATACAAAGAGGAACTAAAAAAGTCATTGTTGCCAATTGAAAACATTGGAAATCAAAGTTGTAAAATTTTAAGGTAAGTTCTATAAAATATTAAAACTTGTTTTGGCTTATAAGCAGCAAATGCTAATATAGGCCTTGATCCAGCAAAGCAAAGCATTTGCTTAATGTTACATATTGCACTGCCATACTAAAATTAATGGGTTTTAACAATGTGCAGAATTGGGGGGGATCTTAATTTTCATATTATTTATTTAACACTGTTGAAGTCATAGGGAATTTGCCACTGAGCATTCAATTGCATCAGTGTTTGGCAATATGGGCCTGAGTAAAAGACCACTGAAGCTATTGCAAAGATTCCTATTACCGTAATTACAGTGGATTTTGGATCAGGCATATATTCTGAGTGATGGCTTGACCTGCACCATTTGATAATAATGGGAGCAGGATTAGATGCTAAATGCATATATTAAAAAATGTGTTTTCCCATCTAGATTAATGCACAGTGTTGCTGCTAATTTTCATAATGTAATCTATTATGAAAACTGAAAAATGTATCAGTGTAATATAAAATACATTAATAAATTAAAATAGTCTTTGGAAATTTTGTAAATGCAATACTAATTCGTATCTACTTACCTATGCTAAAGTGTTAAAACCTACTGAAATAAATTAAACTTAAAAGAGTCAGCTGTTTTACATCAGCAATAAAAATTCCTAGTAGATCATAAACACATTTTCAGATAAATCAAAATGCATCTTATTTTCACATTATGTTCTCCAGAATTATTTGACTGATCACTTTCTCCACTGACAGCAAACCTCAAAGTTTACACTGAAATAATGAAACAATGCACAAGAATACAATTGATACTAAAACTTACAATAAAATACTGTATCCTTCACATCATCTCAGCTTTATCTGGATATTTAATTAGAAAAGTCACAATACCTAAGGACTTTGAATGACATGTTAAGTTGCTTGTGTTGCTCAGATGGTTAATTGTTAGCTTATAACTACTATATAGTAACACACACACATACACGCACACGCACACGCGCACGCACACAATGTTTTTTAAATGAAGTAAAGGTGTCATTCTCTGATAGTATCTGGATTTTAATAAATTAGTGTTAGAAACCAGTTCTGCTCCAATTTAAGTCAATGGAAACATTTCCAGTGTCCTCAGTGCCAAGTAACATTGACCTTTAAGACCTGGCTTTTAAACAGAACAATTTACTATGGGTACAAATGCTAACATTTCAAACCCACAACTGTGCAAGCAGCACTGAGGCTCCTTTGACAAATTTGGCACCACATTCATCAATGTTTTACTCCAGTTAAACAGCTGAAATGCCACTGAAATTAACTGGAATAAGACACTGCTGAGTCAGGACTTTGCCCATAAAACTATTTTATCCATTTATCTATTAAAAGCTTGTGTTTACCATTTTACAATGAACGTACACACCTGTGGAACAGAAGCATGTTATCTGGTACATGCACTTAATTTTTTTTAAATATTGGAATCAGGCTATAGTCTATTTAGATACATAAATGCTCTTCTGAATAAATCTTGTGATCAGTCATGGTCCTGACTCAACCCATGTCGGAACTTCCTGCTTCATTTTGTGAATCTGCTTCTGTAGCTCATCCTTGTCAAGTTTCATTTTAGCTTCTAGAACTTCCCGTAGGGACCCAATGCTTTCATAGATAGCTGCAAACCCTAATTGAAGACAGAAGTTGAATTAATTTTATTATTAAAACTGAAGAACATTGAAAAGCTAAACTCTGTGTCAAGATTATAACAGTGCATTTTTCATTATCAATAGAACAAATAAAGGCAGACACTGGGCCAAATTCTCCACTGGTATGGGTGTGTAAAACTCTATCGAAGTCAATGGAGCTGTCTCCATGTACATTTTATGACAGCCAAGAGCAGTTGAAAAGCAGAAGTCCACACCCTTTTGCTTGGCTGCTCCCTGAATAGACTATTGAATTCTTGTTGTCTAAAGACAAATAAGATAGCAACAAGTTGTCTAAAGGTAATTGGGTTCCCCTCTGTGCTTTATATGAATTTCACACACAGCACAGGTACTTGTGGATGCAACGGGTGTATACATATTTTTATGAGCCAAGTCTGTCCCAAAGTTGGTACAGAGGTTTGAGAACCTCAGGTGAAATATACAGTAATGCAAAATTAGTTTTTGTTATTATTATAACTAAATTATGGCAGCAGAATTTAGAGTACAGGGCTCAACAGTTGTGGTCCTACCAGCATTAACTTCAGCTTTCATTTCTTTTATCTCTTCATTAATCTCCATTTGAAGCTTGCTGATTCGAACATTTATCTTCTCTTCAACCTGTTTTGTTCCATACTCTTCCATAGTTATTTTTTGTATTTCTTCTATTTTATCAAGTTTCTCTGACATGTGACTGAATCTCATCTCTATGGTCCTTTCACTCATTTCCTGGGATCAGAGGAAATAATTATACATGGCTATTCTTTGGGTAGAAAATTACACTGTTCATTCTCTAAATGTGAAACAAGTGTCAATGCTTACTTATCACTTCCTGTACAAGATTTAAATGTTTAATATAGTTAATAAAAATTTGCAAATTGGCTTGGTCACTGTAAGTTGCTTCTTCATTTTGTTTTTAAGATAAAATATTTGTAAACTTAAAATTAATGGTCAAATTTATATATCATTATAGGAAGGATTTTCAAAAGCTCCCAGTGAACAGGAATTTTGTCATTGCATCAACAGGAGATTTATGTCAATATTAAGCACTTCTGAAAATTCCACCAAAATGCCAGTTCAGTAACATTTGCCTGTTAGCAGTAAGCCCTCTCAATGCAGCTCAGAAAATTTTGTTCCTTTATTATAGAAACTTACAGAATTTTCCTTAAGAGCCAAGGAAATCTGATCAATTTTCTGTAAAAGCTCTTTTTCAATTCTCTCGTGTTCCTGTTCCAACCAGCTGCGTGCAGACAATATCTGGGTGCTGAGTTCCTCTACAGCACCTTTTAATCTAAAAGAATAGAATAAATTGCTATGTTTAGAAATATACAAGAGCATCCCAGGTTCTTTGATCACTTGGTTGTCATCACAACTCCAGAGCCATCATAAAAATCTCTTATTTCCTCCCTCACATTTGACAGCATATTCATGCAATGTTTTGAACTTTCAGACTGCTACTCTGGGTTTATGTTAATTGTTTCAGATAATCAAGCATGAGAGAATATAATAGAATAGCAACTGGTTACACAAAATATGGTTGCAGCACTTTGAGGCATATGTGATGTAGACCCTTCAAGAAACAGTATGACATGGCCTAGAAATCAGTGTGACATCCCATTCACTTTACAGTCTAAAACCCATGAAAGTTTGGATTGGAAAAGACTGAGTAAACACTTTGGATTTGGATCTACATGTATAAATTTAGCTGTGCTGTAGTATTTGAAGTCCTATACATTTGCCTCTCCCATTTTAGCATGATGCTGAGATAGCTCCAGAGACATAGTGAAAAACTTGCCCCTTGATCCCTCCCTGTCAGGGAGGTTGGGGAGAGTAACATAGCAAGCCAACATGCACCTGGGAGATTTAAAATGCCCCAGCCACAGCAAAGTTTGAGGTGCACAGCACTGTTCACCGATGCCATGCACCTTTAATGTAGCTGGCGTGTTTTAAATTTCCCACCACTGTCACAAAATAGTTTAGGCATAAATTTCATGGAAAGACTTCTTTTGGCATATCTTACTACAAGAATAGATAAACTTTGTTTGAACATGCAGGCCCAAAACTCCTATTAAAACTTGAGTAATAATTTCAGTTTTTAAGTATCTATATTTTAGAAATAAACACAACATATTCATAAAATTGTATTTAATTTGGTTTACTGAATTGTTTTCACAGGAATGTGTAGTTTGCTGGAATTACAAAATTTATAGCTCATATATACTGCCTTTCTCAAGAAAGTTTTCATCAGGTATTCTGCGTAGAAGTAATTAATGCCTTTAAGTGTTCCCTGGTCCACTAAAGGTTGAGGAACACTGCTCTTGGCACATCTCTGCATTTTAGGGACCTAATTACCTTTGTAGACCTGGCCCTTACTGAGTACTATTACAGCACTGAACAAATTTAGAAATTAATGTACCTTCATTTGGGTCCTAATCCTTCAACGTCTCACTCCTGCAAAGCTCCTCTGGCCTCTCTCTTAAGGATCACTCATCAGTTTTTACAGGGCTGTCCCTAGGGGGTGGCAAAAGGGGCAATCGCCCCAGACCCCACAGTTCTGTGGGCCCTGTGCTGTCCTGCCATGAGCATGGCAGCGTGGGGCTGGAACTGCTGCCTCCCCCACCACCACCACCACCATGCTGTTCCCCATCTGGAGGACAGGGAAAGCCAGCCAAAAGCAGTGGCCAGGGTCAGTGCTCTCGCACCCCCCACCCACTTGTGCTGTCTTCAGCTCCATTTCAGAGGCAGTGGGTAGGGGGTTGGAGGCAGCATGGGGCCAGCACCACTGCCCCCCAGCTGCACTGCCTCCTACCCCCTCCCTGCTGCCTCTGACACGGAGCCGAAGGCAGCACAAGTGGGGGGGGTGCAAGAGTGCTGACCCTGGCCACCGCTTTTTGCCAGCTCTCCGTGTCCTTCAGATGGGAAACCACCAGCTCAGGGGTGGACTGGGCCTGACCCTCCCCTGGGCTGGCCAGCCGTGCTCCCCAGTGTGGTCAGGGGCCTAAGGGGGATCCGCAGAGGCCAATTCACCCAGGGCCCTGCACCCCCATAGGGACAGCCCAGAATCTGTAAGATTAGCTCATTGATAGAAAGTAGCATGATTTTCCAGTTAGATGAGTACTCACTTAACGTCCAGAAGGTGGAGCTGTTGGTTGCTTTCTTTGTAGGTAATCTTCAGCTTTGCTTCTTGTTGCATTATTGACTGCTCTACTCTGCTCAGAAGGTAAGAAATCTGAAACAGAATTCTGAGTTTACTATTTTCACCACATCCCCATCACACATTATATTCTGAATATAAACTCATAAAATGAGTGAAAATTTTAAAGGGACGCTGCTCTAATTGATGGGAACTTACTTTAACTTATTTGAAAGTTTTCCATTTAGTTTTTTTAAGCTCGTTTACTCATGCAAAATCTATTAACCCACATGACAGGAGTGACAGCATTACTAAGATCACAACTTCTTAGCCAACAGCAGCCTGAGGGAGTGAGGTTCCTTACGTTAAAAACATCTTCCTGGTCTTTTGTGTGGATGTGAGAGAGGAGTAGGTAAGGAATATCACTTAGCCAAACCTCACCTCCAAAATCTCCCTGGGTGAAGTAGCTCTCAGATCTGACATCAGAACACTCTAAAACCAGTGGGTCAGCACTCCCATCTTCCTGATCACTCTATTAATGATTTGTTAACTGCTGTGCTCACACATATGAATGCCAAATCAAGGCTTCAAAAAGAAGCTGCTAAAATTGAATTTATTTGCAAATTCGGTTGCATCGCTTCAGGACTTAATAGGGAGGTTGGATTTCTCTCTCATTACAACAGGTGATTACACCTCATCTCCCTCTGTATGCTGTTCCCCAGTGTTTGAATCTTTGCAACTATTTTGATTTGCTGTTACAGTATGACCTGTTCCCATGACTTACACCCCTGCATTTATTTCCTCCCATTCTCCTAGTTCCCCCATCTTCAAAGTATCTGACAAAATGGGATTTTCTCCCACAAAAGCTCATGCAAAAATATATATTTGTTAGTCTTAAGTGCCACAGGACTCCTTCTTTGTTTGTTTTACTGAACTAGACTAACGCAGTGCCCCTTTGGATCTCAGAAGTACTGTGCATGATACAAACATCTTGAGTCGCCCTCATTCTTCTTTCCACTACCTACTGAGCTTTCCAAACCCATTGAAAGAGTGGAGGAGAGGGCAATAGACTTGATCCCAAACGCACATACTAATTCCTATTACTGTCCACGTGCACATATCAGAGGACACCTTACCACCTCATTCTACTGCTGAATTTTCACTGACAACAATGGGATTTATGCACAAAGGCTGAAGGTAAAATGAGGCCCATTGAGAGGACAGGCCCTCTGTTAGCAGTCAATCTGCTGACAATCTTTGTGAAATGGTCACTTTAAAATGTACCACTCAAAAGCTGTACTTCTCACTACTGGATCTGTAGTCAAAGATACAAAGATTTGCTGCATTACTAAACACGATATTATACATTATAGTGGTATTTTAATTATATAGATATAGAAAATGCATCTTAAATCAATCAGTTTCTATGCTTCCAACTTGTATACTTGGGGCATTCAAAAAAACAGAAGAGATTGTTCAAAAATCTAATAGGAAAAAAAATGAATTTTCAGACAGCTTTTGTGTGTCAAGCGTTAGATCCATGTGAAATTTTTACCACACGCAATGGAAACACTAATGTTCAACTACAGCAGTGGTTCTCAGCCACTGGGTCGGGGACACCATGAGTGGATTTTGAAGCTGCCAGTGGAGAAGGCGGCTCCAAAAATCCAGCCCCCCTCAACCACTGTCACCCGATCCAGCTCCCAGTGCTGGGGATGGGGCTGGATCCTGCCATCACTGGCAGCCCCAAGTCCCCACTCAAGGCCAGATCCCACAGCCACCAGCAGCCCTGGGTCCCGGTCAGGGCCAAATCCCACCACCACTTGCGGCTCCAGGTCCCCAGCCAGGGTCTGTTCCTGCCTGCAGCAGCGTCCCCTGCTCGCGGCCAGGGCCAGATCAGGCCACCAGCAGCAGGGTCCCCAAGTCTAGATGGGGCCAGTTCAGGCTGCCAGTACTGCCTCTGGGTCCCTAGCCAGGTCTCATGCTGCAGGTGGCCCAAGGTCCCCAGCTGGGCCTGATGCTGCCAGTGGAGGTGGTCGCTCTCTGCTTTTCCGTGGCCATGCCCACTCCTGCCTTGCTGCTGCTCACCCATTCCTCCTCTCCTCCCCATTCTCCTTGCCATGTCTCGCCTCCACCACTTGCTCTGCACTTCCCTCCTCTACTCCCCTACTCACCCCTCTCCTTGCCACTGCTCCCTGTGTCCCTGCTTCCCACTGTCATTTCCCGCATGCGTCCCTCTTCCTTTTCTCCCTCCCCTGCTTGTCTGCTGCTGCTCTCACCACGTCCCTCCTCAGCTAGGGATGCAGGCAAAGGCAAAGGGAGGAGGTGGATGGGTTGCGGCATGGGAAAAGCCTGGTGTGCAGTCAGGAGTCTGAGCATGGCCTGAGGTGAAACAAGCAGGACAGGAAACTAGCCCTTTCAAGAGGAAACTTTATCCACTACCGGTGATGGGATTTTTAATGAGCAAAAATAGTCAAGAAATGATTATATCTCTTCTCAAAGCTGGCAACTCCAGTGGCATAAGCTTAGCAATAGGGTATTTTTGTTAATGACATGAAGAGCTCTTGTTTAACACAGCATACCTGTATTTCTGCCTCTTTGACTTTAGATTCCAAGATCATTTTAGAAGCTTGTTGATCTTTGCTTAGGCTCTGAAGTCTTTCATATGTAACTTTGTGCTCTGCAGACAATCTGGCTAAACCAGCATCACATCTGTTCAGATAAATAAATTCCAAAGCAAGTGTGAGTGTGGTTGAACACAATATATAGGCCAAACCTTTAAAATATATCTATTATGGAATTGCAATGGATATTCCTATGAAGGTATCAGTCTTTCCTGCAGAGGATTTCTTTTCTATGAGATTCAAACAAATGCTGATGTCTCATAAGACCCAGCCAACTGACCCCATAATTGGTATAAGTATTCGGACTTCAGTAGGAGCCATCCTGTGAGATCGTATGGACAAAGAATGTTGTTGTGCTTATGGAAATCACATTACAAAGTCAAATATATTCAACTTCAGTGCCTTATGCTGCTCCTCATGATTCATCAGAAATCTCTTACGGTGGATGTAATTGGCCATTAGACTGATACATAGGCAGCCACTTCACAGTTTACTTATCAGATGCAATTAAAAATAATTATAATGAGCATATTTAAATTATTGCACTCAGCCGTGTTGGGTTTTACATGCCTATTCATACTCCTATTCACAAAATAATAGCATGCAACCACAGTAGTTATAACAGTCAACCAGGGCCAGTTCTGCAGTCACTGGTTTTGGTGGAGTGAGGGGAAGGGAGAGGTTCCAATTAAAGCTCCCATTAAAAGTAATGGGAGTTCTGCCTCACAAAAGACTAAGAAGTGCAGAAGTAGATCACAAGACTTACCATTCCCTTTCTACACACTGGCCAAAATCTCACTGGAAAAGCCACTGTAATAAGATTTTTTTAGCCTCACAGAGTTGTTAGTTTGTCTTCAAACCTTGGGCCAAATATAAACCCGAACTAGAGTTATTTTAAGGACTTACTGCTTAAATTGTAACTTGTTTTATAATTAGAATTGTATGCAAACAAATATATACTTAAATATATAAATGTTTGCATACTTAATATGCCCATTTTGTGTATACAGATAATCACAGGCATTTCTTGATGTGCACTTGAAAGCACACATTTTTGGAGATCAGACCAACGGTATGTTCTGTTTGTTTTGTTTTAAAAATGTATTTTGGAAGATCCTTTACAAACTTCTGTATGTACTTATGTGCATTCAACATATAAAAATAGCATGGAAGGAGCTGATTTTGTATGCCGACTATTCTGGGTATAAGTATACTATATAATTGCAGAAACCAGTAGTGTTAAATATAAAGAGTAAAATTATCAAGTAGCTGCCTTCCAAATCTTAATAAACAAAAGGCGTATTTAATTTTCTGAGCTGCTAAAAAGCGTATTTGTTGCTGACAGTCCCTAAGAAATCATTGGACAATATGAGAACTAAAGCCTGCTGTTCTATTACTTCTGAGGTTATGTCCACAGTTGGCATAACAGGTGCAATTCCCAGCTGGCATACACACAGGACTTATCTAGACTGACAGCAGCAAATTGAACTTCCCAGTTTGATTGAGGGGTCTGTACAGATCCACTCAATCCATGAGGGAGCTGATGCATTAACTCCAGACCTTCAACTGGCGTAGAGTCAGTCGGGGAGGGGAGGGAGGATTTCCTTTTGACTTGGTGCAGTGGACCCAATGGATGTTAAGAAGTAGAAGGGAGATGTGCAAGTTATTTTAAGTAACTTGAGTATCTCCCTTCAACTGCCATGGAAAACAGTAGGAAATGTAGACTAGGGCATATTCCCACACTTAGTTATACTCACACTACCTCTCATCAAGCTAGAGTGCTAAAAATAGTATTATGGCCAGAGTAGCTGCAGCAGGGGCTAGCTGTATGGAGTATGTACCCACAGATAACAAGCATGAAACATCAGGACTAGGGCTGAGGGATAATAGGCACCTATATAAGAAAAAAACCCTGAATATTGGGACTGTCCCTATAAAATCAGGCCATCGGCTCACCCTATTGCTACTGAGAGTGACATCTTGGCTACACTTCTATTTTTAAGGCGCTACCTGAAGGAGAGCTAGTGCAAGTAAGTCTGTCCAAGTTGAGAATCAGCCCAACAGCTCCAAGTACAGATGGACCCAGACTTTCACTAGCGGCTGCACACATATGGGCACCATGCCAAGCACAAAACTGAAGGAGGTATACAGAAGCACACAAATGGATTCCTTAAGACTAAATCCTGTACAACACTCATGTGACATCTAGCAGCATGCTGTGTATTCAAATGTGCAAGCAGGCTACTGAGGTTGCTGTGGTTATACATTATGCTCTATACTGCCTTACAAGTAAAGGATGTATTAGTGATAGGGTGACGAGATAGCAAGTGTGAGAAACTGGGACAGGGGGTGTGTGGTATTAGGTACCTATATAAGAAAAAGCCCCAACTATCAGGTCAGTCCCTATAAAATCAGGACATCTGGTCATTCTAATCAGTGATGGGACAGTTGTGTGTCAGGAATACTTAGGATGTGTCAGTTGCTGCCCCACCACATCTGCTTGCTCTGAGGGAAGGGAAGCAAGGAAGCACACAAGACTTCTTTACTCCTGTGTCTAGTACCTAAGAATGTAACTGTATCATCTAGCTGAAGAGCCTAAAAGCACAGTAACATTTCAATGAGTTTTCTTACTGCAGTTGTCTTGGGCATGAACAGCCTTTTACTCATTTATGGTGGTGCCTTTATGGCAGGGTTTGGCAAGCTTTGCTGACCCTGCACTGGTCCTTCCTCACCGACCCTCAGCTGATGCCAGTGGCACCCTCTCCTGAAAAAATGTGGCAGCAGCCTGAAAATTCAGCAGCAGTCATGGCTGGAGTGGTAGTGCTTCCCAGGCATGTCAAAGAAAGTAGTCACCCAGAGTGGCTCATATTGGTGGTGTGCCTGGGGACAGGGTCCCCAGGCATGCCATGAAAACAAGTGGCTCCTTTCAGGGGTTCCTAGGCACACTGCAGAAAGAAGGTGCCCAGGGTGGCTCCTTTGGGGACTGTCACACTACAGAGAGGAGCCACTCCAGGCGGCTTTTTTCCCTGTCACATGGAGGCATAGGCATGGGGGGACCAACGTGTGTCCCAGATGCACCCGAAGGAAGCTGTCCAGAGCAGTTTTCAGTAGCATGAGCAGCAATTTCTGTGGTACTGCAGAGGGTGCTGCATGTCACTCTGAATGGGCTCGGGTGCCGCTGTTGGCACACATGCTGGAGGTTGCCTACCCCTGCTCTTTGGGAACTGAGCTCTTTTGGAAATCCAACCTCAACTGTGGGCTCTGAGCCCTTCTGAAAATTCTGGACAGAGTGACATGGAAAGTTAAAAGACCTCAGTCAAGCCAGAAACAAGAGAGAAACTCAAACTGTATTTCCACGTACCAGATCAAAAGAAGATTGTTTTAAACTTAACAATAGTTTTAAAGAAAACTTCCACCTGCTAGCTTGTGAGATACAACCCCCATTCTGTGAAGCATGCCACACTTCTGGTCTTTTGCATTCCTTTGTCTATTGACACAAATCTCAAGATATTGTTGGAATCACACCCTCAGTTCTCCAAGGAGCAAACACTGTAGGGGCATAAGAACAATATTCAAGAGCAACTAGTTGCAACAAGGATAAAAGGCAGTCCAGTCCACCCTGGATGGCTTACTAGATTTTTTGAAGTATGTAATGAATTTTATGCTATGTAATAAAACATAATGAACACAATTCATCACACACAGAAGTTTTAATGGCTATCCCATTTATATAGCAGGATATGCACTCCGGTGTACAGGGCCAATGCAAGGCACAAATTTAAAAATTTACGTATAACTTAAAACCCCCTATGTAGATAATAATGAGCTTCACTGTTTTGTAGGGACTGGATGGACCCTCTGAACATGTGCGCTACAACAGTTTGTCAGTTTACTGCTAAGACACATTGAAAAGATCATCCAGTGCCGTAAAAACAAAGGTTTATTTAAAAATGATTTTGGAAGAAATATCTCATCTTCTTCAGGGCATAAGTCAACCTCTCATTACCCAGGACAAAGAAGAAACTTTCCTTATGAGCATGTCATTCCATATTCTTGCCTTCTGCAGGTTTCTATGCACAGTGTCCGGGACTTTAGAAACAAAATGCTGGATTAGATGCAGAACAAGTCTGATCTAGTATGAAAAAAAACCAAGGAGTCGTGTGGCACTTTCTCCCACGAAAGCTCACGTGAAAAATAAATCTGTTAGTCTTAAAGTGCCACACGACTCCTTGGGTTTGTTTGTTTTTTTCGCTGGACTAGACTAACACGGCTATCCCTTTGGAAAATGATCTAATATGGCCATTCTTATGTTCTTAAATCTTTCACAAAAGTTTTACTGATGATAATTATTTATTATTGATATTAATAACTTATGATGGCCTTGTACAGCATTTTTCATGCTGAAAAATTTCAAAGTTTGTTACAAAATGATCAGCAAATTATACATAGGAAGAGATGAGCAAGAACCACAAGTTGAAATCGGATTTAAACTTCCCGAGAATTTGGAGGGGATTCAGCTCTAGGGCTTTAACTCATCTTTTTAAAGAGATGAGACCAGCTATGAGATTCAGACTGATCTTTTGCTGAACTAGACTAACACGGCTGCCCCTTTGGAACTTGGATTTGGGTTGTGCTTCAAGAGCATCTGCCTAAAGAATAGCACTATGCTCACTGAGAAGCGCAGTTAACTGAAAGAAGAAACAGGATATCTGTTCAACACTGTACAGGTGCACTACACAGAATGGTTTGTGGTAATAAGTAAACACTATCATATCCATTTGAAATTGCAAGGGGAATTTAATCATCCAAGTTGCTATTTGGCCAGAAGCCTGGATTAACACCCAAATTCTTACAGAAGCTGGTCAAAAGCTAGCTCCTAGTTCTGGTAGCCGGCAGGCCCTTTGGATTCTCCTGGTGAAACAGTTTGGGTGAAATACCAGTGAGCTCATTGCAAATTATTGATGAAATAACTGCAAGCAAGGTATGACTGTATTTGTATAGCATCTAGTACAATGGAGCCATAGTCTCAGTTGGGGTCTAGACACTACTGTAATACAAATTATTATTATAATTATAATCAGGAGTTACAGGAATTTTTACAGCAACCTGGGCTTTTAACTGAACTGAAACCATTCTTACAGGGCAGTATCCTAATGTTACAAGTAAAACAGGTTTTCTTCCCTTCTCTGGGGAAGATTTTACCACAGTGTTTGACAGGGAAGCATGAAACAGCAAATAATAATTAAGAGAAAATAAACTGGTTCTGTTTCAAAAATGAACATGAATTTTCAGCCCTTGAGGTACTCTGATGACCATCCTTGAACACTGCCCTTTGTGCAATCTCTGTCATAGGCTATGTCTACACATACATCATTATTTCAAAATAAGTATTTTGAAATAAAGTCCTTATTTCAAAATAAGTTAATTTGAATTAAGAAAATATTAATTCAAATTAAGGGGAAGCCTGCTATTGAAATGGCTGTTATTTCAAAATGGTAATGTCGAAATAAGACCATTTTGGACATGTTGTTTCAAAACAGCTGTTTCGAAAAAATGGTGTTGTTTCGAAACAACATGTTCGAATGACCTTATTTCAAAATAACCATTTCAAAATAACAGCCGTTTCGAAACGATCGAGGTTTAACCTGTTTCGAAACAACGGTTCTTATTACGAAAGGATGGGATCTGTCCTTTCGAAATAAGAAAACGTCATGTGGACCAAATATCTTTTATTTTGAAATAACCAGTGTTATTTCGAAATAAAAGTGCTGTGTAGACATACCCGTATAGTTATAAATATCAGGCAAATAGTACCAGTGTAATAAAAATAAACTTTTCCAAATAAACGTATCAAGAAGACATAATGATCTAAGTGCTGATAGCCTACCATCATCACCCATTTTAAGTGCTTTGCCATTTAGGGCCAGACTGGGGAACATGTTTTGGCAAGTACTCATTCATGTGAGTGCTCTCTTTGAATTCAGTGCATGAATGAGAGCTCACCAATGTGAATAAAGGCAGCACAAACTGGTACTAGTTCTGTTACTCCAAACATAAGATCTTATAGAATCACTGTGAATTCTTTATATGAAAGAGGGGTATGCAGGAAGACTTATGCAGATGAATCTGCACCCTTCAGTTGTAAATCAATATTTTTCAATAGTTTGCCTGGCCTGAAAAAAACAAACAAGAGTTGATTTCATTCATTCCTGCTGTACATAAAGGAACTGACAATGTGTGGAAAAAAATCAGTCCTCTATAATCAGTGTTTTAAACCATGTTAAAGCACTCCTTGGAAATTGGGCTAACAAGTTAGTATGGAAACTATAGGCTGCCCCAGATAGACAACCAGGAAATCTTACAGAAACTTTAACCTTTCACTTCCCTCAGATGAATTTTTCAGGCTCTTGAAGGCATCAGTAAATCACTTCAGATGAACAGTGCTCAACTAACAAAACTGGTCCAGCAAAAAAAGGATTGGAATGTCTTCAAAAATATAGAAAATCAGACACATTCCTCCCTGACCTAATTCCATAGCATCCTTCAGTCATAAAGATTCTATAGGTCAAATTAAGTCCTCATCTACATCTGTGCAATCCCACTATTAGTAATGTAAAAAATTAACAATCTATTTAAGCTTCTAAAAACACAACAGTTAAAATGGTTTAACTCTGCATGTGCAGGGGGTGGGAGGTAGAGAGTCGTGCTGGGCTTGGCTTCTTCTGGCCTGGCAAGAGCTGCAAAGCTGCAGCTCTGCATGTGTGGGGGTAGCTGTACTAAGGTTTAGCTCCTCCCCTCCAAGCGAGAGCTGCGCAATTGCAGCTCCCATCAGGCACACGTTTACTGACCTGCAGCCACTCGGCAGGGAACCATGCTGGGCTCAGTGCCTACACGTCCCCTCCCCTTCCCTGAGGGCAAAATCTAAACTGATTAGCATAATGGTAAGACTGCTACTTACCATTTAACATTTAGCCGCTTCCATCCCCACCCATTGCCTTCAGACTTTGTCTTCATTGTCACCAGTGCCAGCCATGTACATAGACCTGCACAGGTGTCATTGAGAGCGTAATCTAAAAACAATGAAACTGCACACATATGAGAACCTGCCTACACTTAAAAAGCTCCCACGACTCACCTTCACCAATGCTCCTGAGCTGCAGGTGCGCTTCAGTGAAGAGGCTATCTACACCAATGGAAGGGCTTCTCCAGGTGGAGTAGATACTCCATCTCTCTAAGAGGCGGTAAGTATGTCAACAGGATAAGTCCTTCATTCAACAAAGAGCTGTCCAAATCAGGACTTTCCACAGCATTGAGCAATGTAGTCATACCAACATAAATTGCTAATGCAGAGCAAGCCTAACTGAGGACTTAATTTGGTCTGCAGAACCTCTATCATTATAGGCTTCCCTTCACTGTCTTTACTTTAAACACTGGGAATAACATGCCATTTATCTCATTTTTAATAAGGTTAACCAGTTTATTTCCATTTCTTAAAATAGATTCAAAAGCTGAATCTCAGCCCTTTCTGAAAGGGAACTAAATGAGAGCATTTCAGAATTCAAGCCCATCTACTGAAATCTAACTTCAAGAATTAACAGTCATATAACTAGTTTTAATATTTGACATTGGACTGCTGGGGATTATTGTGCATTGTCATGAAAACATTGAGCCAAATTCATTCTTGCAGTTAGGCCAAGGTTACATTTTGGCCCATTGCCATTAAATACCAAATACCAAATACCAAATGCATGCCTCAGAATTTATTTTAAAAAAATCAGCTGATTGCAAAACTGACACTTACCTTGCCACCCTCCCCCGAAGATCTCCCAAACCAGACAGCTGCCGCATTTCCAGGCTCTTTAAGGTGGAATTAGTTCCATAACTGAGGTTGTCCCTGACACGTATCTGTTCCTGCAGTGTCTATAAGGCACAAATATGCAAAGAGTAGTTCAAGAGAGCACTTATTAATACATTCAGTAGGTCTCTTCTTATATTTTGCTAAATCAAAATAAAATGAAATCTATTTTTTAATTTAACAAGTGTTTTTATAAGCATGCAAAAAGAGATGCATTGATACTCATTTATGGCTTCTTGTTTTTGGGGCCCAGTCCACACACAGAACTCTTACTGAAGTGTCATTGGCAGCAGAATTGGGCCCTCAAATGCTAACCCACATCCACCTATCTACCACAACCCACCTACCCTGATAAATTCTGGTCAGGCTTAAGGCTTGTGTATTTGAATGTGATTGTATCACTTGGATGTGTGCACTGAGGATGATGCATGTGGAAAGCGAAAGGGAGCCTTTGTTGCAGAGGTGAGGAGTCTGTTTAGTTGGTAGGTCCTTTAAATTGAGGTTGAAGTGGATATTAGTATGGTATTAACTGATGATTTTTCTTGTGTTCAAAGGAAATATATTAGCTTCACAAAGCTTTTTGTGTAGAATTTATATTTAAATGCCTGACAGTGACCTGTATGTTTCTTTTACAGCTACCAAAATAATTATAGACTCTGCATCCACTCTGTAAGGATGTCTACACAATTTCTAAGCTCTTCAGACCTTATACTTACATCACATATTAAATCTTACTAAATATTCTCATTAAACTAAGAGTCAATAGCAGAGACGGTGGCAGCTCCATGAAAGAACCAGAACATACCTCAATGTCCCGGTTAAGCTGCCTCACTATTGCTGTTATGTTTCGGATGTGTTCTTCTAAGAGTTGCCTCGCCAACCGATCTCCTCCCCCCTTGTTCTGCATTTTATGCAAAGTAGAAACAATGTCCTCCTTAATGCGAAAGGCGTGTTCCACAAGGGCAGCAGTTGTTTTCTCATGGCTTAGAATTCTGTCTTCTAGCTGGTCCACTAGACTTGCAGACGCTAATGGGACTGCAGTCAAAGCTTGGCTATGGATTGGTATATTTCGAACCCGTCTACAACAAATGACACATATTCAAACAAATGTATTATTAATGTATGGCCAAATTCTGAGGACCTTTCTCGACACTTTGTCGTCATTTTTAACCACAGTCATGTATGAGAGGTTAGTATCACAATAGCAGAAACACTGGGCAATATTTTGAGTGGTAAGCACAAAGGAAACTCAGGGCTCCTCCCTGCCCCACTTTAGGGCGAGTAACTTAGGCATGTAGACTTAGCAAAAGGATGTTAACGTGTTTTGGGACATATTAAATCAGACATAGCAGTCTGCTTGGGAGCATGAACTCAGAACATTTTTTATTAAATTTTGTAAATATAACTACATGCATGCAAACTTTGCAGCTGCCTTTCCCCCATTGTTTAAAGTAATAACTACAGGAAATGCATGCAATAAAGTTAAATAAAAATCTACTAAGAAAGAATATCGAGTCTGAATTCATTCTTTTCTGTCCCAATAAGGCTACTCCTGTAATGTGCATCCAAAAACATCTCCTCTTTGGAGCTGGAAAAATATATGCTAAAGTTTTGAGAATCCAGAATCAACAAAATCCAAGCTTCTCACAATCTATAAGGCAACTTTTCAGAAGAGGTCAGCTCCCATTTAAGCACCTAAATAATTGTCCAGATTTTTCAAAAGAGCTCAGTGCTGAGCACATAGATTCTATTGAAAGAAACGTGAGGTGCAGAGACTTTCAAAAATCTGGCCAATAGGTATTCAGCTCCCACTGAAACTCAATAAGTATTGGGTGCCTAATTCCACACTGTGCTTTTAAACATCTCTTAGGCTATGTCTACACTAGAAAAAGTTTGGTCGAATTTGTTAATTCGAACTAATAAGTTTGACTTTCATTTGAACTAAACTTGACCTTATAAAGTTGAATTAACAAAGTGGACTAGGTCAATTTAAAATTAAATTTAATTAAGTTGACCTAGTCCACTTTGTTAATTTGACCTAACTGCCCTTAATTCAACTGTAATAAAGTTGAACAAAGGGTTAATCTAGGTATACACCATCCTTAGTTTGAACTAAGGAGTCAAATTAAGGCTTAGGTTGAACTAACAGGCAGTTTTTATTAATTCAAATTAAGCTTTCATCAACTTGAATTAAGGAATTTCTTAATTCAATTTAACGAAAGTCTAGTGTAGACAGGGACTAATTTGTCATAGTTCAAATTAAGCCTCCTTAATTCAACCTAAATTGCCAGTGTAGACATAGCCTTAGTTATTTTCTTTAAACACCTCTGTTCTTGTATGCTGTATCTATAGGGCCAAATCATGAAGTGAAGGCTAAATTCTGTTTTTACTTTTGTCATGCTGTCAATTCATGGAAGTGAATGGAGATGCAACCACAATATAAATGATGTCAGAATTAGGCCCTACATTTTTACATTCCTTCCTTTCTCATGAAAGGCTTCCACTTCTCTAAGTCCTGATATCCTGGGTTTTCACCCTGCAACAGTTGAAGCCAGTGGGAGTTTTCCTTAAGACAAAAACTGAATAAAATCCTAGGACCTCAGGATTTGGCCCATGATTTGGATAAGCAAGGTTTATGTCTGCAACATTTAACTCAGTTTAGTTGCTGTATTAAGTACAAAAGCTACAATGTTAAGCATTAGTGTAAACAGAGAATTAAAGGAGAAGCACTCTGAAGATTTTAGATTTCTTACATGCCAGACTGTACCTTTCAGTAGGGGCAAGTGTTGGAAAGATTGGGCTTCGTTGTGCCATTTTCTTTTCAATAATTTAAGTCTGTTGAAAAACAATACACATTAAATTATTTAACAGTTGTTTATATCTGGCACTGAAATGATTTCATGTATCTGCTTTAAAATTAACCTTAAGATTTGACCTTAAGATTGAGCTGTGATATCTGAAAACATTTTATGTTTTGCCCATGCTTTTGCTTTCTCAATACAGTACTTGCATCCAAAATTTGATATAAAACAGCAAAACAGGGAAGAGAATTTGATGACTAAAAACAACTAAAAAGCTATTTCAAGTGAATGCAGCACACACGAAAGCTGCTAGATTGACAACGTTGGAGGCTGTAGTCCTCTGTTTATCCACAGATCTAATAATAGTAAAGCCTGTCTTTTATGTAGCACCTTTCACCAGTATATCGCTAAGTGCTTTACAGTCTCTAAATGTTTTTAGCCCCACAACACTGCTCTTTATTGTTGCTCATTATTAGGAGCAGTCCCATTAATTTCAGCAGTAACTATTTGCAGGATTGGGCCTGTGGCCTAGCTCAAAGCTGTGACAATTTACATCAACTGAGGGTGTCAAGGCTTTTTCCCCACTCTGGCACTCTGAGTGCAGAAGGTGGGGGCCCGCAACAGGCCAGAAAAGCCACTGGCCTTAAAGCCTGCTCTTAAAAGTTTCCAAGGCCTCCAATTCCTGGCCTTGGAGTGGTATCGCTGCCACCACCCAAATGCAAAAAAAACCCTCTTGAGACCCAGGAAGGCGCACTTGGGAATTCCTCCCTGTGAGGTACTTGCAATCCTGTTTATTCCTCTCTCAGGAAAATGACTGAACTCCAGCTGCAGTATGAGCTGGAACTGGAACAGGGTTCCCTCTAGTAGCTGCCTGTGCAGTCTAAGGCACGGGCACACAAACCTCTTGCCTCTTGGGACACAGAACCAGAACTTACTTAAAAGGTAAACTCTTTAATCAAAAAGAACAGATGATAAACACAGAGAGTTGCTTCTCTGGGAATTAACTTAGGTAGTTACAGGGTAGTAGGAGAGGGTACATGTGCTCAGCACAGAGAAATCCAAAAAACAAGCCAAAAACAAAGAAAATACCCTGACCGCGTCTAAGTAAACATTCCCTGTTCTACCCACGCCTGGTCAGTAACAAATTTAACTTATCTCTGGTAAGGATGTTGCTGGATTCTTCCTCAGGCCCCTCTGGCCTCCTCCTGATCCTTCCAGGAGCTCTGCTGCATGCAAACAGGCCCAGGCCAGGCTGCTGTTACCATTCAAAAAGCTGTGCTTCGTTCCTATTGGCTGTCCTGGGACTCACTGACCAGAGTGTTAACCCCTTCCTCCCCAAGGGTTATTACAGAGGGTCTGCTCCAAGATTCTAAGGTCATATCTATATGAATACTTAGATCATGTTAAGCCCTACTGTACATCCATCTTGGTCTAACCAGCCACAGACAACGTGTCCATGTGGATCCTGCTACCATGCACTAAAAATTCCATAATGTGCTTTGATCTATTCCTGTTTTGAAGCAGCTTAATTAAAGTATACCTTGGAACATTCAGCACATAGCAGCAGTGTCCACAGTGACCTCTAGCACACATCAGGCTACCGTGGGATAGATTTATACCCCAACTTACCATTAGCTAAATGTTTGTATAGACAGTCCCTAATCATTGACATCTGGGGTCATCCAAACAAACCCCTTACTCACAGACACTTGCGACTTTCTGATCCAGTTGTAACTGAACATACAAAAATGACATAAAAGAATCAGGGGTTAAAGATAGCCGAAATGACCCGGAATGGCCCTCCTATTTTTAGGGGGCAGTGTTCCAGGACTCCTAAAAATAGGGGAATGTGCCAGAATGCTGCATTCCGGGGCCCCCTAAAAATAGAAAGAACATGCCAGAATGCTGCATTCTGGTGTGTTCCCCTAGGGTCGGCTCAGGAAAGGGGCTGCAGGCTGAAGTAAGCCCGGCCACCCCTCCCTTCCTTTCCCTGGAGCCTGTAGCAGCCCCACTCTTTCCTGCTGGGCCTGGTGGCGCGCTCAAGCTAGACCCAGTCTTGGGCCCGGGCCTCCTCTCACCAGCTGGCCAACGCTGATTGCAGCCTCCCTCCCCCTGGCCCAGCTCCTCAGCTACCTTGGCGGCATGGGTAAGGGGGGCCTTGGGGGTTGGGGCAGCTGGCGAGGAAAGCATAAGGGGAGTGGGGTGGGAAGAAGGGGTCGGGATGGGAGCTGAGGAGGACATGGCGAAGAGTCTGATGGGGGCTAGTAGCTGGGGTGGAGGGAGAGGTATTTGGAGGGCAGTAGCTGGGGTGGGTGAAGGGGGCCTGGACTTGCATGAGGGGGGCCGGAAATTTAGGAGGGTTTTGAGGCCTGCCAAATTATTCTTTAGCCCCTGGAAATAATTCAAAACTATGATTAAAAACCAACAAAAGAAAGAAACTTCAAGGAAAGCTGACACTCCCCACTCAATTATGCTTAGCTTTTGCACTGATCAATTAATAGTGTATCTAATTGTTCACATCTACTGTTGCGCCCCTGTATTACTAATCTCCAGAAAATTATAAAATCTCCCAAGTGAGGTAACATAATCACAGATAAAATATTTATTAAATCAGTCATTTTAAACCAGAAATCTTTACAAGAAAGATTTATCATTAGTTAAATGAACCTCACCAACGTCAGTTAGGTTATAATAGTTTTATAGAGTAGTACCTTACAGAATCGTACAAAGTAGCTCCACTGATTATAATAGAAGTCTTCATGGCATAAGGCACTGTTCAACATAGACAGAGAATTTCACGAAATGGTTTGGAGCCCATGAAAGCTTATGCTCAAAGAAATCTGTTAGTCTATAAGGTGCCACAAGACTCTCATTGTTTTACTATAGATAGATTAGAGATACATTTAAGTAACCCAGCCATTTGAAATGTTGTTTTCCGAGCAGAGTCAGCTCTACCCATAAGTCAATGAGGCACTGGCTCAGGGTGCCACAGGTTAGGGGTGCGGGGAGGCAGTGCAGGCCAGGTGGCTGGCCCAGAAGCCAGACCCTGTGCTCCAGCCCCTCAGCTGAGCCAGCCATTCCACTCCCCCTGGGGCAGAGCAGGCCAGCCCCTAGGGTGAACTCCACTCTCTCACCCTGCCTCTGGACCAGCCCTGCCTCTAGGGTGGAAGACCCAGCCCAGGAGAGGGGTGAGAGAGCAGAGCCCAGTCTTTGGGCTGGCCCATCCTGCCCCTGGGCTGGCTGTTCCCCATTGTGTGGGCAGGGCAAGCCGACTCCAAGCAGAGCCTGGTTTCCATGTTCGGCCCCCTCTCCCCACCAGGGCACCAAACCAAAAGCTGGCTCAGGGAGCCACAGCCTCTTGGGCCAGCCCTGTTTGTGCAATAAGTCAATGCTACAATACTGTATTCTGTGGAGCAGACTTAATTGTGTACTCATCCAAATTAAAGGCTTTCCAATATTATAATGGTAATGTTAATCTTAGTGTCTTGGGTCAGGACCCAGCCATTTTTTAAACCAGGTCCCCTGACTCAACTGTAATTGGGTAGAGCAGCCTTAAGAAAGAGAGGAAAACATACAGTAAAATAAAAAAAATATATAAATTGTTGACTAGTGTATCTCCAGCATCAGGAGTTGGGAAATGACCAACTAAGGTCAACACAGCTAACTTATGGCACTGAAAGGAAACAATAGAGTATTCCTAGTAATAGGAAATGTTTTAGCCTCAATGAGTAATAGAAAAATAAACTCATACAGGATGATACATAATGTTAAGGATCTGTTTGCTGAAGAATGGAACAAAAATGCTTAAGAGACAGAATATTTTTGGGGATAATATGTTATGTGGGTTTAAATATTGGCAGTTAGAAATCTAACTAACTTGTGCCTGTAGAAACAGAGCTCACTGAAAGTCTGGTTAGAATTTAGTCTTTTAACCATTTCTTTTCTATTTCTAACAGCCACAATACATATGAGTGTAACCCCACAAACTTGATATTAGTTACCAGATTCTGGTATCACTTGTACCCATGTAACTCTAACTTCAGTGCAGCAACACTGGATTTATACCAGTATTAATGAGATCAGAATCTGGTTTATGAGGTTATTTGCAAAGAGGAGTGGTACCCATCCTCAAATCAATCTACTCTATGCAATCTAACAACAAATGAATTTATGATGTTATGATGGGGTAAACAAAACCCCACACTGGCCCAGAAGGGGGTAAAAGGAAGTACTGGGTCCCTGCCCTCCAACCCTGCAGAGAATGCTTCAGTTAGAGACTGGGTTGAAAAGGGTGCAACCCAGGTCAGAAGGGGGGAATCTGGAAAGGAATGCAGACCTACCCTGAAGGCTCCTGACAAAAGGGCTGAAAAAGCCTCCCTGAAGGAACAGGGTGGTATGCACAGCCCAGCTGGGACTGGCAGTTTGATTTCCTTTTCCTTTTCTTCTTATCTGGGACCAGAAGCTGAGGGAGTTAAACATTGGTAGGAAGCAAGTGCGGGAAGGTAACTCGCAGGACCCCACCCCAGATACCAAACAATGCTGATCTTACTAGGGCTGTGGATCAGAGCCCGGCGAAGTAAGCAGGCTCAGACTCCCCTACTACTTCCCCATCAAGGGCCCTACTACAGACATCTCAATGATTGCTACTTTTTCCACTTTGGGCCTGATCCTGAATTCCATGTGAACTCAAAATTACTACTGAAAACTAAGAGATGATCTGTGTCAACAATTCTGCAGTGTTTGGTGAAACAGTGCACTATGGTGCACAGACGGAAGGAGAAAACAGGTTATTTTAATACATGTGTCAACTTTTGAAATTCAGAAAACCTGTTAGGGATATCCTGCAAATGTATCAAAGTATATATCATGTTTGTGAATTAGAACATGTTTCAAAGCACTGCTTAGAAAGCAAAGAGCATCATGTATATTCTACTTACAGCACAGTGTTCCATGAATAAGATTTTTTTAAGATAGTCCTAATTTAACAGGAAGTGGTGTGGCCATTAGTGGCAAGGACACTGACTGGGACTCAGGAGACCTCAGTTCAAGCCCTGGTCTGCTTCTGGTTTGCTGTGTGACCTTGGGTAAGTCATATAGTGGTGCTTGGAGCTTCAGTTTCCCCATCTGCAAAATGGTGATAATGATACTCAGCTTCTTTGTAAATTGTTTGAGATCTACTGATGAAAAGCATTACCTTAAACCAGGAGCATCACTGACCTGGGACACAGGCATAGGCCCCGCCCAGGCCCCGATTCATTCCCAGGCCTGATCTGGCCTTGGGCTCCTGTTGCCGCCAGCCCAGCAACCTCTTTTGGCTGGACCTGACACCCCCACAATGACATCCTGAGACAGCTGTCTTATCCTGAATGATACCTGGGTCATAGATATGTTGTCCCACAGTTTGGACTAGGAGAGTCTGAATGGCAGCATGCACTAAAATTCGGCACTGTAACTCCACTGCATGGATGCTGCAGGCGTGAACTTAAAAGGTCTCTGAAGGAAATATACCAAATTGTGGGGCAGCGTAGGCATGTTCTTCATGGCCTTGCCAGCTTCTTCACTGCCAGGCTTGCAGTGGTTTAAATTTACTGTCAGCCTTCAAGGTCCATGATGTGATTTGTTTACTAGCTCTTCACTGTGGGCCAATTTCTAAGGGACTTACCCAGGCCAGAGCCCATAACAAAGCCCTATATCTATATTGCAATTAAACTACCATGACTGACCCATCCCAAGTGACAGAAAGCCATGGGGCTTGGGCTACAGGGCTGTGAAAGTGCTGTATAGGCATTTACAGGACTCTGAAAGAAGGGGAGGGACCCAGGGTCCAGGATCCAGCCTTAACCTGAATGTCTACAGGACAATTTTAGAGTCCCACAGTCTTGGCCCCGCAAGCTCCAGTCAGCTGACACAGGCCAACTACAGGTGTTTAATTGCAGTGTACACATACCCTGGAAGTTTGTTGTATTACATACTGAATATGCACTGGATAAGAACCTTAGGATTTGGCTGTCTCTCTCTCTAAAGGTATGTCTATACAGATGGCAGCAAATTCACCACTGTCAGTTCAGACTTCGAGGAGCAGATTGCGGCACGTGTGAGCTCGCCACACCGCTCCCGAAAGCCAACGCCGGAAGCCCTCATGGTCCTGGGGCACAGGAATGCCGACCGCAAGTGATTTTTGGTCGGCTTTCCCCTAATGTGTAACGGTGGCTTATAAAGTCGCTGCCATTTATGCAAGGAATTTTACATTCTTTGCGTAAAGAGCAGTTGACTGCCACCGAAAAAGCCCTAAGTGTAGACTAGGGCTAACATTCAAACCTGAGTAAAGGCCTGATCCAAGGCCCATTCAAACCAATGGAAATATTCCCACAGACTTGATCAAGTCCTAACTTCAGCACTTTTTCAGGGATCAAGTCTCCAGCATTAAAATATCACACAGCTCTCAGCAGTCCTGGAAATATATGTATGTCCTGTAAACTACAATAATTACAGGTTGGAACTAGTAGCTATAGTCCCTCTCCCTGTATTAATGTTAACAGCTATGCATCAAAAGAAAATATAACTCTAAGGGTCACATCCTGAGCTTGAGTAAACTGGCCTAGTTCCACTGAACCTAATCGTGTTCCACTGCTTTACACCAGTTGAGGTCCAGGCCATTAAGCCACTTTTAAGCCATTAATTGTTTTAAATTAATTTTACTGCTGTTTGATATAATATGGTAATTTAAAGCAGAAAGTCAGTGTTATCAAATTTATGGGAGTGTTATTTCATGAGTACTTTTCTGAATATTCTACATTTGTGCCATTCCAGATCTAAATGGATCCAGCTGCAAGTTCCATACACTTGAGGCCTACCACAACTTTTGTCTTATACAAATCTGGAATACTTCACTCTTATTCCTGTAAATCATTGATATCAAATGCAAAATTTGAAACTCAACATACAGCTTCATGCAAGATTAAAGAAACAGACACACATCAATGCAAGTTTGCTTCTGTTTTGTTATTGCTTACTTCTTCCTCTGCCATGCATTGAAAGCGGCCACAGCTGTGCACATTTGATACTTTGCAAATGAGAAGAAGCATGTTCCTATGATCTAGGCACTAACTTAGGACTTGGGAGACTGAGCTCAATTTCCTGCTTGCCATAGCTTTCCTGTGTGACCATGACCATGTCCCTTAGTTCTCTGTAATTCAGTTCCTCTTCTGTAAAATGGGAATAATAATTGTACCTCACCAAGGCATTCAGAAGATAAAGAGCTCACAGATTTTTGGTGCTTGGATTCGATTGCAAGGAGGGCCATATAAGTACCATACATGGTTTTCCACCTGCCCCCTTTTTAAAGCCACAATGACAACACTTCTGTTTTGTATCTTCCATACTACTGGAATCTACCTCAGGTACATACCATAGGATCTGAGCCCTCACAGTATGTAACGAATTTATCTTCACAACACCCCTGAGAGGAAGGAAAGTGCTGTTATCCCCATTTTAGAGTCAGGGAACTATGCTAACTTACATGTCTTAAGTAACACAAGAAGTCCACAGGAAAGCAAGGACTTGAAGGTCTCCTAAATCCTAGGCTGATGCCCAAACCACTGGGCATTCCTCCTCTCTCACTACCATCAAACAATCAAAAATGTCTGTGGAAGCATCACAAGGCTGTAACAAGGGGCCCTTTGAGAGTGTATGACAGAAACGAACTCAGGAATCACAGCGTTGCACTGGAGCTTTGCAACATATCAGGACAGTGTTTTGGAATGAGTAGAAGTGTTATTGCGTCATGACTCAGTGTGAGAATGATTCAAAAAACAAAAAGCTTGTTACTTTGCTACATCAAACAAGTCCTTTCACTACACTGCAACATTATGAAGTTTCACAGGTCCACCAAAATGACTGCAGCCCACCTCCATGAGGGATTTTCTGAGAATATGGGGACGACCGTGGAAATGATATGATGGGGGGGGGGAGAGAATTGACATAATATCACGACACACACATCACCATGTTGTCATGCGACAGAGAAGGGCAAAGTTCAGACAGACTCTTAGTCATATTAAAGCTCCTGTATTCACTCACCAATGTTGGATTAGGGCAGGACATGGCTGCCCTGCCTTCCCTTGCATCCTAGCAACCTCTCTCTGCTGGCTGTCTCTGCTCCGCCTTTTAATATGTTTTTACTTCTGTGGTAGCTGCATGCCTTCATAGACTGCAGTTAAAGAGCCTGGATGTCCATCCGTCCCTTCCTGCTGCTAGTGTCAGTCCGGTCCTCTCCCTCTGCGTTAGGCATGCTGCCACTAGGCCTGGTGGATGGGAAGAAAGTGGCTGCTGAGAGTTGTTGCCAGGACGCTGTCTCCATAGAAACCTGCAGCTCAATCTGAGGGAGGCAAAGCTCTCCTAATAAACAGAGAGAAAGAGAGAGAGACTTATTTATAGGAGGCAAGTAGTCACACACTGTCCAGCAACCAGAACAAATCCCTTTTTATCACCATTTCCTCCCAATCTATTTCATAAAAGTGTCAGCTCATTACAGAACAGGGAGGGGAAAGACCCAGCAAATAAAAACCTTATTGCATATGTTACAGAATGAATGACTAATGGTGACGGTATAAATGCAATGCAGTGGATAGCTTGCATTCTGTTCAAGACAGTTTGCTGAGTCTCTGCTCTAATTAGTCTCTTGCTTGAGGAAAATGACCATTTGGAAGTGCATTCTGAATTCCTTCAAATTCGTAAGGGTGCAAATGAGATGAGAATCTGACCTATAGTGGGGATTGTTCCCAGTGTGTGTGGAAAATCATGGCAGAATACAAGACTGTTGAACTGTCAGTTTGACTCAATGAGAAGTTTAAAAACTGTCTTACATTTTGTTGGTCTCAAAGCCAGCATATTATTTTGTGCCTGTAAAAATGCATGTGTGTGTGCATGTGTTAAGAGTCCACATTCACTTATATTTTCAAGCCAAAATCACATACATAACCTCTGGAAAAGTGCAGCCAGCAAAAAGGGGTGATCTTCTGGGTCTGCTTGTGCCCCCAGTCTAGTTTGATGCTGATGTGATTCTGTTGACTTTATTAGAGTTACAATGGTGCAAACCAAAAGTAAATAAAATCTTACCTATTTCAGCAATCCCCAAAGTAGATCAAGCTACGTTTGCTTTCGGATGAAATAGATATCAAATCCCACTACTGCTATCAACACAAATAATCACAATGCTAACCATCTGGTATGCCTCAAGGTTAAATAGCATCTTAACATGCACGTACTTTTAAATAAATGTAACTGAGGATCTGAACCTATAGGCCATTGATTGACCTGTGCTTATTTTAAAGTCAACTGCACCTCAGAGGATCCGGTCTGAAATGAAACAGTAAACGGTTTCTGACAATCAAATTCAAATTTATGCCATGATCTGAAAACACACTAGAACGTTCTTACTTTATGCACATGAGCAGTCCCCTTGATTTCAAAAACGCTATTCAGGTGGCTAAAGTTTCTTGCGTGTATCAAAGTTATCAGGGTTTGGGCTTAAGGGTGTCAAACTTACAAATAAAATTGACTTGTTTCTTCTTTTTTCAAAGTGTGGGTGGGTGTGAGTGAGACAGAAGGAGCGAGAACAAAAATAAGGGCCAAATATTGCATCTGTTGTGCAGCTCAAATTCCCATTGATTTTGATGAGTCCACTCATTTTGATGTGTTCCTGGTATGCAAAAAATGTAGAGCACTACAACAATAGCAATACATACACGATATTAATCTTCTCATGCTTCTAATTAACCAGCTGGATTTGTGAAAGAATTGTGGGCTTTGTGATAAAAACAAGAAATTTGCCAGAGCCTTAGGTATGGGACTATCACCAATTCATGCCATATCTGGCAATCATTTAAAATTCCAAATGCATTTTTTCAACTGATGTTTTTCTGACACTGAGTTTTTATAATATTATGCCATCCCAATAAGTTATTTTGTACTTTTATATTCCTATTTTACATGTTTCAAAAACTAAATGAATTGTGATTTGAGACTATAGAAAAAAATTAAGAATTAATACACTCTGTAGCATGTCACCAGGGAGTATTTACTAAAATATTAATTATAGAGAAGACTATCTCAATAAGTTTACAAGTTTCTGCTCATGAACAGAAAGGTACATTTCCCTTTGCTAATAATGATATTGCAACTTGAATTATACATAAAATGCTATTACTATGTCTTGAAAAGATAGCCTACATAAACATGCAGCCTCAAATAATTAAGGAACAAGGAAGTTCTCCACAGTCTTCAATATACTGAAACCTAACACACCCCACCATTTTTCAGGGAGAAGACCTGCAATTTGGTCTTGGAGATCTTCCTTGCTGGAGCCCTGCTGAACAGCTGAAGTTTAATTATTTTGCTTGATGGGCTCCATTAATGGCTTGGTTATGTCTTGTAATCTCTCTGTAATAAATATGTTGCTGCTGCTGCCCAATCTTCTCAACTTCCCTAGCAAAGACAATTACAGGAGAAGGTGCAGTGTCTTTGGTGCCAAGTTTAACAAAGTCTGTGCTCTCTACTGAGATAGTGCTGACCATGTTTTCAACCACCTCAGTAAGTGCTTTGATGTATCATGCAAAAGAAGCCTGAACACTTTTCACATGCTCATGGTGCTTTTTGTTAGACCTTTCCTCAAGTGGTTCCTTTCTCTCCTGCAGCTTCAAATTGTTGTATCAACTGGGACACCTCTGATTCCCAGCTACCACCCAGAGTTAACGGGCCTCTGTACTTTGTGTGAGAGCAACAGCATCACCATCCTCTTTGATTATAGCATGTTCATGAGGTTGGTCAAGCTTATCTGTAGAAAAACCTGCTGTGTTTTACAAACTATGACATTTCCTTTTGGGAACTCTATAGTTGTGTCTGGGTGCATTGTGTGAAGGCTTACCATGTCTCAGAGGTGAACAAAAACCCAACAAACATAATTAGTATGACCTAATACAAATAACCAGGGTGGAAGCTTTCCAAGCCATTCAATATAAGAAGCAAAGTTTCCGTGATGGATTGACAGTAGATAAATCACAGAAGATCCAAATGAAGTATGCTCTGCTAGTCATTCCATTTGTCACACTTCATGAGGGTATCATTATCCTTGAGACACTGAATATATTGTATATGTGCCTTTTGGAGAAAGATGTACAAACTACCAGCAGTTACTCAGTTGGCATGCCTAGTGTGTATGACATGAGATATTTTCAAGAAGTCAGACATTCCTGGGGAGGCTACTTTGACCTGAAAGGAAAAGGCTTCTATCCCTCTATTATCTCCACTATCTCCTAGACAATATCCAATTAGCTTTAGAATTGCTATTCCCAAATGAAGACCACATAATGACAGATCTGTCTTCTTCATGCCCAGCAAGTCAGGTCCACTGAATCCATTTGGTTATGGTGAAAAGGGGCTGAGTCTCCATGACCACTGGCACTTGGCATTGATTTTGGTGGAGTAAAGCAATCCTTATCACATCCATAACATGACGAATCATTGCTACAGACTTGGAAGGAGTCATCTGAAAATAGGAGAGGAAGCACATTGACGGTTGGAGCAATGTCTGGCATTGGATATTTGCTGACTTGGTAAGCTGCCTAGAAATGTCTATATCTCCATTGAAGATACCAGACTTGCCTCTGGCCTAACTTCTTCAAACCACCTGCATTTTTCTTTTACAGCTTTGGTAATCAGTGGGCAGTCAGTCTACATTTCAATTTTTGGGGCAAGGGTGGGAGCATTAATTTTCTTAAGATCACTGGTGGGACAATTGTATAAGACTCACAAAAATAATAAGTTCTTCACTGATGCTTTACTCACACAGTCCAAGGTGGGAATTCCATGGAGAACACCCTCCATTTCAGCACTGGAGGAATTGAAAGTGATATCCCAGTTCTGTGGGAGGAATCTGTTGCTCTGTTAAGAGCCGGGCTTGTGGTTTGTATGGCCACAGTAGTGAACAAAACAATGCAGAACGTTAGAGGACAGACTACATTCTCATCCTCAGAGTTTTGGCATGCACTTTTTGCCACGCAGACAGAGATGGTCACCACTGTCAAAGGCCAATCCAACCTTAAAGAAGATATTTAATAGCTCAGTTTTTCATGTCTGTGGATGAAGTGTCAAACCTATGTAAATAAGTAAAGGTCCTTCTTGTCCTTCCCTCTAAAGTTTGCTTAATTTATACCATTTGTCTTTTCTATTAAATAATTTCTACATCTCTAACACCAAAATGCATGGTTTGCAAACTGAAAATCTTATATTTTTGTTGATGATGATACATGCTATTTGAGCAGTTTTCAAGGATTTGATTATTAATAAAATTATTCTAATGAATAAAAAACACAAACTTGTGGTCTGCATAGTGGAAAATTTGTTCTAAATATATTTCAGGAACTTGTAACAAGAAAGCAACAGAGCCTTTTTTCAATTTTTTTCTGTCAGCTTTAACCAATTAAAAAGCAGACAGGGCCTGCAGGGCCTATTTCATGAAAACTTCAAATCTTTTCCAGATTCACAGAGTCCCTGTAAGAATGTTATTCTTTGAAACTTCAGTACATTTTAAAACTGAAGTTAAAAGGGAAAGTTGTATTCTGTAAAATTTTTCAAAAGTTTAGAAATGTTTTTGGAAAAAAACAGTTAAATTCCTAGATAATTCAGGGCTCGGTCCTGGTAGGTGTTGAAAATTCTTGCTTTTTTTCAGCAAAGCAGTTTAAAAAGGTGCTTAACATTGAATTGATGAGATTACTCAGGCACTTGAAGTTAAGCTAGGGTTACCAGATGCCAAAGCATGGAAAGGAGGACAGGGAAGTACAAAAAGGAGAACATTGGAGGACACACAGAAAATGTAGTATTAATGTAATATTCTTCTGTTTTTAGGAGGCCCTGGAGCGCTTCCCCCTAAAAACAGGGTGTTCTGAGGTGTTCCAGCATTCCTTAACCCCTGTAAGTAAAAAGCCAGACAAAATCATGTATTTTTAAAATGCCTGTTGTATGGACCATGTGAAGGTAGAAAGGAGGGCATGTCCTCCTTTTGCCGGATATCTGGTAACCCTAAATTAAGCTCATTCTTAAGTGTATTGTTGGCTCAGGGCAACAGCACACAGCACTCAGCACCTGCCTGGCAGGACCAATCCCAAAGTGCTTAAGTCAAGAAAATGTCTCTTGGATGATCAGGTCATATTATTATATGGGGGGGCTGTGGAGTTAAACTAGAGATAAAAATGTACAATTTGTATGATAATGTATGGAGAAGCAAAAATTAATTTTTGCATCCTCTAGCCACATGGTCATTTGAGTGGGAAAACGCTCCTTTCTCCATGGTGTTTTGGGCAGTTCTATAAAGAAACTATCAACTCTTTGTTTTGATTTTTTTTTCCACTGATCAACATTAAAAAAATAAACTACGTGCTAGAGATTTTAGAGCTACTTTTAAAATGGTATGTCTTGTGCTGCTTATTTTAAATCTCCTTATAAACCTTTGTAAGGGGTTGTCTGCTATCTAATAGTTCTAAAGATTTGATACACACCAGGTGACCTGCGCTCTGAGGCTTACTGCTGCGCCCGCCCCGGGGGGGGGGGGGGGGTGTTTTTGCAATGCAAGCTCATACTTGGTGGGATTTAAATCCATGACTCCTGGGTCTGTAAGCCCCAGGCTTGAGTGTTCACACTCACTGATGGCCTCAGGTTTAGAGTTTCTGGCCCTGAGCCCCAAACCCAGGCTCCACCATCCACACTGTTGGATGCAGACCCAAGTCAAACTACCATATCCTAGGCTTCCTAGCACCTCCCCAAATGCTACCATTATGGTTCATTGGCAGTGTACAGAAACTTATCAATTACACACATTAAATACAGTTGTTACAGACTGCCAGTACATTCTGCCAAGTCATCTTTTAGGTCTTCTTCCAGAGCCAGTGACATAGACGAGTGACCATTTCTAGACCTTCCCTTGCTCAGGCTTTCACAAAACAAGTGGAGTACCCATGAGAAGCTGGTTAATATTCCAGTGGTGTTTTTTGATGTATTGAAGACCTGAACTGGCCAACACTGCTCATGAATCTCAGTACAGCTGCTGATGTGCCCTTGATAGACCAGTCGTTCTGGAGCAGCACCACAATCACAGACTGGTGGGATTACATCAGCATGAGGATATGTGATGACCAGCAATGGGTTCAGAACTTTCACAGAAAGAAAGCTGTATTCTTGAAGCCCTGAGAGCAAGTTTCTTGACCTTTCACCATCAGGACACATGCATGGGGGTGGCCACATCAGCTAAGAATTGGGTGCTTTAACTGTCTGGAATCTGACCATCTCAGACTACTATAGGTCTATAGCTAACACATTTGCTGTTGGTGTTGCAAATCCACTGTAGATAAGATGGTGGCAGAGCTTTCTGAGGCAACCAGGCAAGTGATTTTCTCAAACATAGTAGGCATAAACAATAGTCCTGAAAACTGCTGGTTTTGAGAGAATGGGGTTTCCACACTATGCTGGGGACACTGATGGGATTCATGTGCCAACAGTTTGTCCTTCTCAAAGAGTACAAAGTATGTAAATCAAAAAGGGTACTACTCCATTATTATACAGGCCCTTGTGGACCAGAGAGGCCAATTTATGAACACCAACATAGAATGAACTGGATAAATGAATGATGGCAGGGGGTCCTGATGATCACACGTCTACTTTCATATACATCATGGGACACTGGCAAAAGAAGGTTTAATTGCGCTTTCAGCAGGTGCAGAATGGTGACTGAACATGCATTTCGCATACTGAAATCCAATTAGCACCGCCTGCAGACCCCTTTGGATGCCAGTGTCATTAATGCTGTCAGCATCACTGTGGCTTGCTGTGCTCTTCACAATCATTGTGAAGGCAAAGGTGAACCATTTGTTCCTCAATGGATCTATGACAGCAATCAATTGCTAACCCACTAAATCAAACCAAAAAATTTGCCTATCAGAGCAGGAGCAGAACGCATTCTGGCAAACATACTATGTACAGTACACTTTGCATTTGGTACCACTGAATGAGACTAAAGACCTGCACAGGTCTGGAGAACTGTAGGGAGATAGGGTCATCATAGGGGTAAAAGCCAACAGATGGCTGGGGAGGAGGGACTTGTATGGTGGTATAGTACTGCACAGGGTAGATTTGCCTGTCCGGCTGCTGGTAAGTTCTAGTTGTATAGGCCACCCAAGCATGGAACTGTCCAAGTTGTTCCTAGTCTGAAACACATGGTACTTGGAGCAGAAGCACTGCTGGCCTGGAAAGAGACCCGGGGCTTGGCACGCCATGACTCAGGGCTCAAGCCTTGTAAGCGCACTGCTGCCGCGGGTGGCCCAGTGGTGGACTGGGGCTCAGGCACTGGGACTTGGGACTCAAGCCCCATAAGCCAGGCACCAGCAACACTTGACTTGGAGAGGTCTCATCAAGGGTTAAAGTATAATTTGGCAGGCCCTGGAAGCCTCCTACATTTCCAGGGCCCCTTTCTGCTGGTCCAGACCCTCTCCACCAACCACAGCTACAGCCCCCCAAATGCCTGCCCCACCACCCCAGCTACTGCCCCCATCCCCCATCTCACTGCCGGTCACCCAACCCTTCCCCAAGCCCTTGTAATGCTGTGCTGCCTTCCTTCACTGCCCCTGGCCGACTCCCTCCCCCACACCCTTTCCCTGCCAGGCCAGCTTGCTTGTCCCATGCCCCCACCCCCAGGGAATGTTTATTTAGACGCAGTCAGGGTATTTTCTTTGTTTTGGGTTTGTTTTTGGATTTCATTGTGCTGAGCACATGTACCCCCTCCCACTACCCTGTAACTACCTAAGTTAATTCCCAGAGAAGCAACTCTGTGTTTTTTATTTGTTCTTTTGATTAAAGACTTTACCTTTTAAGTAAGTTCTGGTTCTGTGTCCTGGAAGGGCAAGAGGTTTGTGTGCATGTGCCTCAGACTGCACAGGCAATTACTGAAGAGGACTTTGTTCCAGTTCCAGCTCATATTGCAGCTGGAGTTCAGTCACTTTCCTGAGGGAGGAATAAAAGTGATTGAGGATACCTCACAGGAAGGAACTCCCAAGTGCGCCTTCCTGGGTTTCAAGAGGTTTTTTTGCATTTGGGTGGTGGCAGCGATACCACTCCAACGCCAGGAACTGGAGGCCTTGGAGAGTTTTAAGAGCAGGCTTTAAGGCCAGTGACTTTTCTGGCCTGTTGTGGGCCCCCACCTTCTGCACTCAGAGTGCCAGAGTGGGGAAATAACCTTGACAAAGACAAAGGAGACAAAACCTCCCAGAATGATAGGGTGCAATAAACTGAGTGTGAGGTGGTTTGCTGCCCACTGTACCACTGCCCATTGACCAGTATGACACTCTACTAGCCTGTGTGTATATATAGGGCCAAGCTATGTCCATACCTCCTTCTTATACTTCTCTGCTCATAGCTCAGAAGCTGCAATCCTGGCTGGCGCTCACATGAGCTAAGCAATGAGGTACTTTTTGTGCCCACTACATAGTGTGCAGGGTAAAGCAGACTCTAGCCCTGTGTGACTCACGTACTGTGTTTATCATTTTTTATACCTAACGCCTTACCTGAATTGTAAGATGACTGTCAAAAAATTGCAGCTGAGTTGTGGAAAACTGAAAACTGCAAATACACACACATACACACACACTATCCGTTCAGTCATGTCCGACTCTCGGTCACTCTATAGATCAATGCTCTCCATGCTGTCCTATCTCGTACAACTTCCTTTAATTCCGCCATAGTCATTCCAGTGTCATTTTTAATGGCGTCAAGCCAGCGAGTCCTTGGGCGGCCCTTCCTTCTTTCTCTGATGACCATTCCTAGCATAACGGACTTTTCGAGTGAGTTAGCTCGCATAACATGACCAAAGTATGACAGTCTTTGTTTGGTGATCTTGGCTTCCAGCGATATTTCTGGTTTAACTTGGTCTAAAACTGCAAACTGCAAATAACAATAATAATAATAAACCTTATCATCTGTGGTAATAAAATCCATTATTACTTTTCTGAGATTTTTTGCTGTGTGGGGTCATGAATGGGGCCCCAGGGCTGACAACAGCCACCTGGGGCTGACAGCAGGGGCTCCTACTCTCAGCCTGAGGTTAGCTAGGGCTCCCACTGCCAAAATTGCAATGAAAGCCTAACACTGTGCAATCTGCAATTTCTACAACATTGCAAGTTAAGTGGAGCCTCAGTTATACTGGCATAGTTGTACCAAGACACCATGCAACATTTCCTGTTTAGATCAGGAGTTAGCTAATGCAACGGCTTCATTACATGACACTGTCACTGGCTCTGATTCTCACTTACATTAGGGCTCCTTTAGTCCCCTCTGGCAGCGTACAGACACCTTAAAGTGGGCATAATCTAAAAGTAATGTATGCCCATTCTAAAACACCTCTGCACTGGTAGACAAGGCTAAAGCAACCTTAGCGCTTGGCGACATGGGAAAGATTATATGGTACAAACTAAGGAGTGAACATAAACTAACACAGTATATGACTATAATCCACCAGAGTGGACACTCTTAGTCTACTACAGGAGTGCCTTTTTTTCAGTTTAATTTGTCACAGGGGAAAGTTTTCAGCAGAACCAAAAAAAGCCATTCTTATACCAGACTAAGAGTATCCACAGGAAGCATTATGTCTGTATAGTTATATTAATATAGTCACTATATTGGTGTAACTGGTAAAAACTTTTGCCTTAGAGAAGTCCATATCAAACAAGAACCAAGCCCACAGTGTACAAATGAAATATGATTCGCCATGTTCCAGGCAGTGATTTTAAGATATCCCTTCTCCTCACACTGCTCATAATGAATTGAATTTCAAAATACCTACATTTGTCTTGTGCCTCTATTTTTTCATTAAATAGTATAAAGAGGAAGAAAAACAAATATTCCTTGCTGTGAAACATGCTAACCTTCCCCCCATTCTGCCTGGTTGTATTTATGCTTTCAGAGATAAAAAAGTAAGTCTCCTAGACAGTATGATCACAAATTCTAAAGAGATTGGTTATACCTATTATCAAAAAAGAGCATTTGCTTTTTCCTCATACATTCTAATTCTCGTTTTCTGATTCCCTTTTCTTCTGACTTAATTTCCTCAGTAAATCCTGCTGTCAGATTCACTGTTCAATCTATTACCCTAATTCTAAGGCCATCTCTCATTTCCTCTGTAATGATTAAAAAAAATGTAACACTCATCTCACGCAGCACTATAATAAACCCTTACTTCCTAGTTCTATATACAGATGTTTGATCTCCTTAATAATTAAGGCAAAGTCAGCATTTGAATCTTAAACTGATCTTCACCCAAGTTTAGAAATTCTTTCTGACACCATGCTCAGCTAGATTTGTATTCTCTATACTGCTCAAGGCAAAGAGAAGAAATACAGAATTCTGGTAGCTAAAAAAGCTGTTTTTAACTTGACCTAAAGCTAATTTTATTTAATAACTGGCATTATGAAGAGCATCTATCCACATGGATTTGAGGATGCTATTAAAAATTAATAATGGCTTTAAAAAGTTAAATAGTTCTGTGTAAACTATGACTTTTGTATCTAGGATCTGATGTATGATTTATTACTTGTATTGCATTAGCAGCTAGATGCCTGCATCAAGGATTGAGGCCCTGCAATGCTAGGCACTGTACACACTCACAAAGACCCTGCATAAGAGAGTTTACAATCTAAGGCACTTATCCTGGGAAAGACGTGTGCTTAACTTTATACACTGTGAATAGCACCACACTGAATTCATGTGCTTAACTTTACACACTGTGAATAGCACCACACTGAATACATTTAACCATGTGTAGGCCTTTACAGGATCAAGGCCTCAGTGTTTGATGAAAGACAAGAGATGGGTACAACAACCAGACCAGTGGGGCACAAAGCAGGGGCGTTACTGGAGGGGGGTTGGGCAACCCCCCCACATGCCCTGATCCTGCTCCGGGACCCAATCCAGCTGCTCCCGCTTGCCAGCAGCATCAGGAACCGTCCCTGGCTCCAAGCCTCTTGCAAGAGGCTTGAAGAGGGAGATGGTTCCTGCAGCTCCTCACAAGCGGCAGGAGCCGCCTCTAAGCAGCTGCCACTAGAAGACTGCTTCTACCACTTGTGAAAAGCAGCAGGGACCATCTCTGGCTCCGAGGCTCTTGCAGGAGGCTTGAAGCTGGATTGAGTCCTGCTGCTGCCAGCAAGTGGCAGGAGCCGTCTCAGGCCTCCACCGCTTTTCAGAGGTGGACCGGGGCCAGATTGGGCCCCTTCCAGCTGTGCTGCCACCAGAGAACCAGGGCCCGTGCCCTCCTGGCCCCAGCACAGTGACGCCCCTGGCACAAAGTAACAGAAAGATTATTCTAATTAGTGTAATACGCATTGGTCATACCTTGTGAGCCTGTCAAATGATTTATCATAAAGGAAAGTAAGTTAATCTACAGCACAAAGGATCTTCTCATTTGGCTCTGTAGGCTGTTCCCCAGTGTTTGAATCTTTAAAACTGTTTTGATTTGTTGTTACAGTGTGACCTGTTCCCATGACTTATACTTCCCTGGTTTAATTTCCTCCCATTCTGTATGTTCCCCCATCTTCAAATTGTCTGATGAAGTGGGATTTTCTCCCATAAAAGCTCATGCAATAAAAACATTTGCTGGTCTTTAAGTGCCACAGGACTCCTTTTTATAGCACAGAGGAATGATCTTCACCTGGAATTAGACTAGCGCAAGAAGCCTATAAGTAACTGCATCCCACACCTCTAAGCTTCCCTTGCTCTCATTGTTTAACTTTTTGAATATTGTAAGCAATTTGGAATTGGGATTATTTTTACAAGTATTCTACGATTCCAAGAAGACTGTAGGTCATTAATTAATTAGTAATAATTACAATAGGTGTGTGGCAGTCCCATCTGAGGAAAGGCATAACATTCTATTAGGTCAACAATATGTGTTTGAATACTGCATACTCCCTAAACACTAAGATCAATGATCACCTGAGTCAAGACTAAAGGTATATGTAGCCTGGTTCTTTATTTCTAACAGCCAGTACTAACTGATTCAGAAGGTAAAAAAACAGAAAAACCACACAAAACTCCACCACATAAGTCATATATTTAACAACTTACTCTCAAAGAAAGTTTCTTTCTAATCTATATCTATTTGTGGTTGGTTTAGACCCTGAAGCAGGAAGATATATGAAGTTGTGAACCTTCTTAATTATAATGTAAATATCTAATCTCTACAAATCCTATTAAGCACATGGCTTCCAGAATATCTTGTGGCTGGTTAATTATGTGTTGCATAAAATATTATTTCATTTTATCAGTTTTAAATTATCTTTTAGTTTAATTGAATGTCCTGGTCTTATATTATGAGAAATGGTAAACAGGAGCATATATCTTACCAGTACTTATTTTTTAGAATCCTACTATGCCCTTTTTTGTATTTCTCCTCTCCTCTGTAGCCCTAATCTTTTTTACTCTTCCCTCATATGGAAGTTTCTCCAAATCACTTTCATCACAAACAGCTCCAAACTGCCAGTTAATTCAGTTTTGTAATTGTGTTGAAAATGCTTGGGTCCCCTATACACTGATACTAATTTGAGCTATCTGGAGCAGTGTTTCTCAACCTTTTGATACCAGGGACCAGCTTGCTGCCTTCCTAAACTGCATCACTGAGACCTTAAGGACCCGCACAATGCACAGGCTGGTCATTGAGAAATCCTGATCTAGCATAAGGGACTGTAGATCAGTACAGGAAGAAGGAACCAGGCCTGAGCTTCTTGGAATACAGCTAGTCCACTGTGGTACCTGGAGGGAGAAGTCCCTGTAGTTTTTCATTTCTCCCCCTTCGCATTGCACAAAAGATTGACTAGTCTGTCTAGTAGTTAAACCATTTTCAACAACAATTCAGGTGAGCCTACTCCTGACATCTATTGTCAGCAAGGAATCAATTTTCTAAACTACTTGGACCCTAGAAGTATTGATAAAACAAAAGTAAGCACAACAGGTCTGAGCAGTCCTTCAAATGAGTCTCCAATAGGAACAGGGTTTTCTTCACTTTCCTTCCTCAACCTAGTCTCTCTCTTCTTTATCCTTGTAATTTGTATTAAGATTATTTTAAGGAAATGAACTTAAATATTACACAAACACCAAGCACAAAACAGATATAGAAACATGCACATAAAGTCTAAAATAAATGACAGATATTTTATTCCTTACATTTGTGAGTACATCTGTAACAGGTTCCCTTTCTGGATTGATTTGTGGGGTTTTTTTGCTTTTCTTTAACCATTTTCTCTCTCAATCTTACAAGACTTACATATCTGTCTCCAAGTTCAAGTGAAACAGTGAGCAAACTATTTTTTCCGGTTTCAGTAAAACTCCTGGTGCTCACCTTCTGCAGGAAAACAAGTCATGAAGCTCAGCTTTCACAAAATCCACTTACTTTTAACATTGTCAGATAAGTTTGTGTTAATAGTAGTTTGTGGCTGTTCCTGCTAGCCAACTTTTTTCAGTTAAACTGTTTTCCTCAAAAATCAGTATCAGACAATGCCCAGGCCGCCAATGAAAATCACAAGGTTTACTTGATCAGTAATGTAAACAGAGTTGAGCTGAGCAGGCGGTGTTTTGATTTTTCAAAACCAAAACCAAACATGGCTCAGATCCAAGGGAGCTGTTCTATTTTATGCAAACCACCAAAGTTTGTGGGACTAAAAGGAAGGCCAGATAAATGGTTTTTATTCCACTTCTCTAAAGAACAAACCAGGGTGGTCTGGATATTGCAATATCTAATCAGTTAGATTTTGTGCTTGCAAATCAAACCAGGTCCGACTCTTCAAATCCAATTTGAGAAGCAAATCAGAACCCCAATTTTGCCATCGGATCCATGAAGACAGATCTATTTACTTCTAGGGAGCAGTACTGACTTTCACCTACCCCCACAAATCCAACTTCAGAATCAAGACACCTCCTAGGAGTGGTTCCGACCACAGTTTTGTTTTATTCAGACCGCCAAAGTTTCAGGAAGGCAGGTTTGGATAAAAGATTCCAATTATGGTTAATCTTTAAATTATTGTAGAGGTGAGTCTTTGTTTATCTACTTGGAGTTTTCCCCCCCTCTCCATTAACCACTGCCTGTTTCTACTTTTTCTATTAACCACTGTCTTTAACAGTCAGTGATTAACTGAAAAAAATAATATTTGCAGCAGTTAACAAATAAATAATAGTTATAGGCAATGTTTTTTGAAAATTGCCTAGAAGGAATGCAATCATATTATTATGCATCTTATTGTAAGGTTAGCTTTTATTTGTTTTCTATATTATGTTCTGATGATGCCTATATGCCCCAGCTGGAATCCCACTGAATCCAAATACAATTACACTAATGCTTAAAGCACATTCAACAGTATTTTTGGGATCATGGCCTACATTGCAAACCTTTGGGGACAGAGATTGTGCCTTCTTACAGCTTGACTAACTAGGAAAGTTGTATTACTTGACTTAGTCTTAAACCAGTACAACCTAACTAGTACAAAGACATAATACAGATATAGATACTTTGTCCTCTTCCCTAGCAGTATAGAAGTGCTTTATACCAATATTTTTCTCATACAGGAAGGGGAATAAGCTATTCTTATATGGCCAGATCTACACTACAAAGGGATGTTAGCACAACTGCATCAGCCAGGGCTGGGGGGCGGGCAGGGGCACATACATCCTCTAGCCAACAAGGTTATATCCCAGCAAAACCCCAGTATAGAAGCAGCTATGCTGACAGAAAAGAGCTTCTGTTGGCAGAGTTAACATTGTCCAGAGAGGTATGCCAGAGCAAAAAGTGTCAGTGTACCCCACTGTCACAGGGTTGATATGCCCCATTACAGGCATCAATTCACATAGGTGTGGGAAAAGCTGTTAGTCTATGCCTAAACCACTAGTTACACTACCAAGACAGTAACAGGGTAGTCCCTGGCACTGTTTCTTCTAGGTAGTGTGGTTTAATGGTCCAAGCTGGCAGAGCACCCCTACAACAAGGGTCATTTGGCCTAGTAGCCAGTCAGTGAAGCAGACCTTTGTCAGGGCAGTACAGCCCAATGACTAGTCAGTGAACCAGCCTGCCTTGTTGGAGCTGCACAGCCCAGTGGCACGAGTCAGTGAAGTATGGCTTGAGGCTCCATTGGGATAGTAGGTCACCAGCTGTGGGGTGCAGCAACCAGGGTAGGAGGGCTCAGACCCACCTGGCTCTGGGGAGCCCTAGTCTAGAGCTCTGTTAGTGCTGGGAGTGTTTGTTACCAGATTAGCAGGACTCCATCCAAAACATCCTAACTGACCCTGCAACTCTCCCTTTTCACCCCACTGGCTACCCAATCATCATCTGTGCCTCTCCACAATTCCCAGGATCTCCTTTTTGTGCAGTTGCTGACAGCTCAAACCTGTTTCAGGTCTTGCCCAACACCCATCAGTCGCTGCAACAGTCACCTAGAGAGAGCAGGGAATATACTTCCTCCCTAGTCAACAGACAATCCCAGCTGAGCTGAGTGGTTGCCTTTTATATCCCCCTTTCTGACTGAGCATGCCCAGCAAAACACATTTTTGTAGGGTCTTCAGCCAAGAAAGAGTCCTTAACCCTTGCTAGACCAGTGTGGGGCTGATATGCCTTGTCACACCTTCAACTATACTAGGGAGCTCTGCTGGCACAGTTATAAAGGCAAAGCATTTTTAAAGTACACAAGATACCCTTACTCTCCACACCACCAGGGATTGCATTGTGAACTGTTTCAGCAAAAAATAAAAATCACGTTGCTAACCAAAATAGCTCTGCCAGTACAAACCGTGTGTGTAGACAAGTCCTGTTACCTACTACAATGCTGATTAGAACCTACTGGAATGTAAAGAATACTTGACCTGGTCTACACTAGAAAGTTTTGAAAACTATCATAGTATACATATTGCAATGACCCTTTTTGACAAAACTGCCCTGTTTTGTCAACAAAACAAATATCACCTTGACAAGAGGTTTTTTTCACCAAACTTTTTTCACAAAACCTTCGGTGTAGATACTGCTGTAGTGTTATGTGGTGTTAAACGGCTGCTGGAAATGTCCCACAATGCGAATCCAGACCACTCTGGACATCCGTCTGCACTCTGCTGCTACCCAAATTTTTAGCACCTAAGAAACTATTGACAAAACTTTGTAGTGTAGAGAAGGCCTTCATATGGTCCGGAATTTCTTAACTCTTGCACTTCAAACCCATCGTCTTTTTTGACTTTCTCCATCCAGGATGCTGTAGCTCATGGACTGGTTGCACTTACCATCTTTACTGTAACATGTTCTTTCTCAATGACTTGCACTGTCAGCCTGGATGCCCAGTCACTCCCCGTGTTTAACACCATGATTCTTTGTTCCTTTATAACATTTTCTTAATAAAATTGTTAAAATCCATTCTCTTACAGAGGTGAAGCTATTAAATCAGCTTAGTGGGCCAGTCATATCAGTGGATGCCACATTTTAGTGTAGATGCTAACATAGGGCCACATAAGCTGCCTCACACCCCTTGGTGTACTGAACCCCAGGCCTAAGGAGCAGCATCGATACTATTGTTTGTGGCTGCTGTTGAGCAAGTGCTCTGGCTGTGGTTCCTTTAGGGCTACCACGTATAGGGTTACCAGATACCAAAGTGTGGAAAGGAGAACAGGGAAGCACAAAAAGGAGGACACTGGAGGACACATGAAGAAAATGGAGTATTGATGTAATGTTCTTCTATTTTTAGGGGGCCCTAGAATGCTTCCCCCTAAAAATAGGGTGTTCCAGGGCATTCCAGCATACTTTAAGCCCTGTAAATAAAAAGCCAGACAAAGTTATCTATTTTTAAAATGCCTGCTGGATGGAGGACATGAAGGTGAAAAGGAGGACATGTCCTCCTTTTGCCCGACATCTGGTAACCCCAACCAGATCCCAAAGCCTGGAAAGGAGGCCAGGGAAGTAGGAAAAGGAGGACATTGGAGGACACAAGGAGAAAATGCAGTATTAATGTTATAGTCTTCTGTTTATATGGGGCCCAGGAATGCTTCCCCCTAAAAACAGGGCGTTCTGGGGTGTTCCTGCCTACTTTAACCCCTATAAGTAAGAAGCCAGACAAAACCATGCATTTTAAAATGCCTGCCAGATGAAGGATGTGAAGGTAAAAAGGACCCCACGTCCAGGGTTCCCAGATACCAAAACTTGGAAGGGAGGACAGGGAAGTACAAAAAGGAGGAGGTTGGAGGAGGCATGGAGAAAACATAGCATTCATGTCATATTCTTCCGTTTTTAGGGGGCCCTGGAACGCTTCCCCCTAAAAATAAGGCATTCCAATTTTAAAAGGGATAGCCGTGTTAGTCTAGTCCGGTGAAAAAACAACAAGCAGTTGTGTGGCACTTTAAGACTAACAGATTTATTTTTTGCATGAGCTTTCGTGGGAGAAGATCCCACTTCCTCAGATGCTTCGAAGCCTACAAGTAAAAAACCAGATAAAATCATATATTTTACAATGCCTACCCACTGGAGGACAGGAAACCAAAAAGGAGGCGCCCTGCAAATAGCGTAGCGGCTAGCACCTCCGCTTACTATGCAGAAAGCCCTGGGTTCAATTCTGAAGGGGCTGGATTGGATGGTCTCATGAGGTCCCTTCTAACCTAGGACTCTATTCTAAATCACTTTGACCTTGAGGTCCCTTCCAACCCTATGATTTGATTGACATGTCCTCCTTGGGCCTGACATCTACTACCCCTGCTTCTTCTACAGCCGCGCCTTGCCCGCCAGACTACAACTCCCAGCGGCCCTTGGGGCGGCTCCCGGAGCGGCACGCGGCCGGGATCTCCCTCAGGAATGACGCTGCCCAAACAAACGCTGATTGGCTGGGCCCGCCTCGACTTTGCCATTTATGGCCAGCGCGGCGGGGCGCTGCCAGACTGGGCTGAGGCGGCACCGGCGAGCCGGGCTGGTTCCCTCCTCGTCCCGGGCTCCCGCATGGCCTGGCCGCCGCGCCGCTGAGCCGACGGGGTCTCGCCTGGCGGGGCGGAGCGTGCAGGCCGGCCGGCGAGATGGTGAGTGAGGCTGGGCTGGGCACCAGCACGGACCGGCTGGCCGGGCAGCCCGCCGGAGGAAAATGATTTTTTCGCCTCTTCTTCCTGGTGTGTGAGAGAGAGAAGCGCCTCTTGGACTCCTCGCCCTGCGCTAGGCTGCCCCGGGGTGTCTGAGCGCCCGTTGGGGCTTCCTAGGTGTGCAGAGGGTCTAGCTGACAGGACTGGGGGGGGAGCAGGCAGTCCTCTGGCACTTTTAAAGACCGACACATTTACTTGGGGCTTCAGCTTGCCTGGGAGAAAATCCCACTTTGTCAGAAGCTTTGAAAGTAGGGAATGGGGAGGCTTGGAATAGGAACAAGGAGTCCTGTGACCCCTTTAAAGACTGACACATTTAGTCATGGCCTGAGCTTTCCTGGGAGAAAATCCCACTTTGTCAAAAGCTTTGAGGATAGGGACTGGACAGATTTGGAATAGGAACAAGGAGTCCTGTGACACTTTTGAAGACTGACACATTTAGTCATGGCCTGAGCTTTCCTGGGAGAAAAAGCCCACTTTGTTAGAAGCTTTGAAAGTAGAGAATTAGGAGGCTTGGAATAGGAACAAGCAGCCCTGTGACTCTTTCAAAGACCAATGAATTTATTTAGGGCATGAGCTTGCCTGGAAGAAAATCCCACTTTGTCAAAAGCTTTGAAAGTAGGGAATGGGCAGATTTGGAATAGGAACAAGCAGCCCTGTGACCCCTTTGAAGACTGACAGATTTAGTCATTGCATGAGCTTTCCTGGGAGAAGACCCCACTTCATCAAATGCTTTGCAGAATATAGACTTAAAGGCAGAAGGGACCAGGCATTATAATTGCGTCTGGCTTCCTGCCCCAATATAAGTAACTAGTCAGTTTGTCTTTCACTGTAAACTGGGGCTGGGTGAAAATGTCAAGATGTTCCTATTCAAAAACAGGATGTTTCCTAATTTTAGCAAAGTGGGAATTTTCATGGGTGGTACCTCACCTGGATTTTTGAAAAGTGAATTTATTTTTTTGTTTTAGTTGGTTTTGTAGTTCAGCTATTTTTTCCCAAGTTCTTGGGTTTTAGTTTTTGCTGAAAATAGGCTGACCAGATGTCCTGGTATTATAGGAATGGTCTTGATATGCAGGGCTTTTTCTTATAGAGGTGCCTATTACTTGTCACCTCTGTCCTGGTTTTTCACACTGCTGCTGTCTGGTCACCCTAGATGAAAAGTCAAAACTTGCCATGGAAAAAAAGATTTTTCCAACAATGTCTACTGTAAACATTAATCTGAGAACTATGTGCATGCTCTGGTACAGTAATATCATACAACACTATCTTTTGATTGATTTTAAAGATATGTAAAGGGACCAGTCAAGGTTAAAACACAATGGACCAAATTATCTTTGATGTTTATTCCTCTGACACCCCAGTGGAGAATAAAGCCAGTAAATTTCCATTCAGCAATAAAAGCTGTGAATTTCTTTGTGGTTTCTGAGAGAGAACATTAAACTTTGTTGCTTACTTACTCAGAACAATTATGTAATTTAACAAATGTTTGAACACAACTACATAACAAGCATAGATATTTTGTGATGACTTGTGACCACTGTTTAAGAAATTTACTTTTAGCAATTAGCATTTCTTCAGTGTTGCTCATGCAAGGATCCTAAATTGCATGGAGTTGCTGCCTACAGAACAAGGCCTTCTAAACAACCTTCTCAAACAAAAGGGAATAATTAGTCACATCTCCCCAAACTAGCACTGCTATTATTATGTTATAGCTCTGGCATTGTGCACAAAGGGATACAGAACATGACACTATTCCTGCCCCAAGGATTCTGTAGGCTGAATTAGTCATACTGAAGCAAGATTAGATTCCATCAGATCTAAGATTCTGCACATATTGCTGATCTAACAGAGAACCTGAAGACATGTAACTTTAAACATGTCCCACAAAGTGTGTATCTGAGTGCTTTTCTTTTACATATTTTGTCACTGTACTTCATCCCCAGGAGATTAACAGATGCCTGTTGCAATTTAATCTACCTTAGTGACAGTCAGAATTGGTTAAGATTGTGCCTTTTTCCCATCTCTGTTTTGGGTTTGATTGTTTGTGTGATAAAGTATCAAGACAGTCTTTGAATGTAACAACATGGCAGTGATGTCACAGAATTTAGTACTTGTAGTGTTCTTCAGACTGCACCTCTAAACCCATCATTGTCTAGCCCCTATGTCTTAGGGCAAGTGTTTGGGCCAACTTGTGAGCAGATGGGTAGGATGACAGGCAGCCAAGAGACTCTGTATGTACAGCAGATATTTTTTTTTTTTCTTTTAAAGTCAAGGTTCTTAGCTAGGACCTCTGAAACAGTTGGCGCTGCTGAGTGTCCACTACAAATAAGGAGCTGCACCATCACTAGATCAGCTGAGTTGGAGTAACTGAAAAAAGGATTTTTGATGCATGTATGGTAAATTTTTTTTTTACTGTGCTGGATGGTAGGCATTAATTACAAAAGTCTCCTGCTGAATAGCAGTGACTTTTATGTTTATATAGTGTCTTTGATGCCAAAGTATTTCACATAATTATTTCAGCCACCTGTGGGGTGGAATGCTGTAACATTACTGATTAGTCTAGGATAGGAAGTGAAAAAGAATTCTAGATCATTGAATCTGAAAATACTTAGCTGATTTGGCCAAAAAAAGTATTTCTAAAATGCAATATGCAAAAACCTTTGACTTGTGAATCTTAGCTTTTTTTTAAAGGATTTCCTCTGAACCTAGTTCAGATTCTAAGATTCTTAGTTTGTGCAAAACCTGGGTCCATGATAACTTCAGAAGGTTTCAGTGGAAAGTTTTGTGTGCAAGAAATGTAAGATGGGGCTGTTAGCTTGGAACACACTTTAAAGGACTTCCAATTCAATTTCTAAGCACCTGTTTTATACAAGATGTGTGAAATATCTCTGTAAGAAGATGTAAGTCCAGCAATCGGCAGAGAGAACTAATGCAAGACTTACTCTAGTACTGAATTGAATCAGTCATTCAGCTTCCAGTAGCCATTTACCATTCTCAGAGTATTGATTACTGTGAGTAAATAGGTTTTAAAAATAACTAGATGAAGCTTGTTCTGCTCATTTCCTAATGATTGGAGAGACATATTTTCACTGGAATACTGTTTTTTACCCTCTGAATACTCTGCTACTTAAAGAATCTGTTGTCCTTACTGTAACTTTCATTTCAGTAGCTATTAATGCATTCTTTGAGTTTTTTGAATGCTGTTTTAGTTACCTTATTAATTTTGATGATGGAGTCTCGACTTCTGTATAACACAGAAAAGGTGTTAATATATAGGTTAATTGTCTTAGAAATCAAAAAATTAAAGATTTCATCACTTAACTATGTTCAGTATTTCAAATGAAATTCATTGGATGAATATTTCAATTAGAGGGTCTGACAGTTTGTTACATGAACTGTATTTTCATATATTTAAACAAACTTAACATGTGTCACCATTCATATTACCTTCTGGAAATTTGTCTTGATATAAATGATGGATTTATTGTACATAAGTAGACCTAATTAAATAGTCTTGAGTGGATGATTGAGAAACTTTGCCAAATAACCCTTCAGTTGCTTAAAAACTGATCGCTACTTTTAATGTACTATATCATTTGTACTCTGTTACCAACTCCATTGGTCATTGGCAAATGCTGGATGTCGCATTGTCTGTTAGTTCCAAGCTGTGTTAGTCTAATAAAGCAAGGAGTCTTGTGGCACTTAAAGACTAACAGATTTACTTATCACATGAGCTTCCATGGGAGAATATCCCACTTTCTTTTGGTTTACATATGGCTAACTGTAGTCTGAAAAGATTTCCTATGTAACCAGCTGTAACCTGTCAAATGGGGGGGGGTCAAAATGGAATTTAAGAAATTTTGTGTGTGGGGGTGTAGGGGTTGGAGGTGTGGTAGTGAAGGGGAGCAAGGACACGAGATGGTGGCAGAGAAGGTGAGGGTGGGGGCAGGAGGTTGGGGCTGTGGCTGGAGCATGAGGTGGGTGATGGGGGCAGAGAAGGCCTGGAGCAGGAGAGTTGAGGGGCTGGAGCTACACCTGAAAGGAACAGGGGGGTAAAGTGCTGGTGGACAGTTCCCAGGACACAAAGGGGCTAAAGCAGGGCCAGGCACCAGGAACCCCTCACACAGCTGCCACCACCAGGACCCTGCCTGCCCCATCCCTAGGACTCACTCCAGCTCAGCTGCTCCAATCTGTGTAGACCTGGTCTATTCACTGCTTGGCCCCATGGGCTGCACAGCCCATGTCTCTCCGGCGCAGCAGGCATGCATCACCAGCAACCTCAGGCATCCAGCAGCTGCCTGGCCAGTTCGGCTGCTCCTGGTGCTGCAGTAGGCAGCTGGCAGCACAGCGCCCTAAGTGCCCTGACTGCCTGTGGACGCTTCTCAGAGCATGGCAGGCTGCCTGCCTTGCACATGCACATGGGAGCCAGGCTGTCATGTGGTACATTTCACATCACGCATGCACATATCACTGGGAGAGTAGCTAGTCACTCTACCAGAAATTTAGATGATACACCCAACATGTAATTTATGTGACAATAAATGTGCCTATCTCTGTTTGTTTCTGGATCTTGCATGAGCATCAGAAGTTTTTTCCCCTCTTCCTCTTCTGTCTTGAATTCACTGCTTTTTTGGGGGGAAGAAAAGGATTTGTTGTATAAAATTAATAGTAATGGCTTTTTTACACAAAGCATTGTAGATTTACATGGCAGTATATTTTTCTTCATACATTTAACACCTGCTTTTATAAGCTGCAGTTTATATATAAACACATTGGGCATATCCCATTCTTGTCATATGTTCATCATACTTTTAGATCATCTTAAAAATTAACTTATATTTTGGAGTAAAGAACAGTATCCTAGTCTTGGTCATGTCCCTAAAGAGATGACCATGTCTCCATATATAGCTGGAGGAGCTTCTTGCTTTTATCCCTTAATTTCTGGGAAGAAAGTAATCAGCATCAAAACATGTTGGAGGTTGGGATATAAAATCAAATGACACCATTGTTTTTAGTTTGATTTTTTTGGTCAATGTTCCAAAGCCTATTGAATCAATGGGAGTTTTCCATTAACTTCAGTGGGCTTTGTTTGGTTCATTCTCTTGGTGAGACTAAAATATTTGCCACATCAGTCAATGTTTTCAACTTCAGGTCATTCAAATGCATTTTTGTTTCATAAATTTGTTTATTGTAGAACTCTATTTTTTATTTAGAACCAGAAATGACATAGGAGTGTCAATGGAAATCAGTGACCTTGAATTGCTTTTCCATACTGTTTCTGTTAAACCACTGGAAAGCTGAGATTATACAAGAGTAAAGGACGAATAAAGCCTCTTACTATTCCTTTTCTCCCCTCCCACCCAAGAAACTCTAATAAAAATATCCCCCCCAAAACACTTTTGAAATTGTAGTCTAAATAGCTTGGGGTTTGTTAATTTAATGCAATAAGGTTGGTTATTGATGTTTTTATTACTGGATCAATGGACTGACTTTTTAAAAAACTTTCTTTCCAAATAATACCACAATAAAGACTGTATCAGGTATTCTTTTCTCTGAGTAAAATCAGACTGAGCACCCAACTGCAAGGAGCTGTAGTTTTTAAGATCTACACTCAGATCAAAGCTATACTCTACAAAAGTAAGTTTTAGCACTCTTATCCCTTTTTCCTTCTCTTCCTAAGAAGTTATTAGCCAATTCATCTCTAGACAAACCACAAAGGAATTATTTTACTTAGAAAATTTATGGTCTGGTCTACTTTTATAACACTACTTCAAAAGTTTAATTAAAAATATTCCAAATAACATTCTAAAACTGAAATCACATTCCCTGTCACTCAAATTATTGATTTTTTTCATAACTATCTTTATTTACTTTGGTATTTACAAAGGAAAAGGAGTGTTGGCTTGAGGTTTACTTAATATCCTTGTGTTTGGATTTTAAAATGACACACCCTGAATATATGCAGGGCCTGACTCTGTAAGATGCTGAGAGTTTGATTATCACTGAGACTTCAGTACTTCTCATGAAGCACTCAGCACCTTCTTTAGCATCTCAAAGATGTTTTAGTTCTGAAATGACTCCTACTGCTCTTTCCCCATAAATGTTGTGGCACATTTCAAGAAACTGATGATAAATGAGATATTTGAACCCTAAATTCAGGACAGAAATGCATTGGAGGCTTACTGCAGATGTTTCTTACCCAGATCTGTTTGAGTGAGGGTATATAGTCTTTAAAACAGCTTAAATGGGAATAAGAATACATTCACTTCCTCTGTTATGATTGCTTATGGAAGTAAAAGCAGTAGAAGTTGTTAGCTTGTTCAATGGGATACTATCCTAGGGTATGTCAGCACTGGAGGCTCTGTTAAGTCAACTTAAAGGTGACCTTGTTCAGTCAATTTAGAGTTTTCAATGTAAACTGACTGCCTGCATCCACACTAGCAGAATGCTGTGGGTAGCACAGAACCCTTCTGGTGGCCAGGAACTCTGGGAGGGGGCCTGGAAGCCAATTGGGCTGACTTTAGGGCTTTCCTCGGCTACATTGGCTTAAGTCGACTTAAGGTCAACTGAAGCATTAAGTTGACCTCAAAAGAGGTGGTATTAAGTCGACTTACTAAAAGCCCAATGTGACCACAGGGGTCTGTAGGTTGACTTATCCTTCTTTAAGTTAACCGAAGGCTCCAGTGTAGACATACCTAGACAGCCAATCTTGCAAACCCTTATTCATGCTGATGGTGCTTTCTCACTCAGTCCATTGCCCCTGCTATTCGGTTTGATTCCATGGATTTGTTTTGCTAGCTTTCCATTTTAAAACTTTTGATTCAAAATGAAGTAAACCACAAGAAATTTCAGCTGGAATTGGGAACTCTGCATGGCTTCAACACCAAAGCTTAAAGTGGCCCAGCAAAGCTTTCAAGAAAATTTAGCTGAGGTTTCTGTTTGTAATACAAATCAAAATCCAGGTTAGCTTTGTCTGGTATTCTGATTTCAAAATGAAAATCTTGCTCAACTCTAGATTCAAACCTGGTCTGCATAGTCCAACACAACTGGCCTGCATGTATTCAATGAGGAGATTTTTGAAGCTTGGCCATTTTTTGGGGTCAGATACCAAAGCTGTCAACTCATGTGCTGCAGAGATTATTTTTAAAATTAATAATGTGCTGTTTCATCCCTCACTTGCAGAAATGCCATAGTCTCTCTTAAATGGCTTTCAATGGAAGGTCACTCCCATGAGTATAGTAAACTGAATTTTGGCTCTTTGTAATCTGGGAGTAACATATCTGACATTCACAAGCAGATGTAGTACAATCAGACCTAAAACCAGTTACTATATTAAAAAACAAAACAAAAGCAAATGCAGATCCCAGCAAAGATTTCCTTTGCTTCCTCTGGCTGAGTTTCTACAGATTATTTCAGCAAAAATAATCATGTATCACTCTCTTGTTACCTGGTCTTTTGTGGGTGGAAGTCCCAAATAAAATTGAGACCTCCAGCCACAAAAATTGATAGTTTTCACTAGAACTATCTACAAATCATGGAATAAGCCAAAGTCAAGTTTGCTAACATCAAATGAAAAAGTACATGTTGATATAATGTAACTCTGAAACCAACATTTCATTGTGAACAACTTTGTCTTATGTAGCTGTCAGTATTTGCCTCTCCTTCTAGCACTGATTTCACCCTCCCTTTTTCTCTTTTCCTCTCCCTTCTTAACACAGATGTGGGAGGAAAGGTTTGGATTTCAAAGTAAGAACATTCTTGCTACAGAGGAAATCAACTGTATGGAGTGGCATTAGTGCTAGACACTTGCAGCCCAATTTGGAAAGGTGCAGAGAAGTCCTGAATTGTGTTGAATGCCTTCAGCTCCCATTGAAGTCAATGGATATGAAAATATCTCAGTGAGCCTTGTATGGTGCTCAGTACTTTCCAGGATTGGACCTAAAATAGCTTATGTATGATGCAAACTGATCTTAACATAATTCTAAATTTCTCCTTTCCTATAAGAAATTTACAAGCAAGACATTATTTGCTTTTGTACTGAAGGGTGCTTTTGTCTAGTGCTGTAGACAGTAGCATTAGCAATAACCCTGTCCCCTGCCAAATGTGGAATAGTAGAGCAGAATAACAGCATGTGCTTTGCATTATGTGAACTGTGTCTAGAGGTGCATGCATGGAAAAATTTCCTAGCTACATGGTGTTGATGTCTGGCTGATATATAAGACTAAAGCACAGCAGTGTGTTCAACAGCAAAACCAATGATTTATAATACATATGTGGATTTTGTTTGTGTTTCTTTTTTGGCACGGGTTTTACTTCCCCCTTATGTAATCTTTTTTACCTCTTTCTAGAGCTGTGGGTGTTTTGGTCTTTTTAAAAATGATTTTATAGCTACTGTTATGATTTTTATTTTAATGTAGAAGCTCACTTTCAAGTCCAAACAATGCATAGGGAACATTGTGGTTGTATTTGCATATACAGTTGTCACAAGTATTTGTACCAATCAGGGATAACACATGCAATTTGGATATGTCGTGCCTGCTTTGCATGTAGTTCTTGCAAACACTTTCTTTGCACTGGAGTTTACTCACCAAATTTTTGGTTTGTCTTCTGTATTTGTCTAGTCTGCTAAAATGTTTTGGTTGGTAGCTTTCTTTTAAGATTAATCAAGTCAAGCGATAATTTACAGCAGTGTTACTTCATTGGTTGTGTGGGAAAGTCTTGATTTCAGCAAGCTCCCTCGAAGCAAAAATGTTGTACAGAAAAATGTCAAGTCAAAATAATTCTTTTCCCATATAGGTAGAAATGTCCTCAAAGAAACAATGTGTTGCCTGCCTGTTAACAGAAGTTCAGTAAAAAAATAGATTACATGAAGAATCAGTGATTTTCTTCCCTCAGAAATAAAACATCAGCTCTTTTCCCTAGAAATAAAAAGCATATTGAAAAACTATAAGTGCAGTATTTTTAAAGGCCCATGTCATATTCTGTCTAGGTATCGTCTATCTCTAACTTTAACAAAAGGAACCAGGAGTATTGGTTCCTTTAAACACTTGTTCATAGGCTAGCAAAATTGTTTTTAATACAATTTTGATGGATAGTATTGATTTTAAATGTTCACAGGTGTCAGAAATTGAGGGTGTATCAGACAATTACTCAGTGAGAATGGAGAGATTCAAAAAGTTAATAGCCATTAGGTTTGTCATCAAAATGTAAATAATTGATATGACATGTCAAAGTATATAAAGTAAACCTTCACTGAAGCTTAGTAAGTTCTCAAGTAACATCTCTTTTCCTATCTGTAAATTTTTATTATCAGTGGAAATGGTTTTCCTGGGTTTGTAAGTGAAAGTAGTAATAAACCAATTTCACCATGACAGGAAAAATCCAATCCTTCCAAGTCAACTTTTGTACAACAATTGTGAACAGATATTCTTGATCTCCAGTATTAGATTGCTGTGTAGTAAAATATGGATGTGGCACTGCTGTGTGCATGTAGGGAATATGTAAGTATACATTCAAATTGTATCTGGTAGAAAAACTTCCATGGATGCAGGAATTTGTTGCAAACAGTGTTATGTTCACTTAGTTTTTTTTTGTCTTCTCTCATCAGAGAGGAAGGATTTCTGGTGTTCATATCTTGTTTTCCATATGACCATGGATAACCTAGGGATGACTTTACAAAACTTAACTGGAAAATAGCCTTGTTTGAGCTGGTGGATGAAATGGAACAGTACCAATTTACAACAGGCTGTGAACTGGTCCATGGTGTCAGCCTGCTAGGCATACTTATGTGGCTTTGTTTTTTCCTCTCACCTTGCATTCTGATTCCTGCACACTGGTGAATAAGTGACACATGACTTTAAGTCAGTCTGAAGTCATAAAGAAGGAGAACCAAAATAGAATTGAGGAGAAACTGTTTACAATAAATATTTGGGAAATACTCCAGTTCCTCTACAAACACAGAACCATCAGCTACAGCTGTAACAAATAGAATGCATCTTACCTTACAGCTGACTTTCTAAATAGGACCATTTCAGTGCATTGGAATAGCTAATTGAACCCTTTGTTTAATTCTATTTGTAGAGTAGAAATTAAAAATCTTTTAGAGAGAAATCATGTTAAGCAACTTCTAAGCAAATGATATAACCCGAAATGTTTTCTTGGGATTTTAAGCTTTTAGGGAGGGAATCTTAACTGTCAGGGTGATTAACAACTAGAATGAGTTGCCTTGGCAGGTTGTTTAACCTGCTCTTAAAGGCTTCCAATGACAGATTCTACAAACACCTACCTGTCAAGGATGGCTTAAGAGGGAACTTTGATCTTTCCATGAGTGCAGGGGACTGGACTCAATGACCTCTCATAGTCCCCTCCAGTTCCTATGTTTCTGTGACTTTTTTTCAAAGCCAAAAATGAGAACTGGACATCCAACTCCCCCTGAAGTTTTGTACCTCTGAAAGTCTCCCCCTTAACAATGATCTTCTCTTGTTGAAGGTTTGTAATGTCAGCTACACATCTGTGGTGCCCATTTCCTTCAGTAAGTCTCCATTACAGAAGACCATACACTCTTAAGTCCTGAATATAACAAATTACACATTTGTTACACATTAACATCAAATTACATTAAGGTTGCAAAGTTAAGCATTCAGCAGGAAGGAAATGACAGAATTAAGGTTATGCAAAAAGAATTCATCTCCCTTGTGCATGTGCATTTTGATGGCCTTTGATTAAAGGATCACCTATTGTATTTTCACAAGATAATGGTGCATAGAATGGATGGTAGTCACTTAATATGCAGGTATTCAACACTTTCTCTTTGTTCAGTGGGTAGCCCCATACTTTATTTACTGCACAGGAGTCAACCCCTGGTCTGGAGACAGCATTCTTATTGGCTTTTCTGTGGTGCTTATCACTATAGCACGTGAGTAGTTCTTAAATATTAATGAACCTATTTTTAAATGCCCTGTAAGATGCCCCATTTATAGATGGAGAACCAAAGCACAGAGAACAGCACTTTTTTGTGAATCAGATTCCCCAATCTCAAACCAATCATCCAAAAAATGACATGCCTAGTAACCATGCAGAATTTAGTTTGTGACTTGCCTGGTATCAAACAGGAGCTTTGTGACAGACAATGCACTGCCTTAACCATAAAAACAAGCAGTCCTGTGGCACTTCGGAAGACTACCAAGTTTATCTATCATGTGAACTTTCGTGGGAGGAAAAACTGCACTTCAGACACTTTCTCCCACAAAAGTTCACATGATAGATAAACTTGGTAGTCTTCCGAAGTGCCACAGGACTCTGTTTTGCTGAACTAGACTAACACAGCTACCCCTTTGGAACTTGCCTTAACCATGAGACTGTCCTTTTCTCATCATGCAATTTCCAGTCTCATTTCCTTATGTTTTGCAATGTATCCACCAAATGAGGCAGGGATTTTATAGACAGATGTTTCCGTCACTACACAACTGATTAATTCCCTGACCAAGTCTGTCCTGTGCATGAAATGAGTTGGGGGGGGGGGGGTGTGTGTGTGTGTGGGGGGGGGGGGGGTATGAAATTAAGTAGATAAGACTGCATCTTGGTGCAGATGCCCAAGGAAGCAGTATTAAGGTTGCACAGAGAATGCTGGCATTGTCTAATTTTTGACAGTTTGGATTTTCACAGACATGGCAAAAGGCACATCTGACACACAGGCTGCCACACTACCACATTTCAACTCCGTTTCCAAGCATGGTGGCACTAGAACTTTTAATAGACAAGACAGACAACATTAATAATAAACTAAATGCCAGTTCCAACCTATAACAGAGTGAAACCTGCATACTAATGTGTATGTAAAATCTGGTAGGCAAAAATTTAGGTTTAATTAAGATCCTTATGGAAATGAGCCACATTTTTCATGTTAAGTTCAGATAAATCATTGCTCTCAGTGGAGTTAGTATGGACTTACATTGGTGTAATTGTAATGATAACTTGGTTCTTATCACTTGAAGATTTCAATGTTTTAAAAAGGCAGGTATGTATTATTGCCCCTCATTTCACAGATTTGTGCATTTGAGGCACAGAGGTTAAGTGATCCTTGTGAGGTCACAAAGCAACTGGCAGAGAATGTCACTGAGGCTAGTGGAGAGAACAACACAGACTAACAAGGGCAACCATCCAGCTGGGATCACCATTGCTGAAAGTAATACGACTTTGTTGGAAAATACAAAATCAAAAAACTACTGGATGACTTGGTAAACTTATAAACCTTTCTCGTCTTTAAACTGCATTTACTAGCTGAATGTAAATCTTGCAGAATGGTGCAAAGGGGACAAATATAGCCAGATTCATGCATTACTAAGGGCTTGTCTGCAGAGTGCAGCAACATGCCCTAGAGGAGTATGTGTTCTAAAGCACACCAACACATAACACAAACTTCCTCCTGCTGGTGTTGCTAGAGTAGTGCCACAGGTGTTCTGACTCACACCAGGGTCTGAAGTGGTACCTGGCAGCTCAGTGGCTTGAGAGAGCAAACACTGCTGCCTTTCCCCAATCCATTAAGGCTCCACACTGAATGGAGCTCAGCCAAACTGAAAGATCAAGCCTTAATGACCACAATATACCACCATAAAACTGATGTATTAATCAGAATTCACTGTAAGCTCATAAATGCAGGGGCATTCTTTAAATCCATTTCTCACTGGCAAAGTTGGAAAGCAATGTGTTAAGCAAAACTGTGCACCTACAGAAGTTATTTTGATATTTATTTCTTGAGACTGAAGTCTAAATGAGACTTTGGCATCCTGTATGTTGGACTTAAAGCCTCAAATGATGAGCTGCATGCATTCTTACCCAGGAAATGTGGGGGAAGTTCTTGTAGCCAGCTCAGTCACTCACTGAATCACCTTAGTCAGCTGAGTCAAATCTATAAATTGTTTCACTGTCACCCTTGTGTTTAATTTAAGTATCTAAGCCCTGTTCAAGTTGCAGCAATACAGCCTGGTTTATGACTGTTAACAAAGCATGGCCTCTCCATTTTGGCAAGTGTTCTTCTCCCTCAAGAATGAAATCTCTTAAGGGTCTCTTATTATGAACAAATAGCATGTGCTGCCAGATCTTTGAGTCAGCTTCTTTTCAAGTTAACTATTTGAATGTTGAGATTCCACTTCATTCATGAGACTTAAGATTTTGTGCCATTTGGCAGTGTTATAATATGTTTTTTGGCAGTTAATTATCAACCTCCATGCTTTTTGAGTTGCATTTATTTGCAGAAATATAGAAAAATGGAAACTGGGATTATTTTTATCAGTAATTTTGTTTTTTCAATGCCAAGCAGTAGCCAAATCTTTCATTTATTTTAGTTAGATAATAAATATCAGTGATTGCAAATTTTGCACTGACAGTAACTCACAACCTAACATCCTTTCCCCTTTAACCCTAATGTAAGAACTTTCAACCCACCCAGCTCTAACAGGGGTCTGAATGAATATGCTAACAAAATATATGAACTTCATGCAGAGAAATATTGTTGTTAAAATTTATATTCCATTAAAAGTAGTCTACTGGGTTACCAGTCCTGTCAGTTTTATAGGGTACATGCTTCCATACTTAAATTAACAGCTGTTTTGGTATAAAATTACCACCACCATTGCTATGCAGTAATATTCTATAGCAAAAATTGATGTAAACAATATTTTCATATGGGTTCTTCCTGAATGTTTCACAGAATTAATATTCAGTTCTGATCTCATTGGTGTCAAAAAGACACATCCATTACCCACAATAATCCCTCTGCAATCTTTCTGCCATCAAATGGGAGATGTTTGGGGATGAGAGGTGGCAAATGTTTTGACATCTTATCCACTAGAAGCCATATAGGCTTTCCTATGTGAGCTCAAAGCCAAATGAGAAATACAAATGACATTTCTAGAAACCCATTCTCCAAAGCCATTTAGTGATACATACTAAGTGTCTTTATGTGAATACCTTTTTTCTTTCATAGAGAAGAATGATTCAAACTGTATAAATGGAATATAGATTTCATATGTTTAAAAACCTGCATCCTGGGATAAGACTGATTTCTGGTGCATGTCTGCTGAAGGGAAAAAATTGTGCAATAAAATATACAAGAATGATTTATAAGACACTGCTAGAAACATCCCATTCCAAAATCATGGGAGCTTTATTTTTAATTGCAGTCGAGTCAACTTGGTTTTGTTGTTCATGGAAAAATAGAGAATTCCAAAGCTGGTTATCATCCTTGCTTTTTTTAAACCTTTGATTTTTTTCCACATACTGGCTACTACACACTGGAGACCTGAATTATAAACCAGTTGCACACAATGTCTATTTCTTGTGGGTTTATTTCCCAGAAGACTGTATGAGGCATAGTTTCTTCAGATAAAGTCTTGGTTTTGCTACTTCCTCTTTATTTGGATATAAAACAATTACTGTTCATCTGAAGTATTTGAAAAACTAGTGATGGGAGCAAAGACAGCATGTGCAAATTACTCATAAAGAAAATCCTCCAATGAATGTCAGATCCTGGATTAGTACAAGTTCCATAGACTGTCTTGTGTGTTGACATTGTTCTTAATGCTACAGGTTAGATGCTCTTTCACTGCAGTAATTTGTAATGGACCAATTCTCACCTAGGGAAAACTTTTTTGAAGTAGAGACTTACTACAACATGAATTAAAATTTTGCATATTGCAGTATATTTCACTCTTTTCATTATAAATGGCTTCTACTATCCATACCACCTCTGCAGACTATAACCACTGCTGGTGTAAAAACTGTACTCCCTTAGTGCATTTATATTACTCTGATTAATTTGTCCCCGGAACAGCCTTATTTACTTGACTTTAAACCATTAAGATACAATACTTGCTGTGAGCCCAGTCTGGAATATATTACCAGGTATAAATCAACAAAACTACTGTACTCAAGATGTTTTTCCCCCAACTTCAGTGGGAGTCGGACTGTGCCTTTTATGCTTTGTGGTGCTTCCAGGGTTAAGCTCTGTTGTGGTGACTCCAAAGAATTTTTTAAAATTGAAATGTGTGCCAGGAAGTGGGGGAGAGCATGCCTACTAAAGCATTTACTTCAGCTATTAAAATCATACTTCATAAATATTGTTTACAGTATTTGAGGAATAAAACAAATGTAATACTAGTTAATGAGCCACAAAGGAAACCTTGTTTTATGAACATTAATTGTGGAAGTTTAAAAAAAAAAAAAAAAAAAAAAAAAAAAATCTAAATGTTAGGCTTGAGGGGGCAGAAAACAGCAATACTAACTATAATTTTGAATTGTGGCTTAACTTAGTATCAGTAGATACTAAGTTAATGTAACATTCTAAGCTGATGAAAAGCTAGAACCAAACTGGACAAAAACATAATACAGTAGCATAATGGAATACAAATATTTATGGGTTTCTTCAGAGCTTCAGTATATTCTACCTGTTTTGGCATTCATGTCACAACCAAATGGACAGTTTCAATTATTTTCAGTTTCATAGTTATTTGTATTCTAGTTGAATCTAAGTTCCAACTAAGATTGTGTCCTTGCTGTCTTACATGCTATTCAGACATGTAGTAAGAGACCATGTCTACCCCAGAGAGCTCACAGTCAACAGACAAGATGGACAAATGTGGGGAAATAGTGATTTTTAACTACATTTTACAGGTGGGTTCCAGAGGAACAGATTTTTAAAGATATTTATTGTCCAAAAAATACACAGGTGCCTAATGGGATTTTCAAAAATGTGTAACTTGCATTGATATTTTGAAAACCTTACATGGCTCCTGTCTGCATTTGAAAGCACCTAGATTTTCAGATTTGTCCCAGAGGGGTTAAGACAGATTTTTCAAATGACCCAAATTCAGTTAGAGTTGGGCAGCTAACATCTTTAGGTTCGTTTGAAAAATCAGTCCAGGTGACTTTTTTTTTTTTTTTTTTTTTATGCTCACAAGGAAGTCTATGGCAGAGCCAGGAACTGAACCCAGATCCAGTGCCTTAAACAAAATATTACCCTTCCTCTTTTTTTATTATAATAATAAATAACACGAACTTGTGCTAGAGGGGTGTCTTTTAGTTGTTGTTAGTTCTGGTGCTGTATATGCCTACAGGATGCTGAAGTGAGCTGTAGAATATCCACAGTGGCTGTCGTATAATCTACCTTGAGACTGTTTTGGCATGGATTTTCAAAAGAAGCAGCTACAGTTCTGTTTCTTGGAGGAATTTGCTTTTTATCTAAAACTTAGATGTTACTGATGTCAAAGACAAACATAGGGTAATGCTTACTGTCTCCTCTAGACAGAGAAACTGCAACTGGAGGTCCAAAGGAGTAGCCGAGTTAGTCTACTTCAGTAAAACAAAGAAACGAGGCGTCCTATGACACTTAAAGATTAACATTTATTGCTTTCATAGGAGAAAAATCCCACTTCGTCAGACTTTAAAGATGTTTCAAAGCATCTGAAGTGGGATTTTTCTTCCACAAAAGCTCATGCAAACAGGACATTTTTTAGTCCTTAAGTGCCACAGAACTCCTTGTTTGACAACTGGAGAATCTTACAAATGCTTTTTGGTTGTCCTGTGAAATATGCACTGGCAGCTACTGTGTTAGCCAAAGACTTGGATTCAGCAAATAGAACACTCCTATAAAAATCTACTCATCTTTGCACTATTAAAAAAACAAACAAACCCTAAATGACTTTTTCAGTGCAGTCATTATGATAGCTTCAGTTCTTACATTTATTTTTTTGCTGATCTTGTATTTAACTAGAAATAGTTTTAATCTACTTTTGATTGTTTGGAATAAGTTTCTGGTTTTTTGTAACATTGGTGGGAACAAGTATGGTCAGAGGAACAGTTTGTTACTGCTGTACTTCTGGAAAGGTTGAGAACCACTGTCCTGACTATATAGTACTCCTTCAAGGAATCTTATTTGTCTTGAATACTTTCAACTTGCTTAAACTATTTGCTTACAAAGCCAAACATAATACAAAACTGTCAGAGTGCACCATTACCGGAAAAAAAATTGCTTCCTCTTCTCATTTTGTCTGTACAAGATTTTAGTTTGTAATGACTTCACTAGTGATTTTTATATGTAGACTGTGTAAAACCTGGCAAAAATCTAGATGAGTCAATATAGCCACTGGAAGACCTTTTTGTACCCCCAGGCAGGGCAGTGCCAGGACTAGATATTTTGGCACCTGGGGCAAGCAGCCTGAAATATGCCCTCCCCAGACCTGGGTCCCAGTCTGACTCAGGGTGCAATCTGGCCCCAGCCACCACCAGCAGGTGGCTCAGAACATTGATGCCCTCTAAAATACAGCGCCTGACATGCTGGCAGGCTCTGGGCCTTCCCTGCTGACCCCCACCTGCTGCCAAGCTGCCTGCCAGGAACCATCTCCCCCTGCCCCTTCCCTATACTGCCAGGTGCCATCTCCCCCAGCCCATCCCTTCCCTAACCCACCCACTGGCTCCCTGACACCCTGTTACACCCCAGGTCTTCCCCTCTGAGCACCCTATGCCCTTTCCCTGCTGGCTGCTTGTCCCTGACCCCCCAGGGGGTACCTTCCCCTCCTTACCTGGCCACTGGTGCCCAGACCTTATACCTGTTGCCACAGGCTGCTCCTGCCCTGAGCATATCTGAGTATGCTCAGGATGGGAGATTTAAAAACACCCAGCCTGGTACAGTTCCCTGCTGACCAGAAGAATGTCTCTTCTGAGCCAGATAGGGGCCACAGCTGTCAGTGTGGCCTGCATGGGTGAATGATGGCTGCTGCATGACCACCCACCTGCACAGGTGGCTTACAGGGTATGTTGTTGGCGCTCTGTAAAATATGGCACCTGGGGCTTTGCCCTGGTCATCCCACCCTAGTTATAGCCCTGAGGCAGGGTACACATATTCCTGTAGAGAGCCACTGCTTTAGGAGGAGGGAGGCATATGGGGGAGGTGCCTACAGTGAAAGACTCCCTACCCCATTTGTAGGGCTGGATTCTGGCTTAAGCAGCACTTACACCAAGATATGCAACTCTCGCTATGACTGTGCTGCTAGGCTACACGCACAGGAATGCTTAAACAGAAAAGGAGGCTCTTTCCAGTCCTCCTTGAGGCAACCAGATCTCTTACAGATGTCCAATCCCTTCTTATGGTGACTTTGACTAGCTTCTATATATGCCACTTGGGGTCCTAAAAGGGATGTCAGAAGAGACGATGCCTTCCTTTCATTCATGTTTCTCCTCAGCTAAGTGACAGCCACAGAGATGGAATGGGCCCATTGGTGATTATACACACCCCTTTCTAGGAATTGAGGAGACGTCTTGCTGTGTATTGAGAGACTCGTTTCCAGCTTTGTTCTGTTCAGATTCTTATTCCATATTTCAAAAGGGATAGCCGTGTTAGTCTAGTCCAGTAAAAAAAAAAAAAAAAAGGAGTTGTGTGGCACTTTAACAGATTTATCTTAGTCTTAAAGTGCCACACAACTCCTTGTTTTCTTATTCCATACCCATCATTGTGGAATATAAGAATATCAGCAAAAAAACTGATGGAGTTGTACATTTAGTGAGAGCTACAGTAACTTCCCACAGGCCCAGCTGGGTGATGGTGTTAGTAGATGTGATTTGAGCCCCATACAGAGCTATTCAGGCTCTAAGAGGAATAGGAAGTTGTAAGTGTCCTAATCAGCAAATGGCAGTTTGGGTAGGAAGTTCTGCATCCATCATTCTGATGTAAACCTGGGTCAGGAGTTGGCCTCTAATTAGAATTTCAGTTCCAACTGCAGTAGAGTATCATGTGGAAAAAAAATTACTCCAGTGTCAGCTAGTACCTCTGTAGTTTGACCAAGGTACTCTTGTTTTCTCTTTTTATATAGCCTTTCCCCTTTAGGCTGCAACCCAGAGATCAAGACACATGGTGATTTTCAGATAGTAGGATTTGGATGTGTCCTCACTGAAGCAAGTGAACCAATTTACATACCTTGCTAAAGCAACAGAAAAATTGATAGTGCAATTTCTGACTTGGGGAATCCTAGGACTCCTGTAGTATAAACACTGAACTATACTTGTCTATTAAGATATATTTGGCCTGGTTCTCTGTCTTGCACTCTGTGTGTCTGTCTCCACTTTTGGCTGTTATGATTTGCACAGGTATGTATAACTATGGAATGTGTGTGGCAGTGGAGTTTGGGGTCTGTCATTTCCTGGTCTGTTAATTCACTTTGAATAATTAAGTCTGCATGTGTGAGAAGTCTGCAATTTAATGCTGCAACCTGACATGTAGTTCTGGTTTTTTTGTTTATAAAAAGTGCAATGTTTTCATTAGTGACAATAGAGATGAATTCATTTTCCCAAGTTTAAGCTATCACCAAACATATGGAATATGTATTTCTGCTGAAAAACTTGCTGCGGTTTTCATTGATCCTGACCTCAGCATCAGGAATATATATTTAGCAAAATGCAGGAACCTATACTCCGGCTACAGGGTGGTTAAAGGAACATGCAGTAGTAGAGGATGGATTAATGTGACCTCATGTATGTAGTACTGCCACATTAACAGACAGATTTAGTACTAAAGAAATATTTAGCTTTCCAGTTTTAAGTATCTGTTACCCATCCGACTTTTCTAGAAATCTTAAAGCTGTTCCCATAAATGCTAGTCTTTAAAGTTTTGCTAGTGGTTAAATTGGAATCTTAGTTGTTGGACTTCTGATGTCTGAAATACAGTACACCCCATCCATAGAGACTTAATCTCAATGTGCTGAATTGATGCTGTTCCAGCAGCAGTTTCTTGGAAGTGGGAATACTAGTGGCTGGCTGTGTGTGTGTGTGTTATCCCTAGCTGATTACAGGACCAGTGGGGAGAGAACTGAAGAGCAGTCAATAGCTAATTCCTGTATTTCATAGCTGCTGGTGTTTAATAGCTTTCCAGATGAAACATCTAGTATCATTCATGAAAAGTAGTAGTGACTTGTATGTCTAGCCATTGGTTTTGCAGAACCTAGCCTTCCTGTAACCACAAGCTTAGATCCTGGTAGGGTTGTATTACAATTAGGCCTTTTGTTTCCATAATATCATTAAAAATAAAGGATTGACTAGAATGTGGCTGTTCAAGAGTTTTTACACCAGAGAGCTAAATCCTGGCCTAAGTCTTCCTCATCCACAAGGCCTCTCCAGGATAGTCAAAGGGGGGAGAATCCCACCTTCACCACTTTCAGTCCTGGGGAGCCACCAGACACTACTGACTGCATGTGCCCTGCTTTGCAGCAGATGTTGGTGAAGCCACTCTGTGCTCCACACCCTGTCTGTTAGAAATATGACAGCCCTAGTTATTTGGGCCACATTCGTCTGCAAAATAGAATAGAGGGGTAGGACTTCTCCTTTATTAAAAGATCAAAGATATTTTGTTACACATTATCCTTCTATATGATTTCTGCATCTCTATACCAAGGAGTAAGGTCAGTCTAGATCTCTATATCACTTCTGAGCAAACATGACAACTTATTCTTGAAGAGTCATGGTGTTCTTAAAGGCACCTGATGCCTTGTACTGGTGACAATAGAAGAGGGTAACAAACTAGTAAAATATATAGTTGAAGTAGGCTTTTTAAAAACAGAATTTGAGGACAAAATAGGAATAAACTGTAATTACTTGGCACATGAAGTTATCCCAATACATGGAATTGCTGAAGCAACTGTTAAGCCTCTTTTGTTTAAGAACTAGAAGAACCCACACTCTGAAAGAAGTGAATGTAAGATACTTCTGAGACAATGAACCCATCATTGTTATCCTTAAGAACACAGATTGACTTTCATTGGTAATTGTGCCTGCTCCCATTTAACTCAATAGCAGAAGTCTTCTGGACTTCAGTGGGAGCAGATGTCTTTACTTCCAGTTCTCCCAGGCATCTTTTTCTTTTCCTTCATGTGAAACACTCCAGTCTCAACAGGGGGAACTGAGATTGGGGTGATTAAATTGTAATGTCTAATTCAGCTGCACTGTGGCAAGGTGTCTTTTTTTGATTGTGTATTAAGGCAAACTAACAAATATGTCCACCACAGGCAATGGTTTGAATTTGAGAACTTTAATATAAATGCAGCAAAGGAACCTCTCAAACACACAGGTCACAGTAGAAACTTTAACAAGTTCTGCTGTAGTAATATGGGATGTTTGCTGGCTTATTTTGAGATGGAAAATACCAGCCAGAAAGCCTCTTTCCTAGAAAGAGGAATCTAATCTCAAAACTAACTGTTGTGGGAACAGTCTCACTTCATGTGGGAAGAAGACAAGAACAGAAGTAATATGGACACCATTCCGATGGTCAATTCATGTATGTAATTAATAAACCTACTGTTGTCATTAATGTCTTAATGAAACAGTACTGAATAGTTGCTTAAATGTAATAGTCATGTTTTCACAGCTAATGACTTCAGTTATGACGGAAAAGGTATTTCTGTGGCTGAAATCAGTTTGTATTTTCCTTTACCTAGTTCTTCTGTTAATGAAAGAAGCTGACACTGTTCTTGTAACAGTTCATTATGCAGATCTGGACTTGGCTACTGAAGGAATTTTTTAAAATGCTTATCTTTTGGGTTGCTGACCCCTGTTAAGGCAAAGAGAATGCAACTGGTTAACCTCCTTCAGATTAAAATATTGTCAGTTAACATCCATCAGGTTAAAACATTGGCAACAACAATTGATCTGACAGATGATTCAGAATCTTCTGCCCCTTTCATTCTTTTCTAGAGCTTTTGGCAGCCATATTTCCCCATCTACCAGTTTGCACTATTGCCAGCTTTCCTGCATACTCATCTGGACTACCATTCCTCTTGTTAGCATCTTGGGTTATCTCTTTCACTCCTACCGTATGCCACACAAATAAATATAAAAGATGCCCTGCTTCCAGAGGTCTATATGTGAAAGGGGTGAAGAGTAGAAAGCTCCCCAGAGAATGTGAAATTCCTCAAGCCCAAGCATGTATCAAACAAAAGCCTCTTTCTAGTGTTTGTAAAGCAGGTCTTTAGCTGGCTAGAGTCCAGTCTGAATGAGTGCAAGGGACAAAGCATGTTAGAGTGTTCCAGTTGGCCTGGGTGTAACCCAGCTATTATGGTTTCTACTGCATCTCTTAATACGCAGGAACAATTAAGTCACTCATAATTTAGAGTGGCACAGAAAGTCCTCAGCCAAAAATACCACTGGCAACTTCCTGCTTTTAGAATCCTCTGCAAACATCAGATCTTTTTGTCAATCTTATGTTTTTTTAAACATAGCTAGGGATGGATTGAATCAGTAGTAATCAGAATATTTAAGAGATGCTGTCAAATCAGTAAGGTACCATTATTTGTTACCTTTGAAAAATGGCCATCACTTGGTCCTAAAATATTCTCCAGATTTGATTTTTTTTTTCTATATGAAAAATACAGTTGGGGATGAAAAAATCCATGTCTCCATTGCTGAAAAAGTAATACATTTAAATTAAAAAGTTCCAAAGCAATGATCTTTTCTTTTATCACCCTCTTTGGATTTACATTTGTGGGTAAACTAATAAACACTATTCCTGGAATGGTGCTGTCATCATTGAGAATGCAGGTGCACAAATGAGGAAGAAAACAAGGAAGTTGATATCAGCATGGTGTGGCTGCCAGCACAAAAATCAGTAGCTAAAGAAATGTTACTTTCTTGCTGTTCACAGGATATTGTGAACAATGAAGAAAACTTTTTAAAGTATTTTAGCCATATGTGTTTATAAAGGTCTTTCTGTGCTTTATAATAAGCCAATTGAAATGCTTTGAGGAAAAAGCTCTGCCTCATCATATGGAGCTTTTATAGTTGTAGGACTTTGCCACTAGATTCCTGTAGTTCATTTCTCAGCTGTAGCACTTACACACCTTTTCTCAAAGACTGCAACTGAAGGAGTGGTTTCATTTGAATCAGTAATAGCAAGTTGGGATTTAAGACCATCATAACTACACTGACATGAGGAAGTATGTGGGTGGGGATGTTTTCTTTTATTTCTAATCCATCTACTAGAGCTGTAGCATAATAAAGTCTCTTTCCCCAACCCCTGACCCCTGTTTCCAGTTTGCATAACTTAGCTGAGCATGGGCAAATGGCTGGGGCATGAGTCTAGGAAAGATCTCACACCCAGGCTGTGGAAAGGCAGCAGAGTCACTTGTGTCTACATAGCAATTTAAGACCAGGCTCAAACCAAACCACAGTGCAAAAGTGCTAACACAGGGCTCAGGCCTAAGGTGTCAGGATCCTGGAGGGTCTGAGCCCATGCTAAAATGGTAACTAGGCTCTGAGCCCTGGTTTCTTGTGTTCATGTGACCCTGGCTGGCTTGGGTCCAAGAAGGCATCTTCATGTATCCCAGAGTTCCTAGGGGCAGAGAAGCAGTGCTGCAGGCATGCAGAAGTGTCATTACTATCTGGCTGAACATACTCCCACTTTCTGTTCCTGCTGTAGGGTGGCTATGGCTCCACATTGCTCCCTGCTCTCAGCAAGCACCACACAGCAACAAAGTTTACAGGCAGAAGGTGGTTCCCAGCTGCCAGGATGTTCTAGGTCATCACTCCCCCAGCTGTGCTGAGCCAGTAGCCGAGCCCTTTCCCCTTCCTGAACGGCAGCCACTTGGTTCCACACTCCTCTCTGGTCCTTGCTTCCCTCCCTGGGGCCATGTACACAGGGGCACCCAGGCAGTGTACACTGATGGTTGGGGCCATCCTGGGGGGTGGGTGGGGGCAGGAGAGTGGTGATTGCCCCTGGCCCTGCAGTTGTGTGGGCCCTGCCCTGTCCTGCCATAAGCAGGGCAGTGTGGAGCCCTCACTGCTGCCCCCCCACAGCTGCACTATCCCCTCCCCACTGCAGCTGGGGAGCCCATGGGCTGATTGTCCCATGGCCCTCACCTGCCCTTGAGACCACCCTGGTGAGGGTGGTGTGAGTGGGAGCCAGCCTGCAAAATTCTTCTCAGCCTCTTGAAGGTCTATTATTCCAGCCATCCAGGGGTGGCACCAATAAGGGATCACCAGAGGTGGCTGAAGCACACCAAACTCTGGGGTGCACCTCACCACTCGTGATGGTTTTTCCTGTGATACCTTCACTTCATGTCAAACTTTTTAAAACAGACCAAAACATCATTGAATGTCCTGTTTGAAAAATTTAAGAATTGCCAAGTTTCATGTCAATAGTTTGACAGATGTATGGACTGATGCCCTAATTATTCTCAGAACAGGTGCACATGGGTATTTTCCTGCTAGTGTGACTCAACCTAGAGCCAAAGAGCCCAGTTCTCAGGCTAGATGGCAGCTCAGTGTAGAGCCTTCTCAAACTCCAATCATTCCACTGACACAGCTACCAGAGGAGTTAATTATATTGTTTATGTACTCACATGCTCCTTATGGGCACGTCTCCCATCAGTATCTCTGCCACAGTTAAGAACAAAGGTGAGCAGAATTTTTTCCACAGTATGCCATGTTCCTAGGCTAGTGTCAACAGGTTGAGGATGAGCTCTTTAGTGCATGTTAGTTTTGCCTTGATCTACACTTAAAGCTGTTTTCAGGAGCAGTTGAAATTTGATATGCAAATTAAACTTGCATCTCCCTTTTACTTCCTAACAGCCACTTACCTTGGCAGTTCCAGTACTGAGTCGAAGGGAACTGCCCTTCCTTCAGTTCAGTGCTACTCCACTTCAGGGGGTGGACTTCAGTGATTGAATTCCTGATTGACTGACTGAACAGGTCTTCACAGACCCTGCAACGAAACTGGGAAGTCTGAACTGATGGCGGTGAATTTGCTGCCATCTGTACAAGAATGCTCTCTACTTAAGTCTGTGTACTGCATGGTGATACCAGAAGTGTAGGTTTGAGCATAGGTAGAAGATTAAGGGTTGAACTGTGTCAGTGCTCAAGCTCAGGGTTCCTCGAAAAATTTCAGCTGATTCAGGTCACACTAACCCTAAGCTTACATCGCTGTGTCAACCTAGACTCTGTGGGCACAATACAGCTCTTGAAGTGCTCACTACTCTCCTACAGAGAATCCTTTTGACCTGCTACATAGTCTCTAATCACAGATGGCAATCTGTATTAGGAGGCCCTGTAAGACAGGGTCTACAGTGTGAAGGGAGTTGGGATCTTCTGTTCAGTCTGGCTATCTTCTACACACCTCTAGCTCTCTGGCATATCTGAACTGTAACAGCTCTGCTGTGTCAGCCCACTGCACTCAGGTGTGGAAGATTCCATATATTCAGCATTGCTTGAACTAAATGACACTATATGTGCCTCAAACAGAGGGAAGTAGCTAAGTACACTTTTTCATAAAGTTAAATAGTCTGCACTGCAAGATCAGAGCAGAACTCTGGTCTAGGGGTCAGGGTGCTAGACTGGATTCAGTGCCCCTCTGCACACCTCCCTTACAACTGTAGGCAGTTTTTTTCACTAGAAAGGTTTGTTACCATGTACTAATTGTGTTAAAGCCCTATTGTGGGCATGATTTGTGTTAATTGGTAGGTGTGAACCCTAGCAAGGAGCCCAAAATTTATCTTGCTCAGTAAATGTTAAATACACCTATTCTAAGTGCTTAATAACTTGCAGTAATTTTATTGTCTTAGACATGTCTCAAACTGTCAGGATGTGAGTCACATGTTCAGTCCCCATTATTTACCCATCAAGGGGTGATGTTCTGTTAACCTTTGACATGACAGCATGCTCAAAGACACCTCTAACATTAATCCATTCAGCAGCCTTCCAATGGAGTGCAAGATCATTTTACTCTACTTGTCAGTGGCTAATGAAGCAAGAATTTCAAGTATTGTGGCTGAGTGAGGCCTAGAATGCTTCTACAGGTCCTGTGCTTCTGTTCTGTGGCCTGGCATAATCTGGTTTCTTTGCTCTCAATATCCCCCCAAGGTGGGGGTCCTTTTTGGAACTAGTCCAAGTTATAGTCCAGCTGGCCACCTCATTGGGGTTTCTCTGCTGTTCAGCTACCTCTAGGTATGGCAGAAGTGGATTAGGGGGCCCAGCCCTGCCCTCTACCCTGGACTCTGACCCAGGGACCCTACGAGTAGCAGCTTCCAACAACTGAGTCCAGGAGAGCTACTGCCTTCCTGGGTCTCTGATCCTTGGCTCCACTGCTTCTGGTCTGTCCTTCAGAACTGTGAGGGTTTTCACAGCCTCCTTGCCTGAAGTCTTTCAGTCTCTGCAATCTCCCTCCTTTTTTGGATAGGGTTGCCACACCTTTGCTCAGTTGTCATGAGTGAGAGGGTCCTTCTCCAGGCTGCTGAGCTGCCTGCATGGGCTTCTCCTAGACCTAGCACACAGCAACCAGTCTCTCCAACTCACTCCTAGCAGCTCTGCTCTGCTTCACTTAGCTTCCCTCAGCTGTCCCTGCCTGCCTGAGAGAGAGGCTTTTAAGCAGTCCAGCAGGATCCTTAATGGGCCTCAGGTGACTTAACCTGGAATAACCCTGGGAACAAGGATTTGCTGATCTTGGGGCTAACAGTTAGCTATAGGAAGGTAGTAGAAGGCCTATCAGGTCTGACCCTCTCACAATATGTAGTGTTCTGCTATATCAGTGCAGCACCCCAGAATCAGCAAAACACATTACTACTGTAACCTAGATGCACTGTAAGTTGCAGATAGGAATTTTGCAATAACAAAACTGGAGTAGTCATAAAATTGGTCAGACAGTAACTTCCTACATAGATGCACTAGAAAAGAGACTAGGAATTTTTTACCACCACAGCTACACACAAGGTAGTCTCAACAAGGCCTCAAATACAGTACCTTTTGAAACTACAGTGAATATTTTAGCTCAGCAGAATATAATCACTCTAGTGTTTTGACTTGGGGAATAAAAACAATACTCTTGCAAAACAGTTGGGTGGGCTCTTGAGTGACCAAAAGTTGTCAGGACCTCACTATTGCATTTAATTTGATAGACCATATGCTCCAGTGATACATTATAAGGCACTGACTCAAAAGGAAAAACACCAATTATTAAACATCACTTCCTGAAGAAGCCTAGGGTTTTCTAGGGGCTCTTCTGTGCATGTTCTGACCAGGCCCAGCCATATTCACCTTTGAGATCAGACAAGAAGAAGCCCAAAATGGAACAGCTTCACATAATTATTGAGTTCTCTCTTTACTTATCTTCAGGTTGAATGAATTGAAGCTAAAATGGTTGTGACACTCAGCTTACACAGTTTATTCCAAGCACAGCTGCAACCCTTTGCTAATACATATTTTTTTAGTCTATTATTAAATGGATGAGGCACACATGGCACCATAACACAGACTTTCACATGTGGTTCTTTGTATTTACATGATTTACAGGAAAAGTAATAAGATATGACCAGATCAATGGGATGTTTAAAAATAGTGATCAAAGAATATTTCCCCTATCATATATAGTCAAATACAATAAAGAGATTATAAAACCGAATAGGGCATGTTAAAAACATTTTAGTAAAGATTTCTTGTTTAATGTATTTAGGTAGTAAAATAAGGTGTATAATGCCATCAGAGGGGGTAGAAAAGATAGTGTCGTATTAATAGAGATGGGGGAGTTGGAACGCCGAACGAAAGGCTATCAACGTGAATGGATTAAGATTCCTGTTGACTTAAGCGGGCTTTACATCAGGCCTGTGGAACACAAAAGGTGCTAAAATGACAGCTGAACATGGTGTGCCTCTGGATGCAGCTGTACTTTACTTTTTGACTCTTTCCTCATGTTACTTAACTAAATCCATTAGAACTATGCAGTATTGGTAAAGTGATGAAGGAGGGTTCTGCCTCAACAGTCCAGTGGTAATTCCCTTCCCCTCCTTCAATTCTTTCCTCTTCCCCTGTCACAGACAAAGAAGCTTTTCATCAACTTTTCTCATCTACTCCTTCCACTTATTTTAGTGACCTCTCATTTTCTGATGATCTGACTCTTACCCTCTCCATGATTAACCTTCTGCTCTCCTATGGCTCTTTTCCTTCATGTTACCTTGGGTAACAAACATGAGTTATCCTGAAGTTCATGATGTAGATCAGGCATTTTAGTATTACTAGTAAGTAAACTCAGTAAAAATGAAAGGTTATATTCTGCAGAATTTGATGGATAACACTTCAAACAAACTAGGAAAAGCCTCCAATCTCCTGATTATTTTTTTTTTTCCCCAAGCCCTGTCCTAAAGTGGCCTTATCTTAGATCAGAATGCATCCATATTTCACTGGTACTGAACACACAAATTATTTTGCTGAAATGTGTATGAATAAGAGCTTCCAATAGTCTATCAAGCACCTCAGAACCTTTTTCCCAAGTGCAACCTGAAGAGAACAAGACCATGAACTCTCTCTCTCTCTCTCAAAAAAAATTAAAAAAAAAAAACAAACCACCCCACCCATAATATGCAGTTGCCTATCAAATAAAACACAGCTGAAGATCTGGCCTTCTTGAATAAAGACATTAGACATTTTTGCAACTGTAATATCACTACCATAATAATTTGAGAAGTCACAACATACCTGTGACCATTCCGTGCTCTAATTGGCTAATCAAAAGACTGGATGATCTTCAATCCATTTTTAAAAACTGGAATAAATAGGATTTCTTAAAGTTGGATCATGCCATATAAAAAGTTTTTAAAATGTAAAGCACATTAAAAAACTAGTGGTGTTAGAAGAAAAATTGTTTAACACTATCATCCCTGTAACCTTTGTTGTGAATAAACTTAATAGGGTATTTTCAAGTTAAATACAGCTCGTTTTGTACCTGAGTTGTTTGTGTGTGGCAACAGTGTTCACACCAAACTGAAATCAAAGATCAGAACTAAACATGGGGAAAAAAATCAGCTTGGAACACTTATTTTTTTCATGGAATGTAGAAGGGAATAATATAAGGAGAGAGAGAGGTTCAGAGGACCCTTGAAACATAACATTAACACTGGGCATACAGCCAGGCCTCAAATAAATGTAGGAAAGATTTTGTCCAGAAGTCATTTGTGGCTAATCCAAGTTAACATACAGTACAAGCTGTCCATAAAGGAATGTGGACTATATGTTGTTTCTAATCTTTCATTAAAGTTCTTTAGTGGAATTAGCAATAAATAAACAAACATAAATGTGAATAATGCATCATCTAGAACAATTGAACTCTGACTTAACAGTACTATTCTTTTAATTATGAAGATATAATTGGAAAGAAACATCAACACCATAAGGTATCCATATATTTGGAACAATATGTCAACATCTTTTGCCATTTTTATTTATGCCTGATTAGGTTGCTCTGAAAGTTGGCTTCTCCTTTCATGCTTTTCAAAAGAATTCGGCTGATTGTGGGTGTGTGACTGGAAGAGCAAACGATTCTCAGTTAGCCTCCCTATTTTAAAGAATTAAGTGTCCTGCCCAGAAAGTATCTTCACAATGCAAGGGTCATGCATTTACTTCTTTATACATTTGTCCTAAATAAACAGATTAATGAAAACTTAAATTATGGATTCTATTTTGGTCTGATAAATGATAAAAGATATTAATTACATTAACACTGACCTCAAATCTGCATGTAGCCTCATTGGCACCACTAGGGAAGGAGAAGTGGGTGTGGGAAAAACTCTGACATCTGTGAAGATATGATTTCACTCAGTCTTAATTATTAAAAGTATAGTGATCAGTTAACAGTACAGATACACATGGATCTTTTTAAGAGAGCAGTTCACTATAAATAGAGGCCTTCATTAACAGAATAAATAGGCAATCACTACTATAATTACTGTTCTGTAGTCTTTGAAAACTTCAAAATTCCAAAAACATTTTGCAGGAGTAGTATCCAAATGACATCTGGGAGTCACTGATGTTCAGACAAGAGTATCCGTGCCCTCATTTGGGTCCCCAAGAGGCAACAGCATAGGTATATTAATGAAAAAAGAGAATTTTACCATACAATTGTCTATGTAGAACAAATATCTCCACTACTCTGTGAGTTAGGATGACTTATTAATAATTAGAAATACATACAATAGAGCTATGTCCACACATATAGGGTTAATTTGATTTAAGTTAATTCAAAAAAAAAAACCAATTACATCAATTTAACCGAACAAATTAAAAACACCAAATCAAAATAGCAAGCCTGGACACAGGACTTGCTATTTCAATTCAGGAGAGGGGCACCATGGGGCGTGTGGCAACATGGTCCCCTTGTTGGGCCATGCCCCCACCCAATATATAGAAAAAGGAAGGCACCCTGGGAAGGAGAAGGGCAAAAGTGTTAAATCAAAATAATGGAAAATAAATTTGAATTCAACAGCTATTTCTGTTTCTTCCTAGGTTTTATTTCAAAATAAGGTTCATTATTTCAAAATGATGGGGCTTATTTCGAAATAATGAAACATTGTTCAGATGTGACTTTTTTTTAAAAATCGAAACAACGGTCATTTCAATTTAAAAGCAACATGTGGACATAGCCTAGAAGTTCAGGCCTCACATGATGTGAATGGCATAACAGCACTACATTTTATATTGGAAGGCTGAAAAGTATCTCAGAGGATCACAACCTGTCCAGATGAAGAAACTAAGGCCAGTATAGCAGGGGTCTGTGTTAACATGGTGGGCTACATTCTGTGCTGTGCAGGAGAGGAGGAAACACAAATGTGACCGTATGCCACCTTTTGTGCTCTCCCAATTCGAGAAGTTGCGGGTATACCTCCAGTTCCCAGTATAATAAGTTAGACTGGCCCAAGACATAGGGAGAAGCTCTCCCACTAACATACTGCTGTGCAGAAAAACACTTATGTTGATGTATCTTGTATCACTTGGTGGGATGGAATGTTCATACCCCTGAGCAATGTAAAGTTTGCCTGCATAGTAATGTAGACATAATCCAACAAAACACACTGAACAGCATTTTCATAGTTAGACAGCCCTGCATGTAAATCAAAGAGAACACTTCCTCTCAGCAGGGGCGTCGCTGGCATTGGGCACACCGGGGCGCGTGCCCAACACCGGTACCCCGGATCTCCGGCCCAATGGGGCCGGGGATCCGGGGCCTGGCTGGCAGCCTGGCAGGCCCCGCCCTTAGCCAGGGATAGGGCCAGGGGGAGGCCATGCCGCTACGGGCAGCTAGGTTGCAGCGGGGCCAGGCCAGAAGCGGCCGCTGGAGGCTGGGCCCATGCCCGTGGCCATGGGCAGCCAGGCCCCTGATCTCCAGCCTGGGATGGGGCCGACATGGCTGCTGGCGGCCAGGCCCCGGATCCCTAGCTGGGGATCTGGGGCCCAGCTGGCCACCTGTGGTGGCCCCATCCCCTGCTGGAGATCCGGGGCCTAGGCGCTGGCAGCCGCGGCGGCCCCATCCCTGGCTGTGGTAGCCCCGTCCCCGGCTGGGGATCGGGGGCCTGGCCACCCGCAGCCACGGGTGTGGGCCCGGCCTCTAGCGGCTGCTTCTGGCCCAGCCCTGCCATGCCACGGCCTAGCTACCTGCGGCGGCGCACTCCCCCCCCCCCGGCCCTATCCTTGGCTAGAGGGCGGTGGCTTCTATCTGGGGGCGGGGTCTGCCCACTGGAGGTGGGGGCTGGGCCCATGTCCTGGATCCCTTGCCCCCCCCCAGCAATGCCTCTGCCCCTAAGTGTTAACAGTTCTAAAATGTACATGGTGAAGTTCAAGCATCTACTCTGCTATTCCCACCCACACACCTTATCTACCCCTTAGGTCAGGGGTCTCAAACTCAAATCACCACGAGGGCTGCATGAGGACTAGTATGTTAGCCCGAGGGCTGTACCACTGAAACCTTTTCATACAATGATATTGCAAATGTTGGTAACAGTAGTGTCATTGTGGGCCACAGGAAATAGTTTTAGGGGCCGCGTGTGTGTTTGAGACCCCTGCCTTAGATGTATAATTTGAACACCTTAGAAAAGCTAGTTCAGTGGAGTTCCAATTCTGTTCTCGCCATAGTTTGGCACAGCTGTTGGGTTACCCAGACAGCTAATATTTTCACCTGGGCCATGCAGGGCCAGCTTCCGCTACTACCTTTAAGGTAAATCCCCAAGTAGGTTATACACATTTTAAATGTATTGCAGCAATAAGTGAAGACAATGGTAACATTTATCTCACACTTGAAACACCCAAGCCAATCCTAGGGTTATAATAGGGACTAATGGATATGCTGTAAAATAGGCAGACATGAGGTTACAGGTGAGCGGATTCAGTGCAAATTACTGGCACAGCCAACATTTGGTTTTAAGAGGGCCATAAACATTGTCTGAACAATAGAGCCCACAACAGAAATCCGAACCATTTCTGAGTCCTTGAGCACAGTGCAATATAATGTAGTGCTAAAAATAAAAAACAGATGCCAATAAAACCAAGCACCTGCCTTGTTTCTTGTTTGTGTTGGTGGAGGCAAGGGAATAAGAATTACTCTCCAACAGCAGCTCTTTCCTTTTTAAAAAAAGAAATAAAAGCAGAATGCAAATCCTACATGTAAAGTGGGTCCTGCTACCTGAGAGATTTGCAGTAAAGTTTATAATGCTGTGTGAAATTCATCTGGTTTTAGTTTGCAGTCTACTGTCTTTCACTCTGAGTTTTAGGCGTGAATGAGCCTAAAGGCTGAAATCAGTATTCAACTGAGACAAACAAATTTCACTTGATTTCACATTGAAACCCTAAAAAGCACAGGCTTCAGCCACAATTTGTACCTGGAATTATAAATTAAACTTGTATTACCAGAAACACAATCATCAGTGAACCTAGCCTGTAATTTGGGTTTGTAATAAAATTCCAAATCATTTGTATGTCACCTTTTCTGAGTTTTCGTTATGAAAATTTTGCACTCATGGAGCACAGTAAAAGATGGTTGGCCTGATTTCTGCTGGGTGAAACCCCTGACCATATCTATCTATCTATCGCTGTGTGAGTGGGCATGCAAAGTTCTAGAAAACCCTGGAACGGTTCCAGAAATTTGGGGCAAAGGCCAAAATGTTCAGGATCCCTCTTCAGAATGTTCTACAACCTTCTAGAAACAAATTGCAAATTTAAGAAATTTATGGAACATTTCAGATGTATGTGGAAAGTTGCAGAATGTTATTGAATTCTACATAAATGTGTCAAAAATTTTGTTAAAAACCTGGCATGCTGATTTGTTGTTGTGCAGTTTGGCACCATGGGACAGTCATTGCAATGGCACACACCTGCAGGTGAACGGTGTTGATAATGGTAGAGTCCTAGTAGCAACAGTAGCAGGAACAAATCATATGGTACTCATTCCACACTTAGCACTTCAGTCTACATGTCGCACTTTCCCGTTCAAATTGCAAAGGCTTACCAATTCTCCGTACAACTGGCTTTTGCAATGACCATCAAGAAGGTACAAGTGAAAAAAATACACAAGAGTTGTTTCCTTATGTGTTCATACATAGTTATATCTGATAGCTTCTCAAGTTGGAAATCCAGATATTTGCTTTGCATTGCTGTTTCATTAGGTCTATAATACCAGGAATGTTGTATACATATGTTCTAAAATGAGAAAATAAAACCACACTTTTCTTAATAAAAATGGCCCAGTCTGTAGGACTTGATGAACTTCTGTACCTTGCAAGTGGAGCTGCAATGAGTCTTCTAGTTTACAATAATGAAAGATGAAGAAGCTTATGACTAGTCATCATATAATGTCAGAAAGAGGAAAATGTTTCTGGCTGCTTTAGGAGGTGATCGAATTCTTGGCAGGGATATAGTCACAATGATGGACAAGACCTACCATAAAATGTGGAAATACATGTAGGCCTCAGATCTATTTGCATTGCAAATATAATTTTTTAAAGAGTTGTTTATGTTGGGGTTTGGTTTTAGATGCTACTTTTAAATTTTAGTACTAGACCTGAGTATTTAATAAGTATCCATGAGTTGTCTTCAACAAAATGCTGATTGTCCTTTTGGCTGTTAGCAAGAAGCCAGTACCTCACACAGTGCTGGAAAACTAGAGGGAAAAGACAAAAGCACTTAGTGTTGCTCCAGTTTAAGAGATTCTTTCAAACAGGAGGATTTAAATAATTTACCTGCATTTGTGTACAAGAATGAAGAGTTTTTAGCTTACTTCAAAGTCAGCATTCAGCCTCCCACATGCAATTTACCTTGAGCCAAAATGTATTTGAAGTCTGTATGTATTTATGAAGTTAATATTAAATTTCAAGACATAACAGATATTCAGTTTTGATATTCTGCCATAATTTTAAGACATTAACAATAAAATTATTGGCTGCGTGAAGCCTTTAAAATCTCTTTGGGCAAAGACAGGGGTGTCGCTGCCCCGGGCAAGCACCCGGGGCACCAGCCGAGGCCATGCCCCCTGGCCGCAGGCCACGCCCTTGGCCAGGGATGGGGCTGGGAGCGTCCTTGAGGGACTGAGCCCCGGATCCCTGGCAGGGGACAGGACCAGGAGCGGCCTCCGCGGCCACGGGTGGCTGTGCCCCAGATCCCCTGCTGGGGATGGGGCTGCCGCTGCTGCAGGAGGCCAGGGCCTGGATCCCCTGCTGGGGACAGAACCAGGAGCCATCTCCATGGCTGCAGGTAGCTGAACCCCGGATCCCCGGCCAGGAATGGGGCTGCTGCGGCCGCGGGTGGCTGGGCACCGTATCTCCACCCCAATTGGGCTGGAGACTGAGAAAGGCGGGGTCCCACCAGACCCATGGGCACTGGTGCTGGGATTTGGGGCACATGCCCTATGTGCCTGGCCCCAGCGACACCCCTGGGCAAAGATAGCTTATTTAGCTGGCATCTCTGTTGTACAATTGTCCAATACAACATTTGCAAATTGCTACTAATTAATGTGTGTTCTGATAGTATCCATTCCTTACAGCACTATCCTCAAGAAGGCCTTTTGCAAATTAAATCTGTTGTTGACACATCTGGTAGAAAAGCTTTCAGCTATAAAGACAGCTAATTCAGACATCTGGTTGTCAGTTAGTTTAATTTGCACACTGTAATATGTACCCTAAACATTATACAAATGATTTGGAGAAAAATGCTGATGTTGCTATTGTGCTTATAGTCTGCTTTTTCAGACTAATATAAATTATGTTTGAAACATTAGCTGAAATTCTGCTCTTAATTAGTTATACAAGCCCATTGCAGTTGGTGGGCTGAGACATGTAATACTGAACTGGAGGCTGTATAAATATAACAAGGAGTTGTGTGGCACTTTAAGACTAACAGATTTATTTTTTGCTTGAGCTTTCTTTTAAAAAAAAAAAAAAATCTGTTAGTCTTAAAGTGCCACACAACTCCTTGTTGTTTTTTCACTGGACTAGACTAACATGACTATCCCTTTTAAAATTGTATAAATATAACCATAAAAAATCCTGTCTCTCTATAGTTCACAGGTGGTATAGCCATGATGGTCCCAGGATATTAGAAAGGCAAGGTAGATGAGGTAATACCTTTTGTTGGAATAAGTTCTGTTGATGAGAGAGGCAAACATTGGAGCTACAGGGAGCTCTTCTCTCTCTCCCCAACAGAATTTGTTTCAATACAACAAATTACCTCACCCACTTTGTTTTTTCTACAGATCAGGGGTGGCCAGACTTATGGAACTCAAGAGCCACACAAGTTGGTTATTAAACCTTTGAGAGCTGCACTGAGGCATATAGCCTTATACTCCAAAATTAATAAATTTAAAATTCATTGCACACCTTAATTTTATCATAAAAATAGAGCAAATATGGATCCTACTGTTGTCAGATTCTAATAGTTATTTAAGGTTACCATGAAAACTAGGCCTATGCAGTAAATGATCTATTTTCTTCTTCATATTTTCATTTCCTATTATTCTACATCATCTTTAGAAGGATTTGCAAAACACAATTTTATTTTAACAATGAACAAACTGTATTAAGGCCTATGAGAAAATCTAAACATGCCGTGCTTCTCCCCACCATCACCGACCATGCCACCACTTCTCCCCGCCATCTCGACCCCCTCCCTATCCCCCAGGCCCTGATGCTGGCTCAGGATGGGAGATTTAAAACTTCTAGGCTGGGGCTGCTTTCCTCTCTCTGACTTGCATATAAGCCGAGTTCTTCTGTGAGCCACGCTTTTTCATTCAAGAGCTGCATGCAGCTCCCGAGCCACAGTTTGGCCACACCTGAATCATATCCCAGTATTGTAACCTTTTGGGTCAAATTCATCCCTCTAAGACTTTATGTCCTGAGTACTGTCTTTTTTTTTTTTATTTTGGATTTTTTTTATTTTGTGGACCGCAGTTTCAATAACAAGATGCAGATAACTTTGTTTACCAGATGCTGTGCCAAGGGAAATTTTTGCTTTACTGTTTGCTGGGGTCATTGTGTGATTAATGCGGGAAATGTGAAACTCTTTGGAACACAGATATAGTCTAACGAATACAAGTTAAAATAAATCCTTTGAGGTAGAGGATCTGACAGGAAGGAGATACCACAATAGCTTTACTAAACTTCAAGCAGGCAGAACGATATTGTAAAGTGTTCATGGAATAGCATACCATTGGAAATATGACTGGGAGGGTACTTTAATGCTAATCAGTGAGCTTAAAAAAATGCCCTCATTTTAATCTTTCAAAATCATATAAGCCAGAGATTCCCAGCCTTTTCAAGCTTGCAGACCCCTTTTTAATGCAAAAAAATTTTGTGCTCCCCCACCCTGGGCAAGGAGAGGCAGCCCTGCTGTTGGGTTCCAGGCCCTGATGCGGAGCAGTGGCACGCCCCCTGGGTTCCAGCCCTGGCTGGGAAGCAGTGCTGCTGCCCAGATCTGGCCAGGCAGGTTTCATGTCCACAGACTCTCTGCAACACCTTTGCTGCGCCCTTAGGCGTCCACAGACCACAGGTTGGGAACCACTGATATAAGCCGTACCAGCACATACTTATGTAAAAATAAAATCCTCTTGTATTTTGCAGTTCTGCTGCTGTAGAATTTGCTTCTAAAACTCTCCTCACCATTAGGTTGTACTCCAGAACCTAAGCTGTCTTTAAAAAATAATTTGTAGCCTTTAAGATGGCTAAGATAATTTTTCAAACACTGAGTATGAAATGTAGCAGAGTTGATTTTCTGGGTATGCAGACGGCCTGAAAAATAGTTTCGAGGAAGATGAATATCCTCATTTGTCCATATGGGTATTAATTCTTAAGCCTAATCATGTTAATTTAAATGGTAATATTTTTAACTCTTTCAATGCTAATCAGTTTAACAAGAAGCTGCCAGCTGTTGTTTGTCCAAAGTATCTTGTAAATGTTTCTAGGTTCCAGGTGCACCAGCTGCCCTATCCTATGCCCAAATACGGTCTAAATTATGTTTTATGGTAAAATTTTATGACACACAGTAAACTGAAAATGCAGGGACAGAAGAAAACTGAAATGCAGGTTTAATTGTGAAGGGATACTGTAGTAGCTATATTAAGTATTTTCTTAATTAATTCAGTAATTCCTGGAGTTGCTACAGCATTTCTCACCTGTATCACCAAGGAATGATGCAGACACCAGGTAACCTTGATATAGAATATTTAGATACAGTTTTGCATTAAATACATATGAAGTAGTCTTCCCATATTAGTCATTATTTTCTAGGACCAACTTCTGGAAATGCTGGGCATAGCTCAAGGAAAAGAATTAAAAAAGAAAAAAATAGTATTTAAATTGTAGGCATAAAGAAAGGAATTCTGACCACTAATTTTCAGTATCAGTGTCTGCATAGAACAGAGCTCTTGGAGGAGTAGAGGTTGTGGCCTGCTTCTTCCTCCATCACACTCTGTGATACAGAGGCCCAACCGGTGGTTCACTACTCTGTGCCAATTCTTGTCAGGCCTGACAAACTCACATCAGCATGTCATGAATCATTATATGTACTCAAAAGTTGTCATGAAGCAGATCACGGGAAAACTCATAATTCACTATACTGATCATTAATATTCCTTTATGATATATGGATCATCAACCCATAAAGGATTATAAAATATTGCTGGAAATACATCTATAACGTATTTAACCAGGTGCTTCAGAGGGAGTTGATAAACAGCTTCTTTTCCTCAGATGAGTAAGACAGTTCTGCTTGTTTGCTGAATGTGTCTCCCATGTAAATTGAGCAAAATATGACCAAAGACAAAGAAAAGCATATTCTTCTCCAAGCCCTGCTCGGATTCATTCAGTAATAGGTGTCTTAGTGCTGGAGCACTGGATAGGTCGGAAGACTTTTGTCCTAGCCTGTCAGATCAGGGTGGGTGGCCACCGCCCCCTTGTCACCCCGTGGCTATATAAGTGGCCACCACCTGGCCCCTCCTCAGTTTCATTTCTTCCACCTCACATGCTGGAATTGGAATGTTCACTCCTTGTGTCTTTGCAAGAGAACTGTCTACTTATAAATGTAGCAATCGACTGGGAGAACCTTTTTGTGGACATCATTCATCCGGAAAGTGTTCATCGATGTCTTCACAAAGTCTCCTCCACCATGCCAGGCTTTAAGCCCTCTTCTCGATGTGGCAAGGCCTTCCCACGGGATGACCCCCACTGGAAGTGCCTGAGATGCCTCGTGCCTGAGATGCCGCTTGGCCTCCCAATTCTCCATATGTATGTCCTTTAAGCCGCATACCATCAAGGACAGGGAGCAGAAACACCGAGTCCTTGGCTCGGAGCAGGCACATTCTCCCCCCCCCCCCCCCCCGCGCCCGGGGGTCCCGCGGCCTCAAGGGCGAGTTTGGTACCAACGTGGTACCATGCACCTCAGTGCAGAAGAAGGACCACCTCGGCACCGGTGGTACCGGGGCACCAGGCTAGCACAGCGGTACGGGGGACCCCTTCCCTCTGGCACCATAGCCCAGTACCTCTGCATTGGCCTCCCCAATAGATAAGGGACACACTCCGTCCAGCCCGCCCTCGTCTGCCCGTGGTCCTTCCCCGCGACCGGTGGGGCCCCCAGCACTGGAGGCTTCAACACCCTCCCTACACCTTGAGGTGCGATTGGCATTGATCTCCTCCACCTCAGAAGCGGTGCAGGCAGCTGTGACCTTGCTCTTACTGCCCACTCCTCCACCAACCCCAATGCGAAAAGGGAAACCGGCCTTCGTGTTGAAGGCCTGGGGTCTGTTGTGGGTGCTTCTCTGGGCAGGTCCACCTCTAACCCCGGTTCCTCTGACACTGGCACCACAACGATTCAGCCCTCCATCAAGTCCAGAGGCGGGGCTCAAAGCGGCCTGGGCACCGAATAGTGGCGCTGCCCCCCCCCTCCTCTGAGGAAGCCGAGGACCAGCCCTCTCACCCTTCTGTGGCAGCACTGGTGCCGCCTCCAGTGGCAGCAGCCCCCGGCAACCTGGTGCACCCTCCTTCACTGGTGATTTGGTGGCGCATTTCGATTTGATGTGCCACATCGCAATCTACCTGGACTTCTCGGTGCAGTCCTTAGAGTTTTCCCCAGACACCTTATTCGGTCCGGGGTTTGCAGCACCAGCCCCTGTGTCAGTGCCATTGCATCCTGGTGTGTGGGACCTAGCCTCCTCTAGGTGGCAGACTCCAGGTTCTGTTGCCCCGGTGTTGGGTACAGCTGTGGTTAAATACCACCCACCCCCTACTGACCTGCCCCTATTTGGGCATCCCTCACCACCCAAAGACGTGGTGGAGGTGGCCCTGGGCCCAGGCCCCTTCCCTTATGATCCCCTCCCCCACACGAGGGAAACGAGAGCTGGAACTCCTCGGCCGCAGGGCTTACTCCTCTTCTGCCTTCCAGCTCTGGGTGGTCAATTCCCAGGCCCTCACTAGCCGGTACATCTCGGACATGTGGGAGTCCATGTCCCATTTCAGACATCTGTTGCCTCCAGAGGTGAGGGAGGATTTCAGCGCCTTCGTAGAAGAAGGCGGACTTGCCACACAGGACTTGCTGCTGTCCTCTTGGGACACAGCAGCACGCTCCATGGCCTCCGTGGTAACCTTTCACAGGTTAGCGTGGCTGAGAGAGGCCAAGGTCTCTCCGGCCAACCAAAAGCCAGTTTTGGACTTGCCCTTCGGCGAGGACACCTTGTTTCTCCCTGAAACACTAGCAGTGTCCGAGATCCACGAAGTGAGGCGAAACTCTTTGGCCTCCTACCCAAAGGTCCCCCTACTCCCACCCCTCCCAAATAGGTAGCAGCCTCCCGCAGCTAGCTACTCCGGTCCTTCAGCTACCTGCCAGGCTCGGCCACCAGGACGGAGATTCAGGGGAGTCATTCCGGTACACCCGCCTCTTCCCCTCTGACCCTGACCCAGGAAGCCAGGGTTAGGGACTCTCACCAGTGCCTCCCCTTCTGTTCCCCCTTTCCCTGCCACTAGGTCACAGGACACCCGGGGTTCTTCACAATGGCTGTCTGGCCCTACGCCCCATGGGAGGACCAATTGCCCGACCTCAGACTTCCCTACCAATGGCAAGCTTGGGGCCTGAATATGGGTGATTTCTCATAGACCACTGTTTGGGAACTTGGTCTCATGCATAGTCTTACGTCTGTTTCCCCCTACGCTGGGGTCATGCCAGGTCCCGGTAAATTCACTGCATGCCCCCCCCCCCCAACTCCCATGTCATCTATGTCCTAGTGACCGACCAAGCCAGGACTATAGTCAATTTTCCTCTCACCGGTCCCTACCGATTGGGGCAAAGGTTCCCCTTCACCCATGCGCTTATCGCCTTAGCCCCTCGGGCAGTGCTCTGACCACTTGGACGGGCACTCCCTGCCCAGTCGTGTGGAATGGAGCACCAGCCAGTGCCGTCCCTCACTCCCAGCCACCCATCGTTAAGCGCCTTCTACTCCCCTCGTCCCGTTTGTACCCCACCACCACCCTTGCGTTCCCTCCATTCACCCCAGAGGAATACCCCATGGCTGGGTAACTTCACCCTCAGTTTCTTCTGAACACGGCATCATATTCAGATAGACTCTGGGCCACCCGCTCCAAGTATGACATGTCTTCACTCTTGTCGGGCTTGGGGTCATGGTCCCAGTGACAGCTGGGCAATCTACTGACCCCATGGATGGAGTACTGGCATGGGTGCTCAGTGTCTTGAGACCCCTTCTCTGACTTGGGACTCTGAGCGGCTAACCCCCTATTCTGGCTCCCTGATGCGAGCACAGTCACCCTTACCCCCAGCCCTAGATGTGATTGCTTCCTGGGCATCCCAGCTGTGCCACTCACCCTTGTTCCCTTACGGTGGTCATAGTACGTCAGGTGGGTGACTACTTGTCTTATGTGCTCCCAACCCCTGCATCACAGGGGGCCTTGCAGGTGCAGTCCGTTCCCAGCCAAGGCCCCCCCCTTTGGCTGAGAGCCCCCCAGCTGTGGGTAAACCTGCCCTCCCTCACCCTGTTACCTGGGCACTGCTTGTCGCCCTGGCCACCTGGCTTGGGCCGGGCGCTCACCCCTGAGGCCTGACCCTGGCCCCCTGACATCTTTCTTAGTTCTACCCTCCCCTTTCTCTGGAACAACCTTCTGGGCAACCGCGTGGCAGTTTAGGGAACCCATCAGCAACCCACTTGGGAGGGACCACCCCATGCTTGAGCCTTGGGGTACCCTGACTAGGCCGTATCAGGTTTTCCACCTTCCTATTGGAGTCACCTCTCTTCAACCCCACGTCTACTCCCGGGAGGCTTGGACCCCCAGCTTTGCCCAGTTACCTTCACTGGCTTGAGCCCTGGGATAGGTATGCGCTCACTCCTGGGGGACTGATCCCCTTACCTGGGGTGAGCCCCACCATCCCCACCCACAAGACACACCTCCCACCCCGCTCAACAGTTAGACCCCGCTGGTCCAGTTCGGCCATCGCGTCCCAGATTACAGGGAGCCCCCTTTCCCTGATGCCTTCGTTGGCCCTCCCCTCCGGGGCAGGAGGTGGGATGATCAGTTCTCATGCCGAGCACGTTGCATGGGTCCCTTTGACCCGAGTAATCTCCGGGAGTTTGATTCTGACCCATGGGCTGCTGTGTGGCACCTGTTTTGAACTCCCATGTATATGATAGGATGCCTTCTCCTCCATCCTTTCTAGGGGCAGGTGAGCTCCTGACCCTTTTTCCCCACTCCCTCCCCTCTTTCACGGGATAGGGGCTCGCAAAAGCCCCTCAGGCATCCCTTGGTGCTGACTCAGGTTGTGGGTCGTGTGGAGACACTGTTCTCAGTTCACTCCTGCCCTCGGGGGCTATCTTCTTTTCCTAGCCCGGTCCCAGGAAGGGTCCAGGGGACGTCGGGCAGGGTTTGCATAGTGAAGCTCTGCCGTCAAGGGGAGGGCCAGTGGTTCCCCCCCAATCGCTTGCAACTGTGTCAGGTTTGATCCCTTTTCCTATCTTTCAGTAGGCCCCTCTGGCTTCCCAGAGTGGTTCTTCCTGCAGGTGGTGCATTTAGGGGCTACCCTGATAGCCCAGCTGTGGTCATCCTGTAGGCCAACTATTCATGCAATCCCCAACTTCTCGCTGAAGCGAAGGTTGAGTGTCAGGTCCGTTCCTGTCGACCTGGAATGTTTCTCACTCCATTAGGTGGCCAGGTACGCATACACTCTACGTACAATCCTCACCCTGCTGCCAGGTGTGACAGGACAGGAGGGCAGGCAATGCATGGTAAGCTTTCCACCTGTTTTTCCTTTCAATGCTTCTTATAGCATCTTCTTTCTCTGCCCTTTAGGTGGGTCAAGAGTCCACGGGTCCCTAACTGGGTTATTGTGGCAGGGCCCTAGCATGGAGTAACCCTGGTCTCCCTCAGGTTCACTCTGGCTGGCCTTAGATCCCTTGGGATCTTACACTGTGCTGCAGCTCAGCTGTCCCAGGCCTGGCAGCCTGGTTCTGAGGTGCCCAGTTGAGCTCTGGCTCCCTAGGGTCATGCTGACTGGGCCAGACCCTCAAGTGGTCATGCTATGCCGAAGTGCCAGCTCTGCCATCAGCATGGCTAGCAGTCACCTATTACTGAATGTATCTGAGCAGCCCTCAAAGAAGAATGGTGGGTTACTTGCCAGTAACCATCCTCCTTCAAGATGGGCTGCTCGGATCCATTCAGGTCCCTCCCACCTTCCCCACAGCTGGAGCTGGCAACTCCTAACAACTGAGGAGGGGCCAGGTGGCGGCCACTTATATAGCCACCGGGTGGCGTGGGGGGCGGTGGCTGCCTACCCTGATCTGACAGGCTAGGACAAAAGTCTTCTGACCAATCCGACGCTCCAGCACAGAGACATCTATTACTGAATAGATCCGAGCAGCCCACCTCGAAGAAGGATGGTTACTGGCAAGTAACCCACCGTTTGCATGTGAGGCAAACAAAACCTTAAGGTTAACAATTGGGGAAAAAGTGATCACTTAACAGTACAAGTGAAGAATGACGACCACATCCCCAAAAAGCGTTCATACCTTTTGTAAGTCCGTGAACTTTGATAGACTTTTCAAAGGTTTATTGGACTGTGTGAAGAGGGGCAGTTAACACCTAAGTTATCCTTCACCTGAGGAAACAAGAAAAACCAGCTTCTTGGACGCTGTGTGTCTAGTCAGACATTGCAAAAAAGGGGGATTGGTGTACAGCTAATACAGTAGCTTGTTAAGTTGGGTGTAAGCCATTAGAAAACATATTTTCTCTTCTGTTTTGTTTTTAACCATTTGTCTTTCTCCTTTGTACTTGAACACACTGAAAACCTCTTTGATTAAATAAACTTGTTGTTTTGTTTTTTTTTTGCTAAACCTACCTAGCACTTCAATTTGAATTGAAGTGATTCACTGTTTTGGTCTCTTTAAAGGAGCAGCAAACTGTTCAGTGCCAGGGCAGTGTGCTGCAGAGAGACATCTCTGAGGAACTCAGGGGGATTGAGTTTACAGATTGTCATGCCAAGACTGGCAGAGTTTTGAGGAGTTTGCTGGTGGCAAAAGGAGACCTGTATCACAGGGAGTTGAAGCACAGTCTAATTAATCAACATTAACCTCTGCCTGAGTCACAGTAATGCAGTGGCTCACCGTTCTGTGTCTTGAAAAGCATATCATATGCTCCATGTGGGGTTTCATCCTTATAATTCTTCATGTGTGCACTGTTGCTGGTTGCATGTCCCCTGCCCTCTAGAAAAACTGTCTAACAAGTTCAATCTGCACAAGATGTGGATCCCTCTTTCACCAGTTCTCTGTCGTCGGCCCCCACTACTGAAGTAGAAAAAATGAATTTCAGGTGTATTTGGGGGGCTTACGTGATCACCCATCCTTTGCACCTTAAGAAACCTGTATGTATCCAATAAATACTTAATTTTGGAAGTGAAAGGTATTTGCAAAAGGCTGCAGTTGTACTCGGTATAATACTATATGCTGTTGAAAAAAAGGCAAAGTGTGCATTTGTGTTTATGGGAAAAAATTAAAAGATATGTTCTTTTGTGAAATGCACAGAGGTCCATCATAATCCCTAGATTGATACTTTGGTCTGGAAGACAAAAAAAATATTTACCGGTAGGTGGCTCAGGGCCTAACAGCCTGATCCTGGATATTTACATCATTGTAAAAATGGTGCAGTAGCTCCATTAACTCAAGGGGGGATCACAACTGATTTGCAGCATAGATGAGATCAGAATCAATCCCCAAAACTTTGACCTCCATACAGAATCAGTACCGCAGAGGTAAACAGAAAGCATCAGTTGTCCTGAAAAATTTATAGGGCATTTGTTCAGCATTTTGTAAAATTAAACAAAAAACTGTACATTGAAACTTCCTCATTAAGCTGGAACAGCCCTCCAAACAAGTGATGGAGAAACATCAATTACTGTTAGTCATGAGAGGAGTCACTCTTTAAATATGGAATGCTGACTGTTAAAAAAAAAATCCATCTGACACTGAAAGGAAAAAAAAGCTATGGTTTTGCGTTTTACTTCACAGAAGCAGCCTCGTAATGCCTTAGTTACTGCATTGCTGCTGTACTGAGTTTATGAGAGACTTGACTACTTTCATCAGAGAGAAATCTTCATCAGCTTTATTTTTGAAGTGACTATTCAGGACATCAGGTGCTTGGATGATAATTAAAAGTGTACAGAGCTGAGGTTCTGCATCCATAATAAAAGGACTGCTTCATTTTTCTCAAAACTGGCTCTATCCAAATATATACCTATATATTGCCCATGTTGTCAGTCCAACATAAAACCTCATCCTTCCCCCCCAAGCCACCCCACCTACCTCAACAAAAACCCTGCATGTATCCTTCATGCCTCCCTCTTGGGAATATCCCAGATAAGCCATCTTGTATGCCATGAAATTCAGCATATCTAAGAACTGTCAAACGAGTGAGTGACAGAGTCCTGGAAAACACCCTGCCACTAGACACCATCTTTTTACAATATGCTGTTATTTCTTGCTCCCTTGCTGATAACATCTGAATAACTATCCTACAAGGAGCAGAACTGGCTCTGAAGTCACCAAGCCCTAAGTTTCCCAGGGCTCTGTAGGTCAAAGTAAATGTTTTATATTCCTCCTAGGCTCTAATTTAAAACCAGTGAAAATGCCAGAACACTAATGTAATTTGCCATGTGTGAAGAACAAATTAATAAATGGATAGTTTCATTAGTGCACTAATTTAGGTTTCCAAGAGTTTAAATGTATAGTCTCATAAAAAGTGCATTGCAAAGAACAGTTTTGAGGTGAAAAAAGCAACCCTAGGACCCTTCCTGGTGAGCACAGATGAAAAAAAGCAACCTTGGTCACAGCTAAAGCCCAGTCTTACCAGTTCTCATGCATTTATCAGGAATCTTCTGATAATTTGGTGGGATTTTTTTAAAGCCCCAGTTCCTGGAAGAACATGAGTACATGCAAATCTTAGCTTTAATCTTCAAAAACTAAGTTTCCACTCTCATGGTTGTGAAGAAGAACATGGAAGTATGTCTTTAGTGTACCCCAAAGATTTAAAAACAAGAATGCAAAAATAAACTCCCCAAATGTATACTTTTAATCATGGTGTTTTTGCTTAAGGGTTGGTTGTAGTTATGACCTGCATGTAAACTGCCAGGGCGTTGGCAACCTGCCTGTGGGTGACGCAGGACTTTGCCTGGCGGTTGTGGTGGCAGTTCTGGCATTGTCAAGCAAAGATCCAGGGACCTGGGCCTGATCCAGGGGCAGAGCAGGAGTCAGGGCAGAGGGGGCCAAGCCAAAGGTCATAAAGGAATGAGACGTTTGAGTTGAAGAATAAGACAAATTCATAGCCAGGGGATCAGGGACTTTATCTTCTGACTCCTAGCTAAGACAAAGGGTAAGCCAGAGTTGAAATCAGGGACATACCCAAGAGTGAGAGCCAGGGGGCAGAAACCAGAACAAAGCAACAGTACTAAAGCAAAGCAGGAGCTGGGCTTGGAGCAAGGACTGAAAGCTGTCTGGAGTGAGAGCCAATAGAGGAAGTGGCAGTGAGAGCAAGGTAATCACTGATGTAGGTGTGGTACACCTTGAAGCAGCCACCATGATGCTGCAAAGCTTAAGTAGCAGACCTGGGGCTCTTCTGCTCAGTCAGGAAGGGCAGCATTTTGGGCTTTGGGCTCACTGGGCTCTCCTGAGCTTGCTGGGTTGCTCAGCTTCCAGGCTGGGAGCAGACTGTGCCCCAGACACTGAGTATCCCCTACGAATTTGAAAATTAGGCTGAGACCTTAATCCTGCACCCAAAATAGCTGAAGTAGTAGTCATGGTCATTTCTTCTGCTTAATTCTCCTTCCTAGCAAAGCTATCATCCAAGACCCATTCTCAGACAAACTACAAGTTGCTCAACTGTGCCAACACAGTCTGAGGAGATGGCAGCCCAGTCCAGGTCTAGCCCAAGGCCTGGCCTTAATCAAACGAACTGCTGGTATTACCACTATTTAGTCTGCACCAATGCTTTGTCAGGAGCCCTACTATGGACTAGGCTCCAGTGATGCCCAGTGTTTTAATTACTATATCAAGGACAGGTTTAGATGACACTTGAAGCACCTAGAGATTTGTCTGTGCTGGTGCCCCTGTTGATGGTGTTAAGTATAGGAAAATTTTTACTGAAAGTACCTTAGAATAGCCAAGATCATGTAGCTGGATATCATCAGTTTCAAGAAGCCTCAATCTCTGTACTGCCACTACTTGGCCAGAGATTGATTGTCGTTGTTGGACCCCATGTAGGAGCAGGAACTAATACTTACTTTTTTAAATGATTTTTAATAAACTTTTTTATTTTACTTTTTATAAATAAATGATAACAAGCAAGCAAACAAAAACCCAAAGCCTGATACATCTGTTATGGGAAATTTCAGCCCCAATGGTGAAAATTAGGCAAAGTTATAAACAAATGAGAATGGGATCTTCTGATGACATTATAAGGACATTGTCTGGAAACTTCATATAAGGTGGTTCTACCAGCTTCACCCATAATTTTGTAGCTATATTCCTGTTATTCTGGAGGGGTAAAATTAATCGCTGTGCAAATGCCTATGCTGGACATACAGGGCAAATTTCAGCCACTGTGCTGAGCCCCATTAAAATAATCAAGGTATATGCCTTATAATGGTACACTGTATAGAAAAATAATGTAATCTTACTGCAAAATCAAAGCAAAGCTATTGCAGAGAGAACCCATTCTTACTCCAAAGAACCTTTCATGCATTGGTTTTATTACCTTTTAAATCAGTGGGGAACTTGAGTTGAAATGCTCTTTAATTAAAAGTGAAATGTATGTATGTCAAGTTAAAAGGATAATTCTCTGGTAGCATAGTTTAATCCTAAATGCACAGATACAAAATGTCAAAATTTAAATGGCTAGGCAATTTAAAAAACAAAACTTTCTCTCTCCCCCCTCCCCACTGTAGTGCACTTCAAAGACAAACTTCCATGCAAAATTTTATTTTCCAAACTGAAGCCATCTTCCGTTGCGAATTAACAAAGGCTATGTCTATACCAGGGACCTTCCTGTGGCACAGTTGCCCTGTTAACACCTGCACAGCTCTAAGATCTGCCATGTAGCTATTGTATGCCAACAGGTGAGAGTTCTCCTATTGACGTATTTAAGCCATCTCTGACATGCACACTAGCACTTCTGTTGGTCAAATGAGTGGTCAGAGGTAGGTTGGTTTGTATTTTTGTTTTTTTTTAAACATCCCTGACCAACAGAAGTTTACCAACGTTCTTATGTAAGCATGGCCTAACAAAGTTTACAAAGCTTTAAGAACAATCTTTTGGACATAATACCTTTCAGTTAAAAATAAGAAAATTGGACTGATTAAAACAATTTTGTAAAAAAAAAAAAAAAAAAATGTTTGGAATGAAATAACACTAGCCTTGATCTTAATGCAGTTTGAAGCAGCAGAGATATAAAACCTGAAACGCTGTATCTATCATGTAAATGGTAAACAAATTGCTATTTTTGAACTATAGCAAAGCTTCTAGGCATTGCAATAATGCACACATTTTTGTTTTCTTGGAATAGTAAAATGAAAAGCAAAATATTAATGCTTTAATAATGAAGAAGATGTCTTGGGTTTATCGTTTGATGCTTAGGTCCTGGTTTTGCTGCTCTACCAGTTTAAATCCTGTTTGTAATTAATTCCTATAGAAATCTTTCCAGCTTCTGCTCTCCTATTCTGTGTTCAGCAACTGAAAGGATAACAGCCATTTTTGGAAATCCTTCAATAATCCTTCAAGTGTTTTGAGAGCCACAGTGGCTGTCGCCTCCTGGTACGGGGAGCTAGGAGCTGAGCCGGGGTGCCTGCCACAGGATCCCCTGGTGGTAGAAGAGGAGGGGACCCAGAACCAGGAGTGCCCCACCCCCCAGAGGGCTCCTTGGTGGTTGTGGGGAGCCCAGAGCCTGGCATGGGCTGCCCGCAGGATCCCCTGGTGGCAGGTGGCGGGAGGGCTGGAGCCAGGAGCAGGCCGCCAACAGGGTCCTCCACTGGTGGTGGGAGGCTCGGAGCTGCAAGGAGACAGCAAAAGAGCCACATGTGGCTTTGGAGCTCCAGGTTGCAGACCCCTGGTGTAAGTAAAGGAAGCAGAACCTGTAGCTGAAATTAGTCTTTAAATAAAAATGCCACTGGGTGTACATTCTTCCTTTGGAGCATGTTGATGCACATAATTCATATGAACATTTATGTAAAAGTTGCATATCTGTAGCAAGGGAGGAAAGCGGTGAAAAGAAACTCAAAAAATTACCATTATGGGGTCCAGCCAGAGGTCATGCCCTTAAGACATACATGAACTGCTGTCTTGGCAAGAGTGGCTAGTCCTACTCTCTGGCCAAAGGAATAGCTACTGGTCCTGTTTGCAGGCAATAGTAGAATGTCTGGCTAATATAAATCAAGTTGTAACCATTGGCAGCTGATCTTTTCAGAACAGAATGTTAGGAGCATGGTTCGTTGGAAAAGCATATCTAGAGTTGTGTGCACACCCCTATCCTGATATCCTGTCTATAATGGGGATTCAGAAAAGTCAGGCTAGGCAAACACTCGCTGACCATGCCATTAAACACACACAGCTTTCCAGATGGTTGAATTTGTTAATGGAAAAATACTGTAGGCTTCCCAGCCCACCTCTAGGAGAAAGTCTGCAAACAGCTGCTTTGGGAACTGATATAGACAGGGCAGCCAGAGGAAGAGCTGATTCAGTATGTCTTTTAAACAGCCATCTCCAGTCTACTGCCTAGGGTCTGAATGTCAGGCATGGGGCTTCTGCTATGACTGCAGCAATAGCCTGCAGGCAGCCTACAGAGGGGAATTCTGTCCCTGTGGAAGTCTTGAGCATTTAATTGTCTACTGGGGGTCTGTACTAGAAAAAGAATTTGTCCTCAGTTCTTTGTGTTACTTTTCAACAGCTCTGAGCATTGGTCTTCTGAGAAAACAAATACCTTCATTTCATTATCAAAGATGTCAGTTGGAAAAAAGAACATCTTTCAGTTGCTGTTTATTTCTAGCAATGTGAACAGGGCAATGATTGAATTTGTTGAAAGAAATTTTGGTCTGTGAAAATAGTTTGGTCATAAAAATTCCTGAGATTCCAAAGCCCCAAAAGATAGGGACCGGGAAAAGAGGGAGGTCAGCTAAAATAGGAAATGGCTGTACACTTAATTTTAACATTTCTCTGGCTTTGCTTTCAGCTGACACCGATTTAGAACATGCACTGCACAGCATCAAGATGCTGTCTTCTGACACTGTATGTCATATGAGCCATATGCCAGATTTGTAGCTCAGTTTTGTTCCTTATTTGGCTTTAAAATGACCAGGAGAAAGATTTTTCAGACAATATGACTAATGCTGAGCCAAAGGCAGTGGCAGCTTGCACTAATTTACTAATTAAATTTCAAACTGAATGGAATCCATTTAAACTGAAGGCATAGTCTCAACTTTTTGTGACCATAACATGCAGTAGCTGAAATGGAATAAATTGATCGAGTACAATTACACTAATGACTGAAAGAAGTGGAAGGATAAAGTTGTAGTAATTGTTCTGGATATTTTAGGGGAATTTATCTTTTACAAGAGACATGTATTGTGTGCATGTAAATAAAATAAATTTAGTCATGACATTCTTCACCAGGGCAAATTCATCAGAAGTAGAAACAGTGGAAGCTGTAAAGTAGTCAAGGCTCAAGCATTCTTACCATCCTGACATTTAACCTTATTCAAAACTGGCTCAAAGGTGCAACATAAATTCTACCATCGATTAGATGACATGGTGGAAAAAATACCCTGTCAGTGTAACAGCTTTGATAAGTTGTGGCAAATATTGCCAGGTGAACCGTCTTCAAGGATGCACAGTCTTCAGAGTTGTTCTTCTCTGTGTGCAAACGAACATTCAGTCATGTTAAGACTTGCTATGTTTTTAGTTCTGCTATACAAGGTTATACATATGCATGAGCTATCCCCAGGTAAAAATACTGAAGGCGAGGCACGTTAGTTTTACCATGAGGTAGATGGCAAGATACACAGCCCTGTCCTTCCTTCAGAGACTGGCCTCCATGAGTTTACCTCATGGTAACACTAAAGTCTTGCATCTTGGCAAGCAGTTAGACTAGATGAGTATTTCTCCACCTTTAGTGGACCAGAAAACACCTAAAGGTGTTATTTACTTCATGGAGAACACCTAATGAAAATGCTCTTGAAAAAGCCTGTAACAAGTGACAGGAGATTTAAAACACCTTAACCACTGCAAAGCTTCCAGGCAACATGCGTCATTGTCCAACGTAGTGCCTGGAAGCTTTGCTGCAGTTGGGGCATTTTAAATTGCTCCTTCTCCCCACCCCACTCAACCTCCCCTGATAAGGAGGGGTTGGGGTGAGCCCCAAAACACCTGCACTGTGTCGACAGAGCACCGTTGGCGCATGGAACAGTGGATGGGAAACCACAGGACTAGATGACCCTTGCAGTCCCTGCTGGCCCTGGGTTTCCATGCTTCTATAAAAGTACCTGTCTTCTCAGTGCTTTTACCTCAGGATAGCTTATGCACATTTACATGCTTTAGTTGCCCTGAAGTAAAAGACACATCGTTTTGAGCTGCAAAGACAGGGTCTAAGGTGTGGAAGAGAAAAAAGAGGCTGCCAGCCTCCCACATATTAACTATAGGGAAGCAAAAGAAATCCATTTTCCTTCCCACTTTCCAAGAAAGAAAAAACCACTCCCAACAGTCAGTATTGGGCAGAAAGAAGAGAACTAGCAGTATTAATGCTGTGTCAGAAAAAGGTTTGGAAACATTTGTATGTGACAGTGAAAATGCAGCAGAAATACAAACACTATGAATTAACTTTTAAAAACTATTCAATATTGGTAATATTTAACATTTCAGGTTTTGTGTTGAATAAACTAAGGCAAGCTAATTACAAATAGTTTTCTGTTGTGCAAAACTCCTTTGCACCACATTGATGGAAGAGTTTTTAGAGCATCATCCACGCCCAATTTTGGAAAAATCTCTTGCTTTCCTGAGGTACTTTAACATGTATTCAGAGCACCTAGTTGCCAAGCGACACATACAGAATCTTGGAACATCCATTTTAAAGGGAGAGTAAAACGATCCAGTGCTCTCCATTGTAAGTGGCACTGAATAGAAGAGAGATGAAAACAAAAGGAAAAGTGAAGACATGAATGGGCAGAGAAAGCCCTGAGCTGCTGCCAGCTGAGCCAGTGTGACAGGGAAGTCCTGCTTTGAAAAATGAGCAAGCATTAATCCTACCGTAGAAGAAGGGGAGGAAGGAAAGTATACAGGCTTCGACAACTTAAAAGCCAGGGACTGCCTCTAAGCATATGCTTTGTAGACTACTGGGCTTAATGTCAACATTTTAAGTGGCCTAGGCAAGGCTGTGAAGTTAAAACCTCACTGGACTCTGACACACTGTTGAGCAAATAATACACTATTTAGTGGAAAACACCTGCACTTTCTCAGTAAACATAGACACACCTATACTGCATATACACTGAATTAATCTTAATACTATGCCCCACTGAGAATGCAGGTAGATGGGAGATTTTAGGCACTGGTGACTTATGTTTAAAATGTACCCTTTTACAACTATGTACATGGTTTTCATTGTTGCATACACATTGATACAATCATGTAAAATTCTTTTGTAAAGTGACAGTATGCAATAAGTTATTTTTACAGCAATACAGAAAAGAGGAAGAGTAACTTGTTTTATACTTCTTGTTCCCCAGTATTTTCATAACTGGTCCAATGTGAGTGCACATACATGTATGCTGTATAGAGAAAACCAAACTGAACTTTGGTGTAAATGGTGCCACTTACTAGAAATAATGGAGTTGTGCCTGGATATACCAGAATTGAATTTTGTCACTAAGAGGCCTGACTCTGTCCTACTGAAGTCAATGAAGTTTCACCACTGTTGGATCTCGCTGGGAGCAGGACCCAGCCCATCACACATTGGGAGGCTCCAGAGTAGCCCAGTAGTGAAGATTAGGTTAAGATTCACATTAAAGTATATTGAATTCTCACAATATTGCATTCCTTTGAAAAGAGTATTATTTGAAACCTTATTAAATAGTTTTAGCTTTAAAATAGCCCAGTAACTATACCCAACATTGCCATACGTAATCCTCAGAGCCACCTGGCAGAAACGGTGATGTAGCCGTTTATTTTGGCTTTTACTTTATTTTTTTCACTTTGATAACATTTTATTCAGTGCGAGAGGTTAACATTTACTCTTCCCATTAGAGAATTGTCATTTTTTTTCTATTTGGTATCCCTAATTTTGATGTTTATTGTATGAAATTTCTGGCTTCCTTTCTCTTATTCTGTTCTTCGATGCATTTATGATATTCTTATTTTGTCTTTGTTCAACATGCCTGACCTACAACTAAATACTGAATACCTTTTCTTTATCATTTACTCAGATCTTTAGCACTGCTTTTTGTCTTCCTTTCTTAATGTTTCCCTCATGTTTAATTTAAAGCATTTGCCTATTATCTTGATCAATCTCTTTAGGTGCTTTTACTCTTCTTCCTTTCATTTCCCCTCTCAAATATTCTTACTGTTGCAGCCAATATGCCTTATTTTTCTTCTTAACCTATACCTATAGCAGCTTTTTCCAAGCACTTTTCTCTCTCATTGCTGTGTCTTTGATCACCACAATCTGGGATTGAAATTAACAATGAAGTTTATAGAATATTTTTCCATTGAGAATAACATCACTTCACATTAGATAAATGTGTGAAAGATTACCATTTACAATCCATTTATAGGAAGTATTTTGATAGAGGATGTTAATGCTGAGTAGCTGAGTGTTTATTTTGGTTTCAAAAGAATTCTATGAATTTTTTAAAAAAGCCTCAAGAGCACACAAATATGGCTAGATCTTTTGAAAACAACAGGGCAGAAAAAATTAGTACAAACTATGCTTATAGATAAATGGACTGATTGCTTAGCCCAGGGGTCTTAAACACATGGCCCAAGGACCATATGCGGCCTTTAAAGCTATTTCCTGCAGCCTGCAATGCCACTTTTGTTACCGATATTTGCAATATCGTTGTATGAAAAGATTTCAGCGGAGTGGCCCTCGGGCCAACGTGCTAGTCCTCATGCAGCCTTGTAGTAGTTCTCATGCAGCCCTTGTGGTGATTTGAGTTTGAGACCCATGGCTTAGCCTATAGAAATGCTTTCAAATGAGGATTTCACAGAAAATGGTTCTAAATAAAGATTGGGTTGACAGGAGCACTGATGATAACCAAAGGGCCCTTTTTGGTTTTCAGGGTAATATTTGAGTCCTCTTTTGGGATTGCTGTATTTCCTATACCCCCTTTCTCTCTCAGAACCACATCCTAAAAGACCTTATGAATGTCAAAGGAAAAAAAGACACATGATTCCCTTTTGGAATGGCTTCACTGGGCTAATACAATGCTACAGTGCAGATGGGGTATCCTCATGACATCTTGTCTTACTATGGCAGGTTTAGGCTCATATTTCTGTTCTCTTTGGAAGGGGAACACCACCACTACAAGAATGAGTTATGGCTAGGGAAAAAAAAAGTTGAGTCACATCTTTAACTGGGGAAAATAAATATCTTGTGTCATTTGGGAGCTGTGAATCACTTTTTATAGACTCAGACTGTGCCTATACTGGAGGCTTAAGTTGACTTAACCAAGCTTAAGTTCATTTGAGCAACTCCAGGGCCACATTTGAAGTTCATTAAGCTGACTTAAGCACTTGTGTAAGTCAACTTAATAACTCTCACCCTTAAAGTTGACTTTAAGGGTTAGGTTGACTTTATTAAGTTGACTTAACAAAATGTAGACATTACAGTGAACTTAATAAAGTCGACTTAAGGCAGGAGAGCCATTTAAGTCAGCTTTATAAAGTTGACTTAAACAAATGGACACTCTTTAAGTCAACTTAATAATGTTGACTTTACATCAAACTTATTAAGTCAACCTACCTGAGCTCTCTAGTGTAGACATAGCCATAGCCTGTAAGGTTAGAAGGGACCAATCTAGTCTGACCTCCTGCACAGTGCAAGCCACAGAACCTCACCCACCCACTCCTGTAATGAACCTGTACCCTATGACTGAGTTAAAATCATGGTTTAAAGCAGGGCTTTTCTCTGATACCAGCACCTTTCTTTTGTGATGGTATTCACAGGTACTGAGTGCTGGCACATTTTTTTCACAGCAACTCAACCCTAGCTCCTGCTGGCAGTGGCCCCACTTCTTGGCTGAGTACGGGCACCATTTTATTTATTTATTTAAACAAAGTAAGCACTGGTTTAAAGACTTAAGGGTACAGAGAATCTATCAGCAAATGAACCATTCCCCATGCTACAGAGGAAGGTGAAAACTTTCAGAACTTTTGCCAGTCTGCCCTAGAGGTCCTTTCTGACCCTAAATATGGTGATCAGTTAAACCCTGAGCATGTAGGCAAGACTCACAAACTAGACAACCAAGACAATAATTCTCCATGGTAACTCAGAACCCACCCCATCAGAGGTTCCATCTTACTCAATTGGCATATTGACTATCTTCAGTAGTCAAAGAACAGTCAATTGCCATATGAGGCTGTTGCACCATATTATTCTCTCCATAAATTTATCAGGCTCAGTTCTGAAGCCAGATAGGTTTTTTGCCTTCACTGCTCCTCTTGTAAGGTTATTCCAGAACTTCATTCCTCTAACAGATAGAAAACTGTATCGAATTTCAAGTCTAAGCTTCCTGATGGCCAATTTATATCAATTTATTCTTGTGTCCACATTGTCACCAAACATAAATAATTTCTTTCCCTCCCCGATACTTATCCCTCTGATGTATTTATGGAGGGCAGTTGTATCTCCTTTCAGCCTTCTTTTGGTTAAGCTAAACAGGTCAAGCTCTTTGAATCTCTTCTCGTAAAGCTAGTTCTCCATTCCATGGATTATCCTTGTAGTCCTTCTTTGCACCTGTTCCACTTTGAATTCATCATTCCCAGACATGGTGGACCAAAACTGCACACAAGATTCCAGATGAGGTCTCACAAGCACTTTCTCGTACAACTGTATTAACACCTCCCTATCTCTTTTGGAAGTACCTCATCTGACGCATCTTAGTACTGCATTACTTTTTTAATGGCCACATCATGTTGGCAACTCATAGTCATCCTGTGATCAGTCAGTACACCCAGGTCGTCCTCCTCTTCCATCACTTCCAACTGATGCATCTTCAGCTTATAGCAAAAATTCTTGTTATTAGTCCCAAAATGCATGCACTTTCCACTATGAAATTTTATTCTATTCCTGTTATTCTAGTTTACAAGGTCATCCAGATCTTCCTGTATGATATCCCAATCCTTCTCCATATTGGCAACATGTCCCAACTTTGTGTCATCCACAAACTTTATTTGCAAGTTCCCACTTTTTGTGCCAAGATCAGTAATAAAAAAGATTGGTCCCAAGACCAATCCCTGAAGAACTCTACTAGTAACCTGTCTCTAGCATGCCAGTTCATCTGTCAGTACAACCTGGTTTAGTCTTCCCTTTAACTAGTTCCTTATCCGCCTTTCAATTTTCATACTAATCCCCAATAGCTAATAATTCCCTATGTGGAACCGTATCAAATGCCTTAATGAAATCTAGATAATATAGGACCACTGCAGTCCCTCTGTCCAAAAAATCTGTTATCTTTTCAAAACAGGAGATGAGGTTAGTTTGATATGATCTACCTTTTGTAAAGTCATATTGCATTTTATCACAATTACCATTAACCTCAATGTCCTTAATTACTTCCTCTTTTAAATTTTTGTCCAAGACTTTGCATACCTCTTAGGTCAAACTGACAATCTTGTAGCTACCTGGATCACCTTTTTTCTCTTTCTTATAAATAGAACTTTATTAGTAATTCTCCAGTCACTTGGTATAACCACTGAGTTTGCGTATTCATTTAAAATCTTTGCTAATGGACTTGCAATTTTATGTGCCAGTTTCTTTAATATTCTTTGACAGAGATTATGCAGGCCCCTGATTTAGTCCCATTAAGTATTTTGTTGGACAGAAGGTTGCCATGATTTGGTGCTTCGCTGATGGTGAATTACATCTGCTTCATAGATTGAACCAAAAAGCTCTAGACATTGGTGACCTTCCCTCTTGCAAAAGTGAAGATACAGGTCTTTCATAAACCAAACTTGTGCTCATTCAGATGGCTAGAAAGAGTTCCTGCAAAAAGACTCCAGGCACTCCCTAACCATTCCTTAGGGACTGAGTGTACTGCTTTGTCAGATTTCTTGTTTCAAGTGTTATATTTTTAGACAAAGTATTTAAAAAATAATCAGAACTACAAAATATTTGCTTTCCTCAGTTGAAGAGAACCCTGTTGTGTGTCCCAGCATGACCCAGTCTTTTTATAGCTGCATCAAATACTTGTAGCTTAGGATGTTTCTCATTCTTTTTCACAATAAGGACAGAAATAAAAACACCGACAGTTGCCATTGTAATGCAAGGTGAAGACTTACACCCAAACTTCTGTAAATAAAAAGCCATGTGTGGCATTTAATCCCTCTGCTTACATTCTGAACAAAACAAGAAGGATGTGATTGTAACCCTGTCATGAAATATGGAATTATGTAAGCAGGAATTTATATTACATATCCACCATTTCAATTATGCTATACAAATAACAACAGTTAGTTATAGAATTCTTTGGGCTTCAGTGCTTTACCATGTTTAATTCTTGAAGAAGATAGAAGGGTGGAAGATAGTCATGTCTGTTTCATTTAAGTTGACTTGTACTATTAGAAGGTAGGTCCAAAAAGGGAGATGCAGTTCTGGGCGTGCAGCCTAGTCCAAAGTGCCTGTAGAAGTATAGAAGTATCTTGTTGTCTGTCGCTGAGACTTGAAAGAAATCAGACAGACAGAAACTGCAAGTTAACCTTGATTTTTTTTTTTTATATTGTGATTGCCGTTTTGATTGTTTCAAAACATTTATAACTGAAGAATAATAGAATAAAGCTGAGAAGGAGACCACAGTGATGTGATCAATATTCACTGATGATGTCAGATTTCAACCTAACAATTGAGTTGAATGTGCCAGCTGTTGCACTGGTTTTCTGCTGCCTGTAACAGTAGACCGTTAGCACTTAGGACATGACTATGTGACCTATAAATGTTATTCTCATCAGACATTTCTAGAGGGGTAGCCACGTTAGTCTGTGTACAGCAAAAACAGAGAGTCCTGTGGCACCTTACAGACTGACTGACTTCTTCAGGCATAAGCTTTTTTGGGCTCCACCCCAGCCAATGCATCTGACAAAGTGGGTTGGAGCCTACTAAAGCTTATGCCTGAAGAAATCTATTTGTCTGTAAGGTGCCACAGAACTCTCGTTATGCTTGTCAGAGTGCAAAGTAGTGTTGATCATGAGCCTAGAACAGCAGCAAAATGAAAAATAAATGCTGACAACAATGTAGTACGTTCCTTTATTCCTGTTCTCTTGCACAGTCTCAGTTCCTAGCTCTGCTCCAAATACTGATTTTGGAGAATGCCAACAGATGGACCCCTAGCAGCCGTAATTAAACTCTGGCATCTCTGTTCTGGTGTCTCTTTTCCAGCCTGTGTTTCCGAGGGGTGTGTGCAGGCTGGGATTTGTTTAAATCTGCCAAGCTCCTTTCTTTACAGCTACTTAGACTTTACGTTCTCAAAGATGTGATCTTGCTGTAAAATGCTATGTGGAGGGGAAGTATTTGCAGTATGTACTGCAAGATAGCAAGGTGAGATTATGCTGACACATAAGGTTGACTTTGTCTAGCTTGCCTCTCAGTAAAACTTATGTGCCTTGTCTCCACAGTTTTGTGACAAGATAGCTAACTCACTAGCCCTCAAATTTGTTGGTTCACCAGAACAAATGAGTCCTGTGGCACTTTTAAAGACTAACAAATTTATATATTGGAAGAGCTTTCATGGGAGAAATCCCACTTTGTCAGATGCCTGAAAATGGAAAACTTACAGTATGGGAGGGAACAATAAATCCAGTGAAGTGTGAGTGACAGGTACAGATCAGACTATTCCAGCAAATCAAACAAGTTTAGATTCAAACTGCGTAGAACAGTATATAAGAATGTTGGGAGCTTACCCAAGTTAATAGTATCAAACTGGCATATGAATTTTAAATCTTTAATTTCTCTTTGAAGCTTTGATTTAGAATTAAGTTGTATAAGTACTGCAACAGGGATGCCTTGAAGGGAGATTGAGGTTTTCTCTTATTGGTTTTTGAATAGTGCCATTTTCAATGTCAGATTTGTGTCCACTTATTGTTTTGCACAGAGATAGTCCAGTTGTTCAATATATAAGGCAGAGCAGGGCATTGTTCGCACATAATGGCATATATCACATTGATGGATGAGCAGATGAATGAACCCTTGATGGAGTAACTGGTTTGATTATGTCATATGATGGTGACATTGGTGCAGATATATGGGCAGAGCTGGCAATGTTGCAGAGATGTGCCTCCCTTAGTGTTTCTGTTGTATTGTCTGTCATTGCTGGTAAGTATCTGTTTAAGGCTGGGGGACTGTCTGTAAGTGAGGAGAGATTTGCCTGCCAGGGACTGAGAGAGTGAGGGATCATCTTGTAGGGTTGTTGGTTCACATACTACCTGCTTAAAAATGATTATGAAGTGAATGGATCGGGGATCAAAACCACATATGATAATTTGGGTACCCCTGCTCTTCATATCAGGACTTAGAGATTACTTAGATGGAACATGTGCATGGAGTTCTGTTGTAAAACTAGGCCTACAAACTTACCTTAATTGTAAGGCTAACTGGGAAAGTGGATAAGTTTATCAGGTTTTACAATGACCCTATAATAGTAACTATTGTTTCAAAAAGGAGCAAAATGAAAATGCACACTGAATATATACTGTGTGCATAGTCAAGCATTCAATAATACCAGTTGTAAGTGATACTATCAACAGTCAAATTGCACTATAAAAAGATAAGGGCCACATTGAAACTACTCTAGCATGGCTGAGCAAGGATGGGAAAAAAGACACAAAGGGTACGTCTATACTGGAGTGTTAAGTCGACTTAGCCTTCCTTAAGCTGACCTTAGGAAAGCTCCATCCACATTAAGAATTTATTAAGTTGACTTAAATGCTTCCTTAAGTCAACATAACACCACCACCTCTTAAGGTCGACTTAATGCTTAAGTTGACTTAAGCCAGAGTAGACAGGGCATAGCCCTTAAGTCGACTTAATAACGTTGACTTAAGCGTTAAGTCAACCTAGCAGTTGCCAGTGTGGACATGGGCAGTAGACAGCAGTTTTGGATGTGGGTGCTGTAAGTCAACTTAACAAGGTCAACTTAACAGAGCCTCCAGTGTAGACATACCCAAAGATCCTTCCCAAGCTCATGCACCAGAGCAGGGCTGGCTCAGTGTAGCTAGGAGGCAGAAGGTCACTATGCCACTGGGATTAGCCTTCTGAGAGAGGATAGGGTGAGGGCAGAGCCATGGCTCCATCTCTCTGGCACAAGCTGACCAAGTACAGGGAGAGAGCATACTGTACCCATTTAATGTGGTATAGCTCCTATTAAAGCTTGGACTTTGTTTCTCAAAAAGGAATTCCAGCCAGAATCCCTGCTGGATTTCCCCAGGGAGCCAACACTCATCCTAATTGCAGGCTGTGCTTTAGTTTAAGGCAGTGGTTCCCAGCCTGTGGTCTGCAGACCCCTGGGGGACCAGAAAGCCACTTAAAGGGGTCCACAGACAGGCTGGGTCCTGGGGCTGGATGACGCTGGTGGCAGGAGCTGGGGGAGCCAGGAGCCAGACAATGGCAGGGAGCTGCTCTGCCCCAGGCTGGGAGTTTTTAAAACTCCCACCCACCCACCTTGACATGTTCTGATCATGCTCAGGGTGGGAGGAGTCGGGTTCAGGGATGGGCAGCAAGGGAACGGGTGTGGAGGGGGGCTATGCTAGGGGCAGCAGGGGAAGCCAGTGGGGGTTAGAGGGGGATTGAGGTGGCTCATGCTTGAATGCACTGGTGCCCCACCTCCGCCGTGCCCCTACTGGATTACTCTGGCGGCCCCTGCCCCGGCCCTACTGCTCTGTGGCACAGGGGCCAGACCCCACAGCTACCCTGCTGGATTCCTCCAGTGCCCTGCCCCCCCCCCCCAGCTGTGGTGCCCCCTCTCTTTGGTTTCCATTCCTCCAGGGGGGCACAGAATTTTTTTTTCAAAGGTGTCCACAGCCTTCAAAAGGTTGGGAACCCCTGATTTAAGGCACAACCTCACCCTATAATATGGTAGAAAACCCAGTTTACATGTGATGCAATATTAATCTGCAGCACATGATTTTTCCCTCTAAAATATTTTATACTCTGTTTGCGTCAGTGACTCATTAGGTTTTTGTTGCTACGTTGTTTCTCAGCATTTATTTGCTTATACTTCTGTGCTCCCTTTTCTTCTGTTGCTTGTAATTGACCTTTTAGGATGCAGATCCTGAGAGACATACTGATTTGAATGCCTGTTTGTAAGTAATATGGAAAGAGGATTTGAATTAGAAAACAATCTTTCCAAATGCTGCTGCTCCTGGTTTTTTCCTGCTTTGTTTTGGTTTTGTGGAAAAATGTTCTGGTCTCCCAGCATACATGACTAAACTGTATGCAGCAACACTTACTGGCATGTGTAAAACCTTCCAGTATTTTACTCGTTTTCTGTCCAGCTTGATTCCTGGACCTGATTCTGCTCTCATTGAATTCAGTGGGAATTATGTTACTGATTTCAGTGGAAGCAGCATGATTGTTCCCTATGTGGCTGGCATTAATCATCATTCTGAATTGTTTTGAGATGACTGCCATATGATTCTCTGTATTTATCTTGATACTGTACCTCTCTGTGTAGCAACCCTGCCAGTCCAGTTTTCCAAGGATAATATCCCAAGTAGCTGATGAATATGCTGAAGGAAATTATACTTTTTTTGTTAGACTTCTGTTTTAATTCATTTGATGTTCTCAAATATCCTGACCTTCAAGTGATCTTTTAGTCATATGGCTTGAAATATCTTCCAAAAATTAATTGGTTCCTTCATTTTTAAAATGCTTCCAAAATCACTGTTGTTATTGTGCTAAAGCAAAGTCCGTAAGTCTAATGCAAGAAGATTTTCACATTATGTGAAGACTCTTACATGGCTGGCTGATGGCTAACTCAAATCCCCCTTGTTATTTTGACTGATTAAATAAACATTTGAAGATGCCAAAGTTTTCTGTGACATAATGCTGAACTTACAGTTTCATTTACATTTTTAGCAAAGAAGTATATGTTTAAGAATAAATCTTGTTCAGATGTAGCATATCAAGTGCAGTACTGATCCTTTTCCTATAGAAAATAACAGATTGATAGTATCTGACATGGAGAAGGTAAAAACTTCAGTACTTTGTCCATTCTGTAGTTGGAAAGTTCTCTGTGCTAGTCTACGTTCAGAAACTGCAGTAGTTTAACTTAAATCTGTTTTTAAATAATTTTAGTTAAATTGGTGCAAATCCCAGGCTAGACATTCTTGAGCTAAACCTGACATTGATTTATAGAGTGGAGGGAGATACATCAATGATAAAATTAAATTAATTTAGGAGTTTCAGCACAAGGGTTTGCATAAGTTTAACTAAACACATTGAGTTAAACTGGTGTCATGGAATGCATATCTGCGCACCGATGGGGTATACAATTTTTCTGTTCACTTTTGCACTGTGATTGTATGATTTGATGCCAACTGTGTCATGCAAAGTTCCTTTTTGAATGTTCATAACACATTCTACATGATTATTATGGTATCATGTTTCCTGCAACATCATGTATGTGCACAGATGTGTAGCATGTTTTGCATGGCTCTGGGAGGAGGGAGACTGAATGCAGCCAAACTGGGAGCAGAGGCTGGAGAGGTTCACAACAAAAGGATCACCTTTGTTCAGGATCTGCTATTTGTTTTATCTAAAGCTCTGTGGACTTCAGAGGGTGTGAGAGAGGGAGACTGGGCACTATCCATTTCTTTGTTAAGTGGACAGACATGAGTGTTTGGTCACTGGAGAAGGACCCCAGTCCCTGTAAGACAGAAGTTCCCACTGTGGTATCTGGGGCTGGGGGCACTCGCCAGGTGACCATTGCCTGAGCAGCCAGAGAGTGTGCAGTTGCTGCCTGGAATGAGTTACACACAGGAGGCTGATGTGGACTAACTTAAGAGTGAGTGGTCATGTGGCGAAGCAGTGTGAATTGGGGTTCATGAGTGGAAATCTGCAGGGGTCACAGTGGCATACTTCCTGCCTCCTCCCCACTGCCCCAGTGCACAGCTGAGAGCAGCGTGCATGGCCAGGGGTGGGGGGGAATGGCAGCACTGAACCAGGCAGCCCTTTTGACTGCTCACCCGGTCCCCAGCATGGGATGGCTGGCGTAGGGGCCCGCCCCTCCCCTGGGCCCACTCCCCAGTCCCTGGGGGGGCTCACAGAGGGTGATTTGCCCAGGATCCCGCACCCTTCTACGGATGGCCCTGAGATCTGGTGAGCAGCCTGTCACAACTGGATTTTGAAAAGAATCCTGTGAAAAAAAATGAAACTTGGTATCTGTAAGTTTCAGTAAACATGAAATTAAAAAGTAGAAAAAATAAGATGAGTTGCTGCTTGGTTTGCAGTGTTCGTCTATGTACATTGCAATTTGTCTGATATAACAGTGTAAAATGTTGTTGAAATCAGTGGCATTGGCATTTGATGTTAAAGAATTAAAACTCAGTGCACAAGAGAGGAAATCCTGCAACTCTATCAGGCTATTGACTCCCTGAATGCCAGGGAGTAGAACTCCGTGAGGGTTTCCTGCATGGCAGTAGAAGGGTAGGGCTTGGAGTCACTCAGGAACTTTCCGGGCATCCATGTGCTGCAGCAAATAGCCACCTATGTTGGAATGGATGTGAGCAGCGCTCTAAGAACAGTGGATCTACACTTACCATATATACTGGCATATAAGCCGAGATTTTTGTTCCTGAAAATTGCCCTTTAAAACAGGCACTCAGCTTATACGTGGGTCAATACAGTAGACAGCTGCAGCCCAGGAGTTACACAGTTAATCTCCAGCCCTTAGCATGCACTGAGCATGCTCCAGGCTGGAACCCCAGCATGTGGCCGGAGCAGCCATCTTGGGGAGTTGGACCCTGGGCTGGGGTTAGAGAAGGAGGAGACCCCAGGTAGGCGAGCTGGGGCGGGTGGCCTGAGGGAGCCAGTGTCAGGGCCCAGGGCTTGGGGGGTGTCTGGGGGACTGAGGAAAGCGGTAGCAGGGTTTGGGGGGGTGATGGGGGAAGCAGCAGCAGCGGTGGCAGGGGAAGTGGCGGCAGTGTGGCAGGGGTTTTGGGAAGTGGAAGCAGAGGCAGAGGTGGCAGGGGAAGCGGCAGTGGGGTGGCAGAGGTATCAGGGGAAAAAGCAGCGGCAGGGGGTTGGGGATTGAGAGGGTGCTGGGGACTCTGGGGGAAGCCAGTGCCACTGGGTAGGGGGTTAGTGGCCGAGGCCATGGGTGGACCTCGAGTTATAGGTGGGTCACTCAATTTTTACTAGTTTTGGGGCTGGGGGGAGTCAGCTTATGTGCGGATTGGCTTGTCTGCGAGCATATACGGTAGGCAGATTCACCAGAGTGTAGGTTCACTAGTGGGAGATTTTAGTGACAAAATCCTGACACAATGCTGATTTAAAGTCAATGGGAATCTTTCTATTAATTTCCATGGGTATTGAGATTGAACTCTTAGGCCTTATGCATTTTACAAGTTTCATCAATTTTCCTGAAGGTGTCCTTTTAAAATCATTTCAGTTAAATAGGTGCAAACCCCTGTGTGGAAACTCTTTAAATTAATAGATTTAAAATTGGCGTACGTTGATGTAGCTGACTGGGTTTTTTTGTTTGTTTGTTTGTTTGGGGTTTTTTTTAGATCCATGTACAAACCATATGTTTGTGTCCACACACTGCAAATCTGCAGATATCTGTTTTATATTCATGGAACATTTTTTGCAGCTCGGATGTGGATACAGTTTTATTGCCATGCAGGGCTCAACACATGTGGATTTGCACCAGTTTAAGTAAATTGATTTGAAAACTGGTTTTAGTTTAAAATGTATACTTGGTAATATTTTAAGTCTTCAGTAGTGATCATAGAGTAGTTCCTCTGGCACTCTCTAGCCTGCTGAGAGAATGCTTATGTTAATGTCAGTTAAATTCTACGAACTGTTGTATTTAAGATGAGATGGGACCATTATGATCCCACCATCTGAGCTTCATTAAATAATACGTTAAAACGCTACCTGATAATTTCTGCATCAAATTCAAAACTAATGTTTGAATTATAGTATATTCATTTAGAAAAATATCACATCTTGACTTAAAGATGGCAAGTGATGGTAAATTTACCATATCACCAGTTAGTCATTCTAATTGTTAAATGTTTGCACCTTGTTCATAGACTTTTTTTTGTTTTGAGCTTCAGTTTCCAAGCACTGGCTCTCATGCCTTTCTTTTTTAAATTTAAGACCCTTGTACTATTGGAAATCTTTTCCCCATGTAGGTCTCTGTAGACCATGATCAAATCATTGCCTAATCTTTTTCTTTGATAAGCTAAATGGATTGATGAGTGTCTGGTGCATCAAATGTTAGCTGAAAATCTTGGGATTAACATCTTTGATGTGAAAAGAGAGGCAATTTTACTTGTATCTGAGTCAAAGCAAGAGGTGAGAAAAGTGAGAAGACATTTTGGGGACCAGTATGTGAATGAACTGATTCTCTGCAATTTTTAATGTCAAGGAGAAATCTGTATCATTTCAATATTATTTTACAGGGCAGCAAGGGGCACTACCGATATCACTGGCTAAGTCACAATGTCAAGCAGAGCGGAGTGGATGATATGGTACTTCTCTCCAAAATTACAGAGGATTCCATAGTGGAGAATCTAAAGAAACGATACATGGATGATTACATTTTTGTATCCTTTACGGGCATATTGGAACTACAGCAATGGGGGCTCTCTATTACCAAGACTAACACACACACACACCCTCTCTCTCTCTCACTCTCTCAAAGATGCTGAGCATTTCATGTGAAAGTTCACATGAGATTAAGCAAAATGCTTTAGACTTTGAGCAAAATGTGGCCAGAAGATAGTACTCTTCCAGTTTATAGCATGAAACACTTTTGCCCCATTGGAGTTTTGTCTTTCTCAGGGTACACTTGCGATTGCAAAGTCTTTAGTCTCTGACTGTGTCTACACCTCAAATCTTAGTTCGGACTTAGTTAGTCCGAACTAAGTAGTTCAAAAATTAGTTCAAACTAAGCAGATTCTTTTAGTTTGAACGGACTTCTTAGTTCAAACTAAAAAAGCACAGTTAGTTTGAACTAAAAGTTAGTTTGAACTAAAATCCACGCTTAGGTTGAACTAACCATTAGTTTGAACTAGAATGTCTACTGTGTGCTAGTTTGAACTAACTATGCAAGTCAGTTTGAACTAAGCTGTTAGTTTGAACTAAGCAGCCAAACTAACTAGTTCAAACTAAGCTTTGCTTGCTTAGTTTGAACTAGGCAAAGCCTAGTGTAGACGGGGTTCAAACGAGTTCAGATTAAGGCTCCTTAATTCAAATTAATTTGCTAGTATAGACACAGCCAGAGTTTTGCATTGATGACAGCATGTCTGATACTTCATTTTCTCCCTATAAAAATGTGGCATTTTCATTAAAATCATCTTCCTGTTCAAGTGGCATTAAATGTGCTTTTCAAAAGAATTCATGGGTAAATCAGAAACATTAGATTTCAAATTCTTGCTGTAAAATACTGTTATTTCTTTTTATCTTTCTCTTCTTCATCCGGGCTATTATTTATTTTATTTATTTTTAAACTGGAGATCAGTTCCTGAATTTTCAATTGTTAATGTGTCCATCCATGAATGAATATTACTCTGTGCCACTTCCGGCAGAGATGACCGAATCAGTCTACTAAATGCTGATATTGTTTGTCAACAGAAAACTTATCATTTCATATGTTTATACTGACACAATGAATGCATGGTTTACCATATTGGTGCCCTGGATGTTGTCATTCTCCTTTGAATTAAATCCAAAAGTGTATGAAGGAAGCATTGCAACTTAACAATGCAGAAATTATGTTCACTGGCTTTTTTTCCCCTCACTGACTAACATGACATCATTTTGTAGCTATTATTCCATAACAATAGAATCTTATATAGAGCTTTAAATGCTAATTGTACATGTTTGGGATGTGGAGTATTTAAATAGTAGATTGCTTACCCATGAACTGTTCCAAATTGCTAAATAGAATCTGACATATCATATTTTCCAGACTATAAGTCAGTGTTTTTTTACAAATATTTCAAAAGGTGTGACTTATATAATGGTGCAACTTAATATATCGAATTTAGAAGAAAAATGAAATAAGCAGTCTTTGGAAAATGCAGATGATAAAGGAACTGGACAAAACGACATTCAGATAATGTCTCTGCCAACAATGATCTGCTGGAAGTCTCTTTAAGCACCTGAACTGAGTGCCTGTTTGTATTAAAACACCAGATTAAGGATATGCAAGAGTTTCCCTCTGCCAATCATTTTCTCGCAACATTGTTTCTATAAACACAGATTCAGGAAATGCAGAGTCCTCCATGTTGACATAGTCTCTGATAGGCCCAGTTATATTTGTGTGTGCCCTCTGGCAATTAAGTAATCGCTGATGGTAAAGCCCAATAAAACAGGCTAAAGTATTATGTATAGGGTACCTGCAAAGGTAAGTCCAGTCAATCTCACTGCAGCTGTCATTCCAGTGAAGAAGCTTTAACGACAATGAATCCGCAGCCATGTGAATTTTAAGAGCAATGGCCCTGATGAAAGGACAAAAAAGTTATGCCGCCAAATTCAAACTAACGGTCATCAGATTCGCAGAAGAAAATAGCAACAGGACAGCTGAATGTGAGTTTGGTACAAGCAAAAAATTAGTTTGCAACTTTCAAAAAATGAAAGATTAGCTTCAATTCATGAAGTGGACAAAGAAAGTGAACCTCGGACAAAAAGCTAGATTGCCTAATCTGAAAGATTGTCTTTGCCAATGGATAGTGGAGCAAAGGGCTCAAGGATGCGGATTGTCCACTGTACAGGTGTGACTGAAAGCCCAGACAATGGCAAGAGCAATGGAAGTGCGGTAATTCATTGGAGAACCATCCTGGTGCTTCTGTTTCATGCAGAGGCATCAACTTAGCATGTGGGCACGAACAACGATGTGCCAGAAACTGCCAGCTGAATCTCAAGAGAAAGTTGACAGTTTTCTGGCTTTTGTGAAGTCCATGCCTGGAAAGCATGGTGTGACTCCTGACCATATAATTAATATGGATGAAGTTCTGTTGACATTTGACATTCCGCTTGGCTGAACTGTTAATGAGAAAGGGGAAAAAACGATGAACGTAAGGACAACTGATCACGAAAAGTCATGCTTCACTGTTGTACTTGTGTGCAGTGCAGATGGAAAGAAACTTCCACCTGTGATTATTTTTAAGAGGAAGACCATGCCTCAAAATTCATTTCCATCCAGCGTCATCATACAGACTAATAAAAAAAGGTTGGATGGATGAAGATGTGAGGGGTTTTGGCTGGAACAATGTTTCAGAAGAAGCCTGGATTTTTTTTTAAAACACAAAAAGTGCTACTGATCATGGACAGTATGAGAGCGCATCTAACAGAAAAGCTAAAGACGCAAATAAAAAATACAATTTCTGTCCCTGTAATAAGTCCTGGAGGCATAATAAAGGAATTGCAGCCTCTTGATATATCTGTTAATCGGAATTTCAAGATTGTTTTGCACCACCTCTGGGAATCCTAGATGACTGATTGGGGAATGGAGCTTCATGGCCACCAATCGTATGCATCACATGACTTTTGTAGAGGTGGCACAATGGATTAGCAAAGCCTGGGTAAGTGCTAGTGCAAAAACAGTCACTTCAGGCTTCAAGAAAGTAGAAATAATAAATGATGCAGTAGAAGAAAATGAAGAGAAGGAAGATGGAATACCCAGAAAGGGAAGATCAGGGCCTGAATCTGCTGGTTGAAATGGCCGAACTATTTCAAAGTGGTGCTGAAGACGAGGATTTTGATGGCTTCTCTGATGGAGACTATGAAGATGGTTGAACTTTATGGACATTATGCTTATTTCATGTTGCTTTCCATTAGGCCTGATAAATGTCTTTGTCCTAAAATATACTGACTTACTTACTTAATAGTTTGTCATTAGTGTATATATGTTCTTTGGTTAAATATGGTGGATGTATAAGGAGGAGGTGAGGTTAAATCATATCTTTCTTAATAACAACACATCTCACAGCAATCTAATTTATTTCAGAAAACATAATTATTAATGCAAAACAGTGCTATCTTGGAGTCATTTCTAATTTATGGGAGAGCACAGTCATTCAGAGATCAATTTGTCAGCATTCTAAAGTGACGTCAGCGCACAACGGGGTGTGAGTAAGGTAGCAGCACAACCTTTATAGTGGTGCGACTTATATAATGGTGTGACCAATATATGAATTTATTTTAAAAAATGTTTTTTCATCAATGCCACTTATATACTGGTGTGACTTAGAGTCCAGAAAATACAGCACTTAATATATTGGACTCTTGCATAGAGGCACAAAGCTAAGTCCAAACACCAATAAACTGACATTGACTGTAAAATGATATCAGTCACATTTTACAAACAGACAATACCTTTCATTCTAAAGGATCCTAAAATGTTAAACCACACAGACAATTTGTGTGCAATATTATATATACTGTAGTACACATTCACAGAGAAGTTCCAAAGGGGCAGCCATGTTAGTCTAGTAAAGCAATAAAAGCAAGGAGTCTTGTGGTACTTAAAGACTAACAGATTTATTTATCGCATGAGCTTTCGTGGGAGAATACCCCACTTTGTTAGATGCTTTGAAGAGGGAGAACTTACAGAATTGGATGAAAATAAATGCAGAAGAGTGTAAGACATGGGATGAGGTCATACTGCAACAACAAATCAGAGCATTTGTAAGGATTCAAACTCTAGGAAACAGCACACGGGGGAAGATGAAGTCAAATTACCTGTTACAATGTGAAAAGAGCCCATAGTCACAATTCAGCTCTTCTTTCACACAATGTAATTTGCATATTAGTTCGATTTCAGCTGTTTCTCTTTGAAGTCTTGATGTCTCATTGATTTTCTTGACAACCATTGTTAACAAATCTTTAATGGAGTGATGAGGAAGATGGAAGTGCTCAGCAACTGTGTTTTTTTCATGTTGTGATTTCTGATGGCAGTTTTGTGTGCATTTATTCTTCTGCATAGGGACTGTCCTGTTCATCCAATGTATAAGGCTTGGGGCATTTCCGGCACATGATGGCATAAATCACATTAGTGGATGAGCAGGTGAAGAACCCTTTGGTGGAGTAGCTGGCTTGATTAGGTCCTATGATGGTGTCTTTTGTGTAGATATGCAGACAGAGTTGGCAGCGTGGTTTGTTGTGGGGAGATGTACCTGGTTTAATGTTTCTGTTGTTAGATCTAGTTGCTGATGAGTATCTGTTTAAGGTTCAGGGGTTGTCTGTAGGCAAGGAGAGGTCTGTCTCCCAAGGCTAGAGAGAGTGAGGGGTCATCTTTTAAAATAGGTTGGAGGTCCTTAATAATCTGTTGTAGAGGTCTGACTTGAGGGTTGTATGTGGTGATCAGTGGCGTTGTACTCTTTTCTTTTTTGGGGCCTTTCCTGCAGTAGTTGACTGTGGGGTGCCCATCTGGCCCTGTCAGTCTGTTTCTTTACTTCTCCAGGTGGGTACCGTAGTTTTAAGACAGCTTGATAGAGATCCTGAAGATGTCTGTCTCTGTCTGAGGGATCAGAGCAAATGTAGTTAGTTATATCTTGGGGCTTGGCTGTAGACAATGGATCATGTGGTGTGTTTAGGATGGAAGTTCGAGGGATGCAGATAACTATACCGATCAGTAGGTTTTCAGTATAGAGTGGTGTTGATGTGTCCATCCCTAATTTGTACTGTAGTGTCCAGAAAGTGGATCTCCCGTGTGAAGTGTTCCAGGCTCAATTTGATTGTGGAGTGGAAATTGTTGAAATCTCTGTGGAAATCTTCAAGAGCATCTCTGCCATGGGTCCAGATGATGCACAGAGAAATCACTGCACCTTCAGTTAAATTCTCTGTGGCATTGTAGCTATGTAAGACCTCACAGCACAACTATATAACAGTTGAGAAGAGGAAGTGAAGTACAATAGATTAGATTTAATAGCAATCCTGATGTTTGCAACTTCTGGTTAATGACAGCATATTGCCAGGAACAAATCCATTATGTTCACATCATTGTTATTGAGATTCAGCTATGAGCAATGATATGCTGCCTATTAGGAACTCTTTTTGGAATTAATTTGCCACCTGTAGGCAGTTTGTAAGACTGCTGTCCCAGATACCCTGGGTTGTGCTGAGCACCACAGCAGGCAGGTTTTCAGGGCTGCAGCGAGAGAAGGAAGCAATTGAACTTGCCTCCCCTGGTTGCAGCCTGGCACACCTTCCGGGAGCCAGTGCTCAGCATGTGCAGCCCTGGAAGGGACCACACACAGGCTGTGGGCTGGGAGAAGAGACTGTGAGCCAAGAAGTAGGGGTATGTCTACACGGCACTTTTCTTTTGAAATAACGCTCGTTATTTCGAAATAAAAGAAATTTAGTCTACACAACGTTTTCTTAATTCGAAAGGACGGATCCCGTCCTTTCGAAATAAGAATCGTTGTTTCGAAAAAGTTAAACCCCGATGTTTTCGAAATGGCCATTATTTCGAAATGGATATTTCGAAATAACGCCGATTAGACCTGTTGTTTCGAAACAATAGGTCCAAACAGCTTTATTTCAAAATAACCATTTTGAAATAACAGCCGTTTGGATTGCAGGCTTTCCCTTAATTCAAATTAACATTTTGTTAATTCGAATTAACTTATTTCAAAATAAGGACTTTATTTCAAAATAACTCATTTCAAAATCCTTATTTTGAAATAATGATGCATGTGTAGACATTGCCTAGGAGGGAAAGGGGCTGCAGTCCTGATGCTAGAGCTGCACAGTTCCTCTCCCCATATTGTCTGGGCTGTGCCCTGCTGTGGGTCTGTGCACAGGGAAGGAAGCACTGGGATGTGCTGTGCCCCGACTCCTGGAGAGTGCAGGAAGAGGTACTGTGCAGCTCTGTGGGCCTCAGCCCCTCCCCTCCTTGCTGAGGCCCTGCTCTCAGGCAGCTTTATAGGGCTTCAGCCAGGAGAGACCTCCCAGGGCTTCTTCGCCTGGCTGTTGCTTCACAAACCTGCTTTCTGCTTATTAGCATCTGCCAAATAATAGAAACTTTTTGCTGGTAGCAAAGGGCTTCCTAATTAGTGGAATCTACACTTTTCCATGCCATTGAATCTGCAGAAGAATTTCAGGTAGTGGAATGTAATTACCTCAAGTAGAATCTTACCAGGCCATGAAGTAGTATCCTAAAGCTTGTAAGCACATCATAGCATTTTTACTGGCCACAACTAGTCATGGCTTCCATGTTACATTTCTTCTAGTAGCATGCTGGGGTGTTGCTTTTTGTCATAGCCCGCCTAGAACAGTACCACCGAGGGCAGAAGTTTCCAAACCACCAGTCATGACCCAGTATTAGGTCACAGACTTTCAGGTACTGGATCATGGCACCCCCTGCTGTTGCCACCGCAAAACTGGAATGCATTGCTGAAAGATGTAATTGTTGGGTTGCAGGCATAAATGATTTTTTTCAACTGGGTCATGAGAAAAAAAGTTGAAAGCCACTGACCTAGTGACTCACCAGCACCATTGTGGTTCAGCTCTCTGATGAGAGACTTCCTGACTGCACACAGCTCATCAACATCTGTACATCAGGTAACTCCATTAAAGTTTACACAACTTGAGTTCAATTGGTTCCTTTAAAATCCTGCTTTTTGTCAAATTCAAAACAGCTAGTCCTTGTGAAGCTGTTAATAAAATTCCAAAAGCAGCAAAACAGTGAAATATGTAATTTTCTTTTTTTTCTATAATAATGTCCTTGTTTTCTCCTCAGATAGGTACTCTGGACCTCCATGCATAACTTGTGGTAAAAAGTTAAAATAAATCTTTTCTGAATGATACATTTATTTGAGTGATACATTTGCATTTTTAAGCCTCACTAGTTTCCTTACTATTAAAAATTGTCAACAATTATAGTTATTTAACAATGTTGATGGTAAATTCCAATTTTTTTAAAGCTTAGTTTTATTATGTATAATAAATCAAAATATTATATAATACATCACTAGTGATGTGATGCTTACAAAATTATGGCTACTGAGGTGGTCTCATGAACCTTAACTGCTCATGAATACAGACATATATTGGATCTGTGTTAATCTCTGTGAATCCCTTCAAACAGATGCCATATTTTGGAGAAAAGGAAATTGAAATGTACCAGGGAGCTGTAAGTAAAAGTTTCTTGTAAGATATTGCAGATATTCAATTGCATGTAAAGGTTCTTCTCTCTTTATTTGGACTGATGTGAGTATCTGATGACTGCTTTTGGTGTTGGCGGAATTTACTGGTCCAGAAGAACTTAGTTTGGATGCAACATCTAATTTTAATGAGGTCCTGTTTCTGTTTTTTCCCACATATTTACATGTTGGATTCACTGAGACAGAGTTAAGCATGTAAAAGAGATTCATTTATTGATTTAAATTTGACCAAATCATGGTTCCCCAGCAAACAGTTCCCCTACCTACACTTAGCAAATTTTTCACCAGCTATCTGTACCTTAGATATCTAACTTTGGGCACCAAAACACAGAGGCATGCAAAATTAGAGATCAGTTTTGAAAACTGGATTGTAAATGTGGGGCAGAGGGAGGGAGGGCATTAGGACATAGATAATTCAGTCTCCTACTGCACTGGAATCAGGCACCTCCATCTCTGGAAAAATACACAGGCTATGCTATTCAGTCTGAATGGGGCCTGAGGTGTCAGATGTGGCCAGTCAGCACGAGGCTCAGAGTGGTGCTATAAAGTGTTGATTTGTTAGCTTATGGCCGCTTCTGAAAGGCAACTCAATTATGTGTTTTTCTCTTGGACAACTACATATTTAAATATTCTACATTTTTTAAACAGACACATATCAGGACAAACATTATGGTTAAGAGATCGATAACAAATCTCAACAGTGACCAGGAGCGTCATTGCCCTGTGAAAAGGCCCAGGGCCTGGCCCCATGGGCTGCAGCCCTGCTCCCTGGCCATGATCTGGAATCAGGGCCCCAGCTCCTGCTGCTGTCAGCCTGTCTCCTGATCCCTGGCCATGGATGGGGCTGGGTGACACAGTGGCTGCCACGGGTGGAAGGCCGGGAAAGGCAGGCACCGTCACGGCCAGCCGGGCCCTGGATACCCAGACAGGGACAGGGCTGGGAGAGGCAGCAGGTGCGCTAGCCTTTTGGGGCACTGGTGCTGGGACTTGGGGCACGTACCCCCTGTGGCAAGTGCCAGCAATACCCCTGATGATGACCTTGGTTATTGATTTGCTTTCATTAAAAGGGCTTCCTAGAACAATGGTTCCCAACCTTTTCTCTGCAGTGGCACACCTTGGTACCTTTAATTTATTTCGAGGCATGCCACCATATAGTCTCCAAATAAACTCATGAATATTCATGAGCCAGTCCAGAACTCTGAGTGCAGGCCTCATGTCATCCATGACACACTGGTTGGGAAACTGCTCTAGAAAGAACTTGTGTAGATAACTACTAAAGGCTGCGGGTCAATTTAAGCTGCACAATTTTCCATCCAACAAGAAACTTTTCTGTGCTTATATTTTTTTCTATAGTACTTAATGTTCTGTCTGAAATGTACATCGTATTCTTCAACCTCTATCCATAGGCTCAGTATGAAAATCCACCACATATTTATGCTCTAGCGGACAACATGTACAGAAACATGATTATTGACAGAGAAAACCAGTGTGTCATTATCAGGTAAGAAACAGCTGTTCACCTATCATACCTGCTAGTTTCAAGCTCTCAGAAGGAAGCAGAATCTCATTTTATTACTAGATTCTTTTAGAATTACCTATTTGTGTGTGTGTCCTGGAAGGATTTGAGATAATATTGATGGATTATTTATCTTGGGATTACTTTAGAACACTGGAAGCACTGTGGAGTGTTCTAATGGGCTGCAAACAATGCTATAACCCTGTTTAATAATGCCCAGTAAATGTAGAGGCTTAATGCTTTTCCTTATTTTTATATACAACTATTCACTTTCAGAAAAGCATCAAGATACTCAAGAAGAGAATTTTTGCATTTCTCATATGGTTGAAGTTACTTTTACCTTGTAACCCACACTTTCTGTCATTTCTTACTGTAAAATCATAATACCCCATACAAACAAATGTAACTGCATATAAGCACAAAAGCAACCTTCAAGCACATCTTCTGGCAGAAGCAGAAGCTTGAGAACTCCTTGTGAATATAGCCATGCTTTTTCTCTTACATCAGTTTTATATTAGGAGCATTAATTAAAACCTTATGTGTCACTGAAATTTGACTATTTCAGGATTTTATAATATAACTAGACACTTTTTGGAACCTCATTGCATTTTATAATGTTACTTTTGCTTGCAGTGCAACACAAAGAACCCTTCGCTTCCTCAAAGCCTGATTCACATCAGGGACGCCTTTACTACACCTGCAGTTGTTCTAGAGAGCAAATGACTACATGAAAGGGATAGGGTTAGAAATAAAACCATGCTAGGCGATTTAAAAAATTGGCTTCTCATAATTTTCCAATCAACTCTATTCAGAACTTTCTTACTGCTTCATTCCCAGAGGAGTTCTACTATATGCGAGGTCATTGTTAGTGGATTCCACTATATATGAGGTTGTTATTCTGGTGTCACCTTTTAAAGCTGCCCTGAGCTTTACTTAGTTTGTTACAAAGTTACCATCACTAAAACAAAACAATACATCTACAACTTCCAGTTTGAACCAAAAAGTATTTGGACTGATGGCGCAGCTGTGCCCAAGAAGTCTTTTGCTGTCCCTGTCCCTGTCCTCATCTTAGTTTAGATCAACAGAAAGGAACTTAAGTTTGTAACATTCCCCAAAGAGAAATCTGCTTTGTGGAGATCACCAGAGTTAAGTACACACTAGCCACCTCTAGTACATTCACACCCCCTCCTGTGCCAAAGGCTTTCAGTAGTGGGAAAGAGCTGCCTCAGTCAAGGGTTCCTCATACCAAGGAAGCTTGCAGGCACATAGGGAAATTTTTTGGCCTCTTTGGAGGTCACTGGAGAGGTGCAAAGGAGCCAGAGCAGAGGCCAGGCTCTGAGCCCTTATATTTGGAGGTAGGTGTTCCATATATGAGGTTTTCTGCCATCATACTGACTACCATAATGTGAAAATAGAGATCATCGTAACATATGTCATAGATGAGCTGCCCTTGGAAGCCTACAAGGAGCACTTGTATGAAAAGTCTTAATACTCATAGTGGAATTTCTTTGGAACTGTGACTCAGAGTCCTGGCTGAGCTCCTAAAGGTTACATCTCACAGTAGAAAAATGTAGGAGAGCTTCTAGTATTGGAAAACAAGAGCATAAAGCTCCTTGGAAGTAGCTGATTATCTGTGTGCAAAGATACTATCAGCTTAGCCTTTTTTTTTTTAAAGCAAGTTTTGATGAACTGTAGTCCTGTTAGAGTTATTGGCTCCCATGTCTGAGTTTATAGATGTTAGAAATGGGAAAAATTGGGGTTGGTTTTGCTTTGAGCTTTGGTCCTTTAAACCCAGAGCCTGGGGTGGTTCATATGAAACTCCAGTTTACCTGAATCCACAAAGTCTGTGGATTCAGAAAAACAATTCTGAGTTTGACCTAAATAAGGGCCAGGTTTTCAAACATGCGTAGCACCCAGAATGTCATGGCCTTAGGGAAATCTGGCAAGTTATTTAGGTGCCTGAATTGTGACAGCTACATTATTTTATAAAAGCCAGACCCCGATTGAAGTTAATGAGGTTTTTTTGGATGTCTGGCCTGCACTGTAAATAAGGGGTGGTTTGTGTTCGCTAAGACGTGTGTACAGCCCCATCACACTTCCTGTGTTGTGTTTGATACATTTTGAAGAGTATCATAAGAATGAAAGAAGAAAATCATTTTTCATTGACATTATACACAAAATGTTCCTTTTCCTTTTTGCATATTTATTTTTTTTCTGGGATTATTTTTGTGAGATAAACACAGGAAAAACAGGAGACTAGGTTTCCAGATCCTTTTTATATTGATGTTTGATTTTAGAGATAGCTGTAAATGGCTCACTGTTGGGTTGTTGGATATGTCAAATCAGAGAACTCAGCCAACCATACCATTCCTTTTTGTTCATTTTTATATTTTTGTCTTCTTGATCAAATTCCATGTAAATTGCTTTGGATTACTCACAGATTCTTCTGATTATGACATCACAGTTCATAGTGACATTAATAAATCCTGGGTACTTAGTCATAGTTACAGAAGGCAAACCTGATTCACTTTTCATTCACTAGTCTAAATTTGGAGTGGCACCTCACACTTTGATGGAGTTATAATGGAGTAAAAGCAATGAAATTGAGTACAGAATCAGAATCTGGCCCATGATTTTTCAACTCCTTAGCAGGCAGATTTTTGAGAAGGGTTTCTGGAATGAGCGGAAAGAGAGAATAGCACTGTCTGGATCCAATTGATTTCCCATGGAATTCAGTGATTCATGAGAACAGAGACTGCCCTATGTGTGTGTTCAGTGCACAGCAGTATGAGGTCTTAATTGAGTCTTGTACTATGCTATGGATAATAAATAACAATGCAATGAGAAGTTTGACACTGATGTCAGGGGGACAGGACTGAGCCTTTTTATTGTGCAGAATGTTCTGCTCCTTTTTAGTTTTTTGCTCACCTAAGGTAGTAAGGGTTTTCCTTGTTTATCTTTTACTGGACCTACCTTTCCATAGCTAAAATCTCAAGCTAGTCATTTACTGTTCGCCAGTTTCATTTGTGCCCCAAGTGTCTGTCTGTCTGTACATGAAGGGGGAACAGCCGGTTTCATCTAGTAGGAAAATACTTGTCATATATCTTTCAAGGGACAGGCAAGCCTGTTTTGTTTGTGGAATAATTACCCTGTGTGTTAAGAAAATTGTGTGCACGTGTTTCTAATTATAGCTGAAGAACATTGAGCTATCATGAATGATTGTGAATAGTGTAAACAATGAGGCTATTCAAGGGGCATATTCTTCCTGGCCTGAGTGCAGGTGCACAACGTGTGTGCAGGTGGAACGGTGCAAGAAGCCCTCTTCAGCACCATTTGTGTGGCTCACAAACATGCTTTACAAAATCTGAGTCCCTCTGCCCAGGGATTGCTCTGTCTCTCTTTTCCACAGGATTACACAGTGCCCCAAAAAGGGCAGGAAGGGCAGATTGTCACAACCTCCATTAAAGGTGAAAGAGTTGTTGAATCAGCTGTTCAACTATATGTTTGCATTGGAATATTAATTTATAAATGGGAGACAGTTCTCTGTTTTTTGAGCCATGCAGAGCCTTTACACTGCTTGTCAATGGTAGCTGAGTAGTTAAAGAGCTTGAGTATTTGACGACTTTAGTTACTAGTGCATGCCTCTCAATTTCACAAGAGGCAGCAGATGTGCCTGTGCACTTGTTCACTTATACAGAGAATAGTGTGATTTGAAATGATTTTCTGTACAGCCATAGTGGCCAAAATGTTATTCTCATTAAGAAGCTGAGGCTTCAGCAATAGTTTGATGTTTCATTTCATTTCACTGAGTTTTGCAAAGGCATATGCACCGTGATTTATTTAAGTATGTATTATTGGATCTGGCTTCTGTGTCCCACTCTAACAGCCTGCTGAGCTGTTCCTCCTTCACCCCAAAGAAAAAAATGCTGCCCTTGAATGGATACCTAAAGAACTGCCAAAAAACGGTTCACTCCACTGAGATTTGAACTATGAAAGGTTGTCTGGAAACTTGGTTTGATGTGGTTTTTAATTCTCTAGAGCATCATGATCTTGTGATCATAGCAATGGATGTTATGATTAGTAGTTTCCTATTTTGTGTGAGATAATAGATGTTTTCTTCAGATTATTCTTAAAGTAGTATATTTCTGTAAAAATAGAAGCTTTCTTCTCCCTTTTTATCAGCTATGTGACTTCCTCCACAAAATGTTTTAATGTGCTATGAAGAAATTTCTTAATTCAAGTCTCTCTTCCTGTTTTTACTGTCAGTTTAGTTTTCGTCTGCATCTGGTAGTGTTTACTTACAGGAAAACTACCTAGCATGACCTTAGGATGATACACCAACTTTCCTGACAATTTACTTTGTGAGAGACTTCTTTCTACCTTCCCCCTTTCATTAAAACAATCTGAATAGCTTAAGTCTATTAAGGCCAAAACTCAAAAAAAATAAAAAAAAAATCTTGTCTTGCTGCTGGATTGCAAAGCCTGCTCAAGTTTCAATCAATTGATTTTTCAAACACTTCTGCAACGCAGAGTCCCACTGGAGACATGACTGAACATTCTGGTAGCAGCTGCTCAGGAAAATGTATTCGCATACAGGTCTTGAACATATTAAGAAGCTGGGAGGCAGAAGCCACTAGCTATATAGTGGAGAAATATTTGTACTAAGACAAAGCTGACGTGCTGTTTTGAACAAAACTAAAGAAACAAAACTTTACATAGAGGGTATGTCTACACTTACAATTTAATCTGAATTATTGAAAGATTAATTTGAATTCAATGAATGCATGGCTACACTGGCTTTCAGTAATTCGAACTAAGGAATTCCTCAGTTCAAATGAATGAAAGCTTACTTTGAAGTTATAAAACCTTGCTTAACTTCAAAGTAAGGGTTAATTTGAATTTATTAGTTTGAATTAACCCAGTGTAGCCGTGTTAATTGAAACTAACCATTAGTTCCAATTAATGCTTTTTGACCTTCTTCCTAACAGGGTGCCTTCTTCTTTCTATGTATCATGCGGAAGCATGGCCCTTTTTGGGGGCCATCTTGCCACACCTCCCATGGTGCCCCTCTCCTAATTTGAACTAGCAAGTTCTGTCCATGGACATGCTAGTTCAAATTGGTTTTCCTAGTGGGGCCATGTTAGTTCAAATTAACTTAATTCAAGCTAATTATTATTAGGTTGAATTAAGTAGTTTGTTAATTCAAACTAACCTTCTAAACAATGTTCCCTCTAAGACCCACCGGCAGCTGAGCAACTCCTGTCGCTCGCTGCGCGGGGCCCCCCACCCCCTGTGCGGGCCTGATCCTGCCGCCCCCGCCCCCCCCGCGGGCCCGATCCTGGCGGCCCCCCTCCCCCCCCGCTTACTTTGCATGGCCCTGCCACAGCTCCTGGGCCAGAGAAGCACTAACGGAGCATGCTCAGATATTCTGGGCATGCTCCATTAGAGCTTCTGTGGGCGGGAGTTTTTAATAACTCCCTGCCCCACAGGAGCTGTGAGCAGGGCCTCTGGCTGCTGGCCCTGCGCAGCCAGCAGCCTTCCCTGCACGGGGGGGGCTTGGCGGGCTGCGCGGCCACGCAGCTTAAAGGGAACAGTGCTTCTAAGTGTGGGTATAGCCATAGACTTGTCCAGACATACCAGAATTATATTTTACATCTTACAGTGTCTTTAGTCAAAAAATCTGAGAATGCTTTATGTACATTAAAAAATAAAGCCCCTCAATGTTCTAATAATGTAGATAATTATTCTCTCTCCCATTCTACAGATGAGGAAGGAAATTAGTGTCAGAGTAGGGCATCGGAACCAGAATTCTTAAGCCCTGCTCTAATGACTAAATTTGCCTTCTGCTCAACAATGAAGTGGAAATAATTTTCTACCTAATTCTTTAAATTTATTCTGATTTCAGTGTAATGTTTAGAGACTGTAGTGCAAAGTTTGACCCTGTCAAAGGAGCAAATACTAATGGAATAAGTTGTGTGAAGGCCTATAAAGCATTTTTTAATTATTAGGAAAATATTAAGAAAATGAATATAACTTCTAGTAAGGAAAGACTCCAGGCTGAGTATTAATTATGTCTATATTACACAAACTTTATTTTCCATAATCCAGTTCTTCCTTTTTCTTTTAAAATGTATACCAGGTTTTCCAATTTTTATAACAGATGTATATGGAAGCATTTCCTATTATCATGTGAGATTCTTTTAAATGAAATATATCATTTTTATGTTTCTCTAATGATCTTGCACCATGACAGCAACTTTCTGCTAAATTTAAGAAATATGCACTTCTAGGATATATAAAGAGATTACTATATCGAGCTTGTGTTTTTATAAGCATTTGAAAAGCAAGAAGCAGACAGGTATCTGTGGAAAACCTGCTCTTGATGAATCATTTGCTGGAATTATCACAATTCTCTTGAGGTAGTTGATCAGTTTTGTGCTTTTCTCAGGAGAAAGCAAGATACTGTCACAAACAATGCATCTGATACAGTTGTTACAACATATAAATAATATGCACCATCATCCTATTGCGGTTCTAGCTTAATTTTTGGCAGTTTACTAGTCTCTGATCAATAAAATGGTAAACCCAGAAAAGTGTGTGCATGTGTAATGGAAAGGCAGGCTTGAAGCCAAAGTCACATCATTTAAAGGATCATTTAAATCCAAACAGAGACTACAAATAAAATGGAACTAAATTCCTCCAAGTGAATATTCATGGCTGCCACTATTTAATGGGTAATATAAACCACTCATGATTTGAAGAAAGGGATGGGGAAATAACTTATACAGTGAGGAAATATTTTGTTTAAAATGAATTATGATACTGTTTTAATGGGATCAAGTGTATTAAAGACTGTGTTACTTGTCTTGGCATTTCTTTCCCCTCCCCCTGGTCTCTGTACCTTACCTTTAAAGATAATACAGCATGGTCTTGCAAAATGTGCCTCAAATGGGAAGCTATAGCTTAGTTACAATGGTGACTTTAGAGATCAATCTATGTGTTTCACACTAATGTTGTCGGGGATTTCAAAGGACCCTCAGGAAGCTGTACACCTCTTAGGATCTGACAGACTTCCAGTAGAAGTTGTGACCCTAGCACCAATAGGGTCCTTTGAAAATTTCAGCCATTATGTTGCTGCTGTGGTTAGATAACAGATAGAAATTTAATCTGTCCCAGTCTATCAATAAATGTAAGTAAACATCACTATCTCCACACATGCATAAACTGATGAAAAATATTTCCATCAATAATCATCAGAATTTACAGATAGACGAAGGAAGAAGCTGTTTAATAACATATTAGACCCAAAATCCAATGATTTAGACTTCTAAGTTAGGCTTGTTACGATGCCCTAGAGAATGAATAGTAAAAATGAGTCTGATTTTTTTGATTTAAGGATATTTAGTTTGTAAGTTTTGACGTGATATTGATGATTCGTATTTTAACAGTTTCTAAAGCTTAAACTTTTTCAATTTCACTGTCTACAGTCAGCAAATAATTCTGACTCCCCTAATTTCATACAACTGAAAATTTAAATAGCTGAAAATCTTTAAAAAAGTGCTTAAAAATGAACAATTCTATTTCTCAAACTTATAAAAGGATAAAAGCTGAATTCTGCCTAGTCTAGATATGGGCCTTTATTTACTGTCTCACTCAGGAAATGTCCTTGGGCAAAACTGTACTTGGTATGAAGGTATCCCAGGGAGCACAGCAGGACGTAAAGAGTATCTGTAGTAGCCAAGATGCAAAGGGGTAGCCACATCTCTTGTAGGTCACAGTACCTAAGATGTGATGCTACCTAGTGGGTGACATCTCCTTTTAAAAGTGAAAGTGTAATTGGTAGTTCATTTTGGAGTGCCACTTCAGAAAGGCTTTTTATTTTCTGTCCTGTTTTATTTGAAGTATAGCTGATCCATATATATTGCTTTCTTTTTTTTGCATACTCAGCCACTCTCTCTCATTTTAGGTCCCAAATTACCTCTTTTCCACACAAAATTGGAATCTCTTTATTGCTGAGATTTACTTACCTCAGAAATAATGTATCATATCATTGAGGCCACAGAAGGAATTAATTACACAAAAGGAATGAAACCACCAGCATTTTCTACTTTCCACACAAATAAAATTTTGTGTATCCCTCCTTTTGAATGTTTGTCACACATTGTGATCTCACACTGGGGCCCTAGTAGGTTGACAGGTATGAATCCCAATAACCTAAATAGGTAAAAACAATAACCAAACAACAGGGTCAGCTGTTTTTGGAGCAAACAGATAACAGAACAAAAATACCTGCACTATTGAACTAAATAACTAAACTTTAGGTCACATTGCAAAAACTTTCCTCTTTGAGAGAGCTTTTCTACCATAAAAAAGAAACAAAACAAAGTTTACTGTCATCTAAGAAAAGGTCAGAGCAAAAAGTTCATAAAGACCATTAGGGATCTAGCTTGACTAAGCTGTTTAATATGGATACACTCAGACACCATTGTGATGGAGGCTAATATAACATCCCAAGATAGATAAAATATTCATAATGGGCAAAATTCATCCCAGTGTAACTGACTGACCTAATGGGAGTTAAATCGGAGATGAATTTGGATCCATCCATTTTTGTTTTCCATAGCTCCTATAATGTACTATGTACTACACAAAGTGAAAAAAAGGACAGACCATCCTTGCCCCTATAATATGTTTGCAGATTTATTTTAGAGTTGCAGAATCACCTTTCGTTTGTTTTTTCAACTTCCTTCATTCTATTTCTGGGTGTTTAACAGTTTCTGTGAGTCTCCAAAGTCATACAGTTGCTGGGAAGAAAATGCTGAAATTTGGCTCAGGTCAAACTTAAAATAGAGCTGTGCTGATTTTGTGCAGCACAGCAAAATGGTGCCTCACATGATGAAAGGAAGCTGGATTTTCATGCTGAAAAGTGACTTTGAGCTAAATCCTGTCCTCCATACCAAAAGAAAACTTCCATTTGCTCAAACCTTGATCTCAGTTACAGTATCAGCTGGTCTAAATTGTGCTCAATAGCAATATTCCTCAAGAGTTATTTTGATAGATGGAAATCACTGGAATGTCGATATTCTCTCACTGCAACACATCCGCTAAAACTAGCAGGGGAAGTCCTTTCGGGAATATGAAGGAAAGATTCCCCTATCTCCAAATCCTGCTAGCTGGTTATTCTGGCCAGTGACTGTTCCTGATTGACAGAGCAGTGCAAAGCATTTGGTGCATTGGGAAAGGATCTGACTTCTGTATCAGCACATATTGGGCCCACAAAATAGGAGGAAAGATTTCAGGCCTATAAAACATAACTTTGTGTTTGTACAAGAAACAACTTTAAGAGCTCTTTGAGCTATTTGCAGTGAGAAAGCTGATGCTACAATTAAGTAATTCTGATTGCTTTTAACCAGGGGTTGGAGTAAGCCAGAACGCTTGGGAACGCTGTTCCGGGGCCCGCTATTTTTAGGGTTTATTTTTTTATCATTCCAGGGCCCCTAAAAATAGAAAATAGAGCCAGAACACTGCATTCCAGGGCCCCCATTGAAAAATAGTAGGCCCCGGAATACAGCATTCTGGTTCTGTGTTCTATTTTGGGGGGCCCCGAATGCTGGGCCCCTAAAAATAGCAGGCCCTGGAGCGGCAGTCCCACACGTTCTGGCAGGCAGGGGAGGGGGTGAGGCCAGGGTGTTCTTGGGCAGGGCTGAAGCCCCGCCCCAAGCCCCTCCCCTTCCAGGCCACAGCCTAACCTGGGGCCTGCAGCTGTGCCACTGCCCCGACCCAGGGCCTTCTGCCCCCACTTCCCAAGCCATGCCACCACTGCTGGCAAGTGTGGAGCAGCCCAGCTCATGCTGGGTTGGGGTATTCGGGGCAGGAGATGGGGCGTTGCCATGGGGAGGAGTCCGAGGGGGCCCACCGGCACGGGAGAGTCCCAGGGCCTCCCAAATTAAACTTTAACCCCTGCTTGTGACTGTCCTTTGAAGTGATATGAGGATTTGAATGCCATATAGACATGAGGTTTCTTTTTAGATTTTACTGGAGTTATGCTGGTTTTCTGTGTACCAGTTCTTTCAAGTTTGTTTCACATTAAAAATGTTTAGTAGAAACCCATCAAATTCTGTTGTTATGCTCCCCAATGGGAAACTGGAAAACATAAATTGGTGCTTTTTAGTTCAATTTAACTTTTAATTTATATTTGCCTGAGGTTTGCATTAGACACTAGCTCAGGAATCTGATTCAGGTTGGATGTATTTGACCTTTCTGTTCTTAAATTTTACAGTTGTGGAGTTTCGACTCTCGCCACACTTTGCTTTGAAGAACCGCACCTTTGCTATTTCAGTTTGTCTGTTGATGTAGACTTCTGAATGCTCAGATTACCCACCTAGTAATGAAATGAATGCAATGAATGTAGCTGTAATTCTGATTTTTCTAGAAAATAAAACCAAATGGCTGCATTCTCTTCTTTATGTGGATTAGGGATAGATGACATCATTCAAATAATAAAATAATGGATCTGAATCTTTATTCAGAAGTGAAACTGAATTCAGAACAACACACAAGGAGTCCTGTGGCACTTTCCTTGTTTGTTTTCCTGAACTAGACTAACATGGCTGCCCTTTTCGACCTTGAATTCAGAACAAAATTGTTGAGAGGTTCAAAAAATTACTTAGATTTTTAAAATTTGTTTAACAGTTGATATGTGCTTCCTGGTTGTAATCAGGATGAAATTCCAACATGGTGAAATTTCTGATGGCTCTTCTCACAATATGTCTGCATTGACTGGAAGCACAAAGGATGAGGCACCTTCTGAGAACTGAGGCCTGGTTTTACAGACCCAAGAGGGCTGGATAAGCACCTGAATTCTTGATGGCTTATTGGAACTGAACCTATGGAAATTTGGCCATCATAGATGTTATTGAGAAGGTACGCATAGGCATCAACTGGCGAATCCATTCCTCTTTGCATCAGAGATGGAGATTACGCTGAAAACGATGAGACAGGATTTAAGCAGGGCATGGAGTTAGTCCACATCCAGACACAACTGGGCATAGTCTGGGCCACAGTATTAAAAGATATTGAATTTGTTGAGACATTTGAGGATCACTCTGACTTTTGTGCATGAGGACAAAAGATTTCAGAATACATCGTCATGCCTTCTCACCATCATCTGTAACGGGCCTGATTTGTCTCATCAAAAATGGTGTAGGGAAAGGACCACTAAATGAGGACTAATGTGACTTGCACAAACATGAGTGTAAATCAAACCAATTTCCAGTGAAATCTCAGTTGTCAACTGTGAGATCAGAATCATGTCCCACGTGGCCTATCATCTCAACCCATTGCAGTTCCTCACAGGACTTCTTTTCTCCCTTGAGACACCCTATGCTCTTTGCCCCACAGTTAACAGTAGATGAAAGGAACTCTGTCGCAAGATGTATCCTGATGTCACCCCTGAAATGAGATATTTTAAAGGAATTGTGAAATGTTAGCGATGAGCATTGAGCCTTCTCCTACCCTGTCTCAAGAGGCATAAGAACAGGAAGATAGTTCTCAGTCATTCAGGATGTGATTAATAATGACTCACTATTTCATGCAAGTGTGCCTAAAACAAAAGACTCCTGCACTGAATTGAGGCAGATGGCTTGCCTTAAAACATAAGACTGGCATTTTCAGAGGAACCTAAGAGTTTGGCATACAAATCCCATTAAAATCCAATAGGAATTGGGTTCTTGGCCCTCTGAGGCTCTGGAAAATCTCATTTTAAGCATATTAATTTTTCTGTTTTAATACTTTCCCTTTTTATAGTCTGGTGGAGATTTTGTGTGTGTGTCATGTTATTTATTCTGTGTTTTTTAGTGACAAAGGTGTCCAAGAAGTAGTGCATCAGAAAGTTCTATGCCATATTCCTTATGCTGTCAGATTACCCGATTTAAATTTGGGACATTTTTATTATCATTAATTATTGTGGTAGCTGTTCTTGGTTAAACAACATAAATTTCAATTAACTCCAAGGGAAACCTGAGTTACTGTTTAGTTACACTGGTCTTCACTTGGGTTATTCCTAATTTATTGTATTAGAGAGTAGAATCTGAGCCTGTGTTGGGAAACCTCTTGGTAGGAGTGACAATTTATCTTTCTTCTTTCAGTCATGTTTTCCTCAGTGTTCCCTTTGAAGACTTAATCATGGTGGTCTAACTATCATTAGACTTTTATTTCAGGGTAACCTCTCTGTCCACATAAGTTTAATGGCAGCATCACACATTTTACTGAGTTCCATGTTTATTTCAGGGCTGAATAACTTAACAGATAGCTATTTACATTCCTCTCTCCCTAGCGGTGAAAGCGGTGCTGGAAAGACTGTAGCTGCTAAGTATATCATGAGTTACATCTCTAAAATATCAGGAGGTGGCCCCAAAGTACAGGTGAGTTGATATAGAGTAATGTTGCTTTAATGATGTCATGTCAAAGCTTATTGTATAGCCACAGACGACACTCATGAGGTAAACAGCTGACCCCACTTGGTACAACCCATATAGATCCTGGCCTGGAAAATGGTGTGGCTCTGCTTCACAAACGGGTGTTCCAGAGCACAGGTATCCCTGAATTGCACTTTGCAGGGAATGACTGAGTTGGGGCCAGAGATCCACTATTGCACAGATCTTCTGGTCCTCCACCTTTGAGGGGAAGCTCATATGATGGAAACCTACTAGTATGAACTGACCCTTGTGAAGTAGCTGCACAGCTTTTGTGCTGAATTATTTAAATGTTAAGGATTTTTGGATGGGAAGTTTTAACTGCAATTTCTGACCTCAAACTATAGTGAGAGAAGTGGAATTTATAACAAACAAACATGATTTACTAAAATCAGAGAAATTTTGCTTTCTCTACAATGTCAAATATGAATTTGTACTAGATCTAGAGCAAATTAAACTGGGTCTCAATGGTATGTATCTCCCATTAAATCACAGATCTGTGTTCACACAGAGGGGAAAAGAGGATATTTTATTAAACATCATTTTTAACAAATTATCCAATTGGAAATGTACTTTCTGAGAGCTAGCTGGAACAATGAATAGTTGCTTGTAAATGATTCTGCAACCCACTGATTGCACTGTCTACATAAGTGTATTAACTGAAGTTAGTGAGTGAATAAGCCATAAAATTCCACTAATGGAGTTGTATTTGGTCATCACTTGATTAACAGTTAACCGGTATGTTCCCCACCCCTCATTACCGGTATGCTCACCCCCCATTTGACCATAGCATATTGGCTTTAGTGCAAGCTCTAATGATGATTATGTTCTTCCTGTTTTGCATTGGGAGACAATGATACAAGGAACTTTGTGAAGTCATTCAGTAGTAAAGAAGGAAATATGCATTGTGTTGTTTCAAAGTGGATTTATTCATATTACAAATAACTTTTAGTTATTTTAAGTAAATTCTAGCTCTTTGTGCATGATGCAAAATAAATGCAGCAGTTTGAAGTCACATTTGGTAAAACTGATGTTTCCCTGAGAGTTGTATTCTTTCTGAGTGAAATTCAACCCTCCTTGCACAAACCTGAGTTCACACTAATGTTGGGTGAGAAACTAATGGCCTGATCCTATTCTCACTAAAGTAAACAGCTCTTCCATAGCTGGTGCTTCAGCCTATGGGCTGAAGTCTCTTTGCGCCTGCTATGCTGAGTTCTGTGACCACTGGGATCTATGTAAGTGAAGATCCAGTAGCCCCTCTCATGTCTGCTCCCAGCACTTCTCTACATGCTGTCTAAGAAAGGGAAGCTGTCACAGAGCTAATCACTAGCTGGACTGTGGTCTTGAGCTTGGCAATCCTTATGCAGGCAAAGCCCTCATTGACTTGAGGAGTTCTGCTTGCATTAAGGATTTGTGAGATTGGGCTCCAAAGCTATAGGTTGAATTAGTAAATCATTCCTAAAGAGGATATAAGTTGAAACAAATGATGGTGTGTGTAATGTTAAAAAAAAAAAAAAATTATTGTTCAGCATTCAGGTATCCTGTGTATTTTGTCTGAATTTTTAATGATTCAGAATCTTTTCTGAAGCCTAACTAAGCTTAAGAGACTGTACATTTTCCAAATTCTCTACCTTTCTCCCTTTGATATCATTTTTCATTGTCCTCAACTTTCATTGTCCCCCAGTTTCCTTCCCTGCTTGTTTCATAATGCTTCTTTGTTCGACAGAATATCCCATTTAGAAGAGAAGTTAAAGACAAAGAGGATAAAATGTGGCTAGAAGTATTGGCATCTTGAGCCAGAGTCTGCTCCCAGATACACTTGGTGTATAAACGTGGGATAACTCAGTTAATTTAATGTAGATTTCCATGCGGTAGGTCAGGTTAGACTATTACCGTCAAGATTTTTGCCCAACTCAATCTAACCATAATCCAGAAAAATAAAGTCCCTCAAATAAATATACTTTGTGAAATAGAGGAAGAGAGGATTTACCATACAGGATTCAGACCATTAGTCTATCAGCTCTGGTTTGTCTCCTCCCAGTGTTCCAGCAGAAAACAGCTTTCTCTGAGGTCCCCCTTCCACTCCAGTAAATCACTGCACCAATTCCGAACTGTTCTGCACAAATATTTGTTAATGCATTAATGTTCCCTAGAAACGGGCCTTTAAAAATTGCAAGCCACCTACTAGCAGGGGACAAATCCTCCAAGCTCAGGGGTAGATGCAAGACAAGAGGACTCTACCAGCAAAGCTTGGGGGACTGGTCTGCTGAGACTGATGAGGGGTGGGAATCGGCATGTTCTGCTTTTCTACCTCCTGTATTCTTGTCCATCTCCCCATCTTCATGGCTGCTGCCAGAGGGCGAGAGGAAAGTTTGCATTTGGATCATCCTCCTTAATGAATAATTGGAGTTTGCCTTTTAATGAAATTGTCAATCAACAGATCAGTTCATTGTGCTCCTTGGCATAGCTATGAGCAACAGCACTGGCTGTTTGCAAGTTCAGCTGAGGAAGATGACTACATCAGTTTACATCCTGTTTAAGTTTGAATGATTTTCTTCACAACGATAAGAAGTAGAAACTGAATTTAATGAAAAAAGTTTACATTTTGCAGAGATGAGAATGTAAATACCCTCTCACCTGGGTAAGTGGGTATTATAAAGCCTGCCAGAAAACACAGATACGTTGTTCCTTATTATACGTACCAATTTACAAATCTCATTTTTGTATGAATGCTCTAAGATCTTTATAAAGATCTAAAGCATTGTTGTTGTTGTTTTAAAAAAATTTCAGCATGTGAAGGACATTATTCTGCAGTCAAATCCTTTACTGGAAGCCTTTGGGAATGCGAAGACTGTACGGAACAATAACTCCAGCAGATTTGTAAGTTCTTAATAAATAAATGAAATGAAATGAAATAAATAAATAAATAAATAAGGCTATGTCTACACTAGCAAACTAGTACACATTAAGGAGACTTAATTCGAACTGATTTGAACCCTCTCTACAATAGGCTTTGCCTAGTTTGAACTAAAAAAAGTTTTTAGTTCGAACTAAGCAAAGCCTAGTTCAAACTAGTTAGTTCAGCCGGTTAGTTCAAACTAACTGGTTAGCTCGAACTTATTTGCGTATTTAATTTGAACTAACACAAAGTAGACATGCTAGGTCAATCTAAATAAGTTCAGACTAGTGATTAGTTTGCACTGACTGGGCTTTTTTTTAAAAAACACTCTTAGTTCGAACTAACTTTTGAACTACTAAGTTCTGACCAGCCAAGTCCAAACTAAGATTTTAGATGTAGACATAGCCTAAATGTTTTAGTGTTTAAAAGTGCCATGGGACTCTTTTTATCTCAAGAAGATTGCTTTTGCTCCCAACCTCAGTGGATTTATTTGGGCATGTTTGTGAAGGAAAATGCTGGTTTTCATATCAGTTGAACAGCACATATTTTATGATCTCCTAGATGTAATTGCAAATGTTTATTTCTAATAATTTTCGGGCCAAGCTGTTTGTAAGCAGTCTTGTGTAAACAAGGCCATTAGCAACCTAATTGGTGCCTAATCTGTGCTGAGTTGGAAAGAATGAGCATATCTGTTTTACAGTCCACGTAATATTTAGCAGTGATTTTAAAAAAAAGATGGAACAATTGCTAGGCTTCATTCATTGGCAGGAAGGTTATTCATTTTTCCAAAGAACAATAAGGAATTGTTTTCAGCACTTGAGATTATAAATAGTCTACATGCTAATATGAACTAGCAACCTACATGTACTGGAGAATGATGTGATATTGCACAATAAGTTCAGTTTTAAATAATGTAGCAAAGGGCTGTACATGGGGGAGAGAGGTAAGCAGGGGCACAGACCACCCATATTTGAGTTCAGGGCACAGAAAGCTTCTGGCTCCTGGGCACCCCAGATGGAGCTGTCAGCTTCTCTTGCCCCAAGGCCACAGTGGAAGCACCGAACATGGTCCTTCAAAAGCCTTCACATTTTTATTCCTAGACACACATCCTTCATCCTAGACGTAGCCTTTAGAACATTTATTTAGGAAGAAGGATTGTGTACTTATAAAATATGGTGAAGAGAGAAGGAGAGCAAAATTACTGTATATGTATGTGACCAAACACCCTGCTGATGCAAATGGACACAGCTCCATTCAATTAAAATGGAGTGTCGCCCATGTACGCTAGCATGGCATTTGACCTATGCTTTTCAGATGTTAAACCCTTGCTGAAAACATACTGGATGTCAACATAAACATCTTGACAGACATTCAGCTATAAAATGAAATAAAACATACAGGTTACACACATGCTACAAGGGTGAAAAATTCAAAACTGTAGTTATCCTTAAGGTATTCCAGTATATTTTCCCTGTTGTGTTTGTTGCCTGTATCAGCAGTGGGCCATGTCTTACAAACTTCCCCTTTTGCACCCCTTAACCACTCCCTTCACAAAATAAAAGTAAGGGCATATCCTTCAGCTGACCTGGGGTTACTAATGCACATGCGTTGTCCACCAAGATAAAAGTCTCATTGATGTACCTCACGTGGAGGCAAAAGGCAATGTTCACCATTGTTTTTTATAGTTGTAAATCTGCTACGCTGAAGTAGCTCCCACATAAACGTGAGCTGTTAATTTAGCAATCAGTGTTTCACCTCTGCTAACAAAGTAAGAGCAGAGGAAAGAAGTTTCCCGGTTAGTCTTTACATATGTTCTGGTTTATCTTAGTTCTGATGCAGTATGGAATTATTACATTGGCTTTAGAATTAAGTAACTGGACATGGAAAAGAGGAGAAGAAAGCAATTGTTTCTTAAGAATCCAGACCTAATTCAACTTTCAAGGACTTGGATGATTGAAGTAACACAGAATAAATATTCTAGTTAGTGAGTTACACTGAAACAGACATCTGCTTTAAGCTTAAGTTTTATTAATCATTCCAAATGCCCTATAATTATTTGTTACAGGGGAAATACTTTGAAATCCAGTTTAGCCCAGGTGGGGAGCCAGATGGTGGGAAGATCTCCAACTTTCTGCTGGAAAAGTCTCGGGTAGTAATGAGGAATCCTGGAGAGAGGAGTTTTCACATTTTTTACCAGGTTAGAAATATACAGTTCCTTTCTCAGTTCCATTTCCAATTTTTCCTGTATAATATTAGGTCTTTCACTGAAGTCATGCATGTTTAAAAGGGCAGTCTGAGTATCAGTAGGTACTTGCAGACCATACCTAAGGCATTGTCTAATATAGACCCATTCAGTGACTTGAGTCTCTTTCCAAATCAACAAAGCAGCAGATTCTCAATGAAGTAACAACATGATGTATTTCTAAGGGCCAGCCAGAAGATTCACTGTTGACTCCCACATGCAAGAGTTCAACTGATAACTTCCCTACAGATTTTTTAAGCTGTTCTATAGAATTTAATAGAAGAGACTGATACCTTCTGTCATAGGATATTATGGGATGAAGAAGATACACAACAGGCATCATTCTTTAATAAATTCTATAAAATTTTAGGAATATTTATATAGTACCTTCTAACTTAACTCTATTACAGCTGATGGGACTTTTGTCTTGAGGCTGTATTCCTTTCGCTGTCTTTGATGCTCATTGTAAGCTAAATCCTGGTTAAGTTCTAGTAATACAGATAATAAAAACAAACAAGGAGTCTGGTGGCACTTTTAAAGACTAACAGATTTATTTGTCGCATGAGCTTTTGTGGGAGGAAATCGCACTTCGTCAGATGCTTGAAGATGGGAAACTTATCTTCAAGCATCTGATGAAATGGGGTTTTCTCCCATGAAAGCTCATGCAACAAATAAATGTGTTATTCTTTAAAAGAGCCACCAGACTCCTTGTTTGTTTTGCTGAACTAGACTAATATGGCTACCCCTTTGGGACTTAAAAAAGATCATGTTAGTACAAGTGACTGTTGAGCTACTTTCCTGGAAATGAAACATCACTGCCAAACCTAATTAGTGTGGCCCCCTGAGGAATCCACCCTGGAAATTTTGTTTTGGTATTGCAGACTTGAAGGCAAATCTACACTGGCATTCAGCTCTCATTTTCCTCAGATCTCTGATGTGAAGCAGTTTGTATCAGAAAGCACATAGCATAGCAAATTGTGAATCTTGTTCAGAGATCCAGTATTGAACACAGAGATTTAAAAAAAAAAAAAAAAAAAAGTAAGTTTCATTCCTGGGAATGGGAATGAATGTGTGGTCTTCCAGGCCAAGTAATCAGAGAAACATATGGCACTGCATTCACCTGACAGACAGAGAATATCTTCTCTGACAGTACAGCCTCATCCACCTGTTCAAGAGCTGTCCCTCCGCAGCTGAAGAGAATTAGCTATGCTATGTCATGAAATAACACCTCTGGTGTTTTCCTTTTGCAGCTTATTGAAGGTGCCTCCTCAGAGCAAAAACACAGCCTCGGCATTACCAGTATGGATTACTATTATTACCTGAGCCTCTCTGGATCCTACAAAGTAGATGACATAAATGACAGATCTGATTTTCAGGAAACTCTGGTGTGTTTTTAAAATTGGTGCTCCCACCTGGGGGGTGTGTGTGTGTGTGTGTGTGTGTGTGTTCATTCAGATATACATTTTAAATCAAAGAGGCAAATGCTTCATATTTAAAGGAAAGAGGGATTGTGGGAAGGAAAGCCACATGTTGCAAATTCTTGTAGATAAACTTTTTCTTGTCATGAACAAGAGCTCTTTATGGATAGCACTCTTGATAACTCTGCTAAAACAAATGTGCTGTAGACAGTGCTTTTCATCAGTAATTTGTCAAATTTATTTTGGAGGTTCAGATTCAATAGAAAAAGAAATCTGCAAATGCGCAACACCAAGAGAAAGTGCAGTCTGAAAAACATTAAAATATAGCACAATGATTAGCTTCCACTGAAAAGAAAGCACTTAAAATAAATGAATAAATAAATAAAGCTCTTTGCTGTATTAAGTAGCAAAGCTTGAAGGTTAGAAGAGGGAACTGAAGCCCATAGCCCAAGCCCACAAAAGTGTAACTATTCTAGAGAATGCAGTATGCATATTTCGCTTTGGTTAGAACTAAGTTGTCACTTTGTGTTACACAAACAGATTCCTTATAATGCATCACTGTCTTAGGAGTTACATTTTCATCTCCAGCACCTCAGCTTCATTGTGTGTGTGCGCGTGTACGCTCAGCTGGGCCTCACCATCCTGCTGTGATATTTTATAACTCTAGCATTTAACTTTGTGCAACATATTTTAAATCACATACCTCCTTCTTTACATAATTCTAAAAGCATAGTAAAGTAAAAGAATCCCAAATCCCACTGAAATTCTGTGGAGCTTTAATGGCATCTGAATGCTTTAAATTCTTTAAAAAATCCCAGACTTTTTTTTTATTCTAATTAATTATTCCTGGTTTGTGAAAAATACGGAGAGTGACTAATTAGTAACTTGATGTCATTGTTTTCCCAGCATGCAATGAATGTGATTGGAATCTTTGCAGAAGAGCAGGCATTGGTACTACAGATCGTGGCTGGAGTGCTGCACTTGGGAAACATCAGCTTTAAAGAAGTTGGCAACTATGCTGCAGTGGAGAGTGAGGAGTGTAGGTAGCTCTGGAAACAATTACAGGATTAATGATGATGCAACAGGCTGAGGCCCAGATGTTGCAAGGTGAACTGAGTAGTGAGCTGCTTATCCAAATGCAGTGCATCATTTCTCATTCTCTGCAACTGCTAATTCAGTTTCCCTTCCAAAACCAATAGGGGTCATAGCCCTTAGTTAAGCCCTATGCAGTCTTACTGATTTAATTAATGAGAGCAAAATCTGGTCCTTTGTATTTAATAATGTATAGAAAATCTTTTTCTACATTGGAACATGAGTATAGCTGCAAATGTGACAAACTGGTTCAGCAAATTTTAGGGCTCTCCAAATACAACAATGTTCAGATGCCAAAGTCATGTTGGTTATCTGGTCTGCCAGACCTGGCCTTACAATGGTACCTGTTACCATCTTGGATTTCCTCCTCCTCCAAAATTACCCTACAAGTATAGCTTGTAGAAGAGGCATACCAGCCAGTGCTGTGATAATGTGGATGAGAGACACCTTTTGAAAATCCACTACAAACTCAGGAATGATGTACTGTAAAATGATGTTAGCTTCTCCCATGTTTGGGTATATTAAGGGTAACTAGGGTCTGGGGACCCCACTGTGTAAAAACTACACAACAGGAAGTTCCCTGTTTCTACACTACAAACATCTTATCCTCATTCCCCTGTTCTGTCTCCCTACATATTTTGCTCATTTTCCTTCATCTCCTTGTCCTACATCTCGTAGGTGGCGGCAGATTTACATTGTTTTGTCCCAGCACATATCCAGCATTTTTCCCCACTCTTCCCCATACTTAGCTTAGCACACATTGGATAAGCAAGGTGTCTATAATTAAGGTGTCTGGCTATCTAATTAACTGTAATTTTAAAAATTTGATCCTAGTCAGTTTATTAAACTATTTGCTTGAGGGAACTGCAGGTTTAATAAGTGAATCAGAAAACCAGACTTCTAGACATTTTACAGACTGAGAAAAGTATAACTTTATAGTTTCCTTTTTAAAAGAACATAACTATAATTAAATGGATTTTCAGGAATGGTGTAGGATTCACAGTTGCCTGCTGTGCTACCACTGGAAATCAATTTACCTTTTTAAATTACTGTATAATATACATCTGTATAATAAAGGGAATTTATAGCCCTTCATTTATCTGGACAGAATTAATGATGCAAAATGCACCTAAGAGCTGGTAGAGATACGTGAGGTATCTGTAAAATTGGTGAGTTCAAAAGAATTGGAGTTTGCAGCTTTGGCTGTCAGATTTTTTCTTGCTCATTGAAATCAAGGTTCAGATGATTTACAAGAGTAGGAAACTATAGAGAAGCTTTGCAGATAGAGTGTATGCAGTGCTTACTTTACTCATAAAATATTTTACTTTAAAGAAGCTAAACTTAGAAACAGCTATTTCTGTCTAGCGTAGGTGTTTCTACAGCTCCTTTCACTGTAATATCTAAGCACTATATCCCACATGTTGTCAGTAAAGCAAGAGAAAGCTGTCCAATTACTTTTCTGTACCAAAGGCATCACTTTATTTTTGTTCTAAAAGCAGTCCTGTTTGCTGATGCAGATTGATTGATCAGATAATCATATTTCCTTGTGACAGCCTGAAAGAAAGGAGCTGTGATAGAGCTTCCAGACTTCGGTTCTTTTGATCCACCATGCTGGGAGACAACTAATTAGTTGAACACAAAGACGTCTCCGACATTTTTACTTTAATGCCTCTAATTTTACATTGAGTTAAGTGTTTTGCTGGGTCTTTTTCTAATTTTACATGGTGATCATTTGCATAATATTTCATGTGACTGGCAGAGAAGCCATGAGATTGAAATAGCAACGCCTCTTCCTTTAGCCTGTAAACGGGAAGATTGAAGAAGTGGAAGAGGGGGACCAACTTCTGTCCTTGTCAGTATGCAGCTGACAACGCCCCTCCCTCTCCCACTCCCTTTTCTTCAGGTCAGTCACAATGTCACATAACCCATGGAGGAGGAAGAGATGCGTTCAGTGCATTCTCTATTCCTCTACTCACTCGCTATCATCTCTGTGTTATGCTAGTTGCTGACAAATTTGAAGTGTCTTTAGAATAGGAGGTCTGGATCCTATAAATATGACAATTTGTCATTAACTGAATGCCTAATACCTGCCCACTACACAGCAGAGGAACCCATACCTAAAAAGAGATTGGCAAGATAAGGGCAAGTTACAGGGATTAAAGTACAGTGGAACACAGCCCCCTAAAAATAGAGGAACAACCAGAACACAGTGTTCCGGTATGTTCCCCCAGCGCCAGCTGAAGGAAGGGGCTGTGGGCTGGAGCAAGCCTGGCAACTTCTCCCTGCCTTTCGCAGTGCCTGCGCCAGCCCCGGCTCTTCCTGCTGGGCCCAGGCAGTGCGCATGGCCTGGACCCAGTCTCAGGCCCACGTTGCTTCTTGCCCTCTGGCTGGCACCGCACCCTCCCTCCTCCAGACCTTGCTCCTTGGCCACATTACACGGGTAAGGAGGCTGGGAGGGTTGGAGACAGGCAGGCAGCTGGTGGGGAAAGTGTTGGGGGGTTGGGGTGGGAAGAAGGGGTTGGGGGGCTGAAAGGGGTGGAATGAGAGAATGGAGACAAGGGGGCTGGGAGGCTGAAGGGGATGGAGTGGGAGAATGGGGACAAAGGGATTGAAGGGGGCTGTGAAAGTGTGGAGGAGGTTGGGGGGCTGAAGGGGTAGAGACACAGGGGCAGGGAGCTTAGGGAAAGTGGATTTGGGCTTGAGGTATAAATGGGGAAGGAGAGGTCTGATGGGGACAGTAGCTGGGGTGGGGGACAAGTGTTTGTGGGGCAGTAGCTGAGGTGGGTGAAGGGGGCCTGTCAATTTAGGAGTGTTCTGGGGCCTGTCAAATTATACTTTAACCCCTGATCATACAGCTAAAGACCATTGATTACAATAAGTTTTGCTAGAAGAACTAATTAAGAATTTGTCCTTTATTAAGGAGTCAAAGAGCAGGAAAGCATTCTTTCCCAATTTAAAAAATGAATTCTAGAGTAATACACTAAATGGTTGTGGTGAGCTTTAAAACCAGGCCCCGCCGTGGAGGGTGCAGAGATCTAAAGCACAAATGGCTGCTGCCTAAAGGATTGTGCCTGCACAGAGTCCCAATAGGTAGGACAAGTCCAGGTGCACTAGGTGGAAAACACTGCAGAGGTGTGTGCCTCTTATTACAATGCAGCCAGAAGTCTCTCCAGAGCTGGCCTTGGTACTCAACACAGATGGGGGTGGGGAGAATTGTCTATATTCCCACCTTATCTAGGCATTATATAAAAATACCTCCTATTCTTTAAAAACATGTGGATGGCAAAGTATCCTGTCATGGCTTACTGCACATCTCTGCATGAGCACAGGAAAGGAGAGTAAGAAATATTAGGAACTGGATAATCATGTCCTTCTTTATAATGTTTTGAACATTGACACTTCTTACCAAGAACTTTTCAAGATATTTCTTTCAATGTGAGTTCAGTGTTTAATTTTTACATCTCTTCCATACAGTGCTTTGCTTGTTTTTAAATCACTGCTGTAAACTAACTTCTTTGAGATGCTACTTACATCCAGTCCCATATAGGTGTGCATGCATCATCATGCACGGTCACCAGAAGCTTTTTGCCCTTAACCTGTCCCTGTTGGGCCAGCACTGATGCCCCCTGCAGTCCTGCACATATGCTGTGGTATATCTGGTGTTCCCTGGCCCTATGCCTCCAGTTCCTCCTTTCCGCCCATGATGGCAGAGAAGTTGCAGAAGACCATTTTTGAGGGGGGAGTGCGATTTATTTAAAATCCACTGTAGTGTAAAGACTTGAAGCAGTTCTTGGAAAATTTAGAGAAGGTTTTGAGCCATAAGTCCCATTTTTATCACATCCCACCAGGTTTATTTCTGCTGACTCCTAATTGAGATACTTGTGGGTTTTCTTGTTGTATTTTGATTTAATCTTTAAATCAACATCCGCTGGTTTAGTTAAGAAACAGCAACCCTGGTTATTCTTGCAGTTTTGGCTTTCCCTGCTTTCCTCCTGGGAATTAACCAAAGCCGCCTGAAAGAGAAACTGACCAGCAGACAGATGGACAGTAAGTGGGGAGGCAAATCAGAGTCCATTAATGTGACGCTTAATGTGGAGCAGGCCTGCTACACCAGAGATGCTCTAGCCAAAGCTCTTCATGCTCGAATCTTTGACTACCTGGTGGATGTAAGTTGAATTTTTTTCTGATTGCTACTAGAGTTAAATGTTGAAAGAAAGAAATATCCCATGTGGACTTTCCTCACAATTCTCTTCTTTTAGGTCATTGTGTTCTTCCCCTTCTTGTGCTACTTTTTCCAATCTTTAAACAGCTGTTAATTGCTAACACACTGCTCTGCAGCCTCCTCCACACACAAAAACAAGGCCACATCATGGCTGACCTGCAGCAGATATGCTGGGCAAGGAAAAGGAATGTGGGGAGTACTCTGGCCCTGGAGACAGCCATAATTGGCTTGTGTTCCTACAATAGATCATATATTTGGGGCCATTTATGGTGAGAGTAGTAGCGCTGGATAGCGTAACAGAGCTGTGGCTATGGACTTCTAGGCAGTGGCTAGAAGGCACAAACTAGATGTTTTCAAAAGCTTTAGCTGGCTGATGGGTTTGCTTTCGTTAGAGACATTATGTTTCCACTCAGCCTCTGGCCACTGCTGCCCTTGTACCACCTTCTCCTACACTCCTGTCACCATCAAACTACAGCCCATGCTTTCAGAGCCTTAATGGCACCTGTAGCAGGGAGAACTCTTAGAAATGAAGGCTGGTCAGATAATGAAATTGGCAGCCTTTCCACCACTGCCTACTCCCTTGGTGACTTGTGACAGCTTCCCTTCGTGTCCCATTCTTGCTGCTTTCCAGTTGCCATCCTGCTCTCCTTGCCTACCTGAGTTGCAAGGCAGTCTCTTTTCAGGATGAGAGCTTAGGCTAAAATGAGGAGGGAGAAACACTGGGTACTTCCAGTGGAAAAGATACTGGGCAAGCCAGAACAAAGGTTTGTTCCATAATGGTATCCCTATTTTCTTCTAATTTCCTCACTGTGGCAGTTCACTGCCTCTAGCAGGTGGTGCTGCTGCCAGTAGCTTAAAAAAGCAAAACAAGGAGAAGCAGAAATTAAGGAAGAGTAACAGGAAGAATCAGGTTTCAGATCAGCAATACTCATTAATTACTCAATTGTTCTAAATGTTTCTTTTAGTTCTTGCTTGCTTGCTTTCTCTATTTAACTGGTCCAGTTACTCTGTCTAGTGAGAAACAATTTTACAAGCAGTGATTCTGAAGGCTCACTTGTTTTGATAATAGGATAATATAATCATTTACTAGCTGATGAGAGTATTTACTTTTTTAAGTTAAGTGAAATACATTTGGTGAGAGAAAAGGGAGTTTCATTCTACATTTCATACAAAAAGGTTATTTTTGTGCAACCCACATTTTTTCAATTCAAAGATGCTTAAGGGTGTAAAATGTAGTTTGTTTGGTGTAAACATGTTTTCTCTGTTTTTTACTAGTCCATTAATAAGGCTATGGAGAAGGACTATGAAGAATATAATATTGGTGTCTTAGACATTTATGGCTTTGAAATATTCCAGGTAAGATGCTGAAAAATTCAGAATCTGAATTGATCTGATGGAGAGAGAAGGATTTAAAAAAAAAAAAAAAAGTTCAAAAGAAAACTAGGAAAATGTCAAGTTCCTGGGCATTCATGCTAACTACAGTGCTCACTGGGAATAGCTCACATAATAAAAAATGCAGTATTGAAAACAGATTCAGAAAAACTAGGTCACTAACCTTTAGACCGAGGTTCTTACAGTACAAAGTATAACTGTAAAATCAACTGCCAACATTCTTCCTTGATAATGTCCCCTTAAAACCTCTACAAGTTGCTTAATGTAAAAAAAACCAAAAGCTACTGAATGTGAACCGGAAGACTAACATTTTAAACTTTTTTTCTTTGTTTTATTACAGAAAAATGGATTTGAACAGTTCTGCATCAACTTTGTTAATGAAAAACTACAGCAGATATTTATTGAACTAACACTGAAAGCCGAACAGGTAACTTTGCACAGTTGCTTTCTGAGTTAAAAGTTCAGAGAGCTAGCTGTCATTTTTGTTTGGTGCTACATGGAAATGTCAGCTGCTGACAATAAAATGTGTCTTGTAAAGCAAGCCCAAAAAAAGTCATTGGATTTGGCTAGCCTCAAAAATGTAAACACACACATTTATCTTTTAATACAATGATACAAAGGTCAGTCTTTTGTATAGTGTATTCTTGCAGCCATATGACTTTCTGACCACATGTGATGTGTGTGACTCGCTGACAGAACTGGAAAACTGCAGCTTGGTTCCATCCTTCCGTTTGTGTTGGACATGGCACTAAAAGTTAAATGCAAACACAGGTTGTCTATCCTATTTCTCTCTCTCTCTAATGAAAGAGAGAATTCAGTTAACTTGAATCTGCATTTCTTGTTATTCTACCCATATCTCGCTTCTGTCTTTTTAAAAACATGTCTTTCTCTGTCTTGCAATGTCCTTACATAGTGTCTCCTTACATGAGCATAAAATTCTGTATGGGGAAATAACAGCACGTTGTATGCCCAGAGAGGTGTGGTTTAGTAGTGTGAGCATAAACCTGACACCCGGGGACTCCAGTTCAGGAGCTATGTGCTCTTTGGCCAGTTATTCGGAATGAACATTTCCAGAAATGTATGTACAGAATTGCCCTTGCACAAGAGTGATCACAATCATAGCAGGTAGGCTCACATATGACTAGTTGAACGTCTAGTTGGACATTTGTGTGTGTAATTGATCCAACTAGAGCTGGTCAAAAAGTCAAACATTTTTGTGACTTCTTTAAATAAAAAAATTTTGAATTTAAAATGTTTTTGGCAGGCTGTTGAATTGGCTGGACTCAAACACCAGAACTGCACACAGAAATAAGGAGTATATCTGGTCCTGCATTTTTGCATGTACAGCTCTGACCATGCTGTTCTGGTCCTTAGCCTCTTTCCTGTCTCTGGTGTTGTGATGCATGTTTAGTTAGTGTTTGTAAAGTGCTTTTAAGATAAATATGTTAATGGAAAATTCTGCTGTGATTAGTAACCATTCATGGTAGGCGATAAGCAGAGAGAGTAGAAGGACCCTGAGGAGTCTGAACAGCACAAGATGCAGTGGAGAAAGACAGGTAGATTTTATCCTCTGCACTTTCAGCATTGTGTAATACAGACCTGGATTGTGTGGCCGTATTTTTCACATAAAGTAACCACCGACATGACCAGGGCCGAATTAAGACCTGCTGAAGCCCTAAGCTATGTCAAAATTCGGAAGCCCATACCATATAAAATAAAGAGAAAAAAGTGTATTACATTATAACAGAAAGCATAATGAAAAAATAAATGATTAACCATTATATTTGCCTGTATACATAGGCAAAGATGCAATGAAAACCAACTAAATAAAACATACCTCACACTGGAAGACATATGAGATCAGAATAAGGGAGAAGTATGTTGCAGTAGGTGTTTAGATCACCAGTATTATCATTGTATTAGTGAACTTACATTCAAAGGACCAGATTCATCCCTGGTATATTGACTGAAAGACGAATTTGCCTTAGAATTCCAGTCTGTATTCACTGAGAACACAATTCTGTGAATCCTTCATGCAATCTTGTAGGAATTGTCCAGCAGGAATTATCGTCAGTGCTTTTGGCAAAATCACAATAAAGAAGGTCCTGTTCACCTATACAGAGAGGTCTTTTAAAACACATTTGAATGCTGCAGAGTTTATCTGTATATGGATTATCCTAAATCCACTACTAAACAAACAAGGTGAATGAATATTTGGGTCTTTCTATCTGTCTATCTCACAGGAAGAATATGTACAAGAAGGAATTAGGTGGACACCCATAGATTATTTCAACAATAAAATAGTATGTGACCTCATAGAGAATAAAGTGGTAAGTGGGTTTTTTGGGTTTTTTTTTTTTCTTTCCCCCTTACAAATATGGATGAATGGAACTGAGATATTTTTCTCCAAGCTAATTGTTGGGACTGCCTTGCAGTGAAGAGTAGCCCAGGGGAAAATTCAAACAGAGTTGTGAAGCAAATAGTGGTCTGTACTAATCCCATATATGTATTGGTATTAGGGAAGGACCAAAAGCAGAACCCCTATATTTGTGCTGGTCAAAAAACAATACCCTCCCCAACAAACAAACAAACAAACAAAAAAAGACACCCCCCCCAACGCCAACCTGATTTTCCTGCTAGAACATGGAGTTTCTCAAAATCTAAATTTTCTATTTACTCCATGATGTACTGGGGTGGCTCAGTCAGAGTGAGAGATCACAGTTAATCATGGGAAATGGAGTTTAGCTGCGGAGCTACACTCATAGGGGATTATGGAACATGAGGGACCAAACAACCATTGTGAGGCACTGTGGCAGCTGAGGCAGAAGCAGAGATTAACGTAGACCCAAAACAAGGCATTTTGACGTTTCCAGGTAGAATTTCTTCAGAACTTTTTTTCCCCTCAAAAGTTTTACTATTTGGACTTTTCATCCTGATTATGGATAAAAACAAATGATGAAAGTATCAGAATTTCCTGTAGGATGTAAATTCTGGTTTTTTTCAAGCAACTTTAGTATTTACTTACACACAAACCCCCAAATTTAGGGGTGTGTTCAGGGAAAATGATAAACATACATACCTTTCCCAATTTTGCCTCTTTCTTATCTGTATGTACAGAGATAATTAGGTAAAATAATCTAATGTGTGTCTCACTACAATTTTAGAGATTTAATTCAGAGTTTGTCAAGTTGCAGGAAGTGAGACTAACAATATTTATCTAAAATGTGGATTAGTTTACGGTGATGGGGAAGAAAATTGTCTAAGTATTTGTGACAGCTGTAAGCTAAATGAAGTAGATTTTCTGGACACATTCACTTTTCTTCCTTCCATTAGAGTTATCTAGTCAAACCTAAGACTTCGAGTTCTTCGCTTTCATGCTAATGGACAAATTAATCACTGATATAGCTCCACTGGCTGCAAGGAAATTACAGGAGGGATGAATTTGCTCTAGTATTTTTCTCTATCAAGGAATTTCTCTTTTTCTGGAAAGACCCTGATACCCTATCATGTTTTTTTTTCTTTTTCCTTATCCGTCATCCCCATTTATCTTTGCTCTGTCAGAATCCCCCAGGAATTATGAGCATCTTGGATGATGTGTGTGCCACTATGCATGCAGTGGGAGAAGGAGCTGACCAGACACTGCTTCAGAAACTTCAGATGCAGATTGGGACTCATGAACATTTCAACAGCTGGAACCAGGGATTTATCATCCACCATTATGCAGGAAAGGTGCCACCAAAAAAATAGTTTTTTAAAAGGAAAAGAATCTATTATTTAAGTGCTTTTTTTTTTTAATGTTAAAGCACAGTAACCAAAGCGAGGGGAAATAGTTTTAGCCCTTGATTAAAACTAAATTATCAGTTGCACATCTTTATCAGATTTAAAGAGTATGACCCTCCTCTGTCTGCCATCAGTTTTCCACTGATATTCTGTTCTTCAAAGGAGTTACTCTTGTTTTACCCAAGTGTGAGAGGGCAATAATGCCCCATGTTCTCAAATGGCAGGTCTACATTTAAAAGTTTTGCCAAAATTGTAATGTCTGTTAGGGTTGTGCACTTTTTAATGACATTTTTATATAGGCAAAAACCCAAGGGCAGCTGCAGTTGTAAAAGCACTTTTTTCCAATACTTAATTTCATTTGGGGAAATAATGAATCATGATGGCAAAAAAACTTTTTTCATTATAAGCTCCATCTGCATTAGAAAAGTTTATTTTTATAGCTACACCGGCAAACCTTTCCAAGTGTAGACTGGATTAAATCTGGGGTTTAGCAATGTTTGTTTGTTTTCTATAGAAGTTTGGATATTTTTAATTTTTAATTTAATCTCATGCTAGGGTCAATGATGCTAGGGTCAGACTACCAGTCTGCACACGTCTTGCAACAGTAGTTACAGCAAAATCACCTGTTAAATGTGTTAGTTTGTATACTTGCAGACGTGCAGTATCATTCAAGGTCAAAATTCTACTGCCTCTGAGAGAGACTAAGAAGGACCCATTTTAATTTAGAAAACAAAGAAGCAGTCTGTCAGGCTTTCATGTCTACCTTAGGCCACCCTTACTCCCACCAAGTAGACCCTTTACACTGTAATAGGTTCTGTTGAAATCAGTGGGACTGCCTGTAGAGAAACATACTGCTTAACAAGAGTAGGAGTGTCAGAATCTGGCTCTGAACTTGTACTGTGGCAGCATATTGCAAGGATTTCAGGAAGTTTTAACTTACATAGCAAATGTGCACACAACGGGCATGAGTTTACAAACAAATTGTTAGCCATAGCTCTGAATGTCCTTGATTTGCTGATCAAATGTATGTCCTAAGCATTAGTTTCATTTGATCAGTTATTAAACATACAAAATAAAAATACAGTAACCAAAAGAATCCTTATAAGTATCAGTTAATAGTATTTACATGGACATTTAAAACAGAATCAAAGCCTGTTTTGGTTTAAGAGAGAGAATGTCATTATAAACCTTAGAATTCATTGAGCACTAAAATTAGAATTAGAATCATAACTGAGCATGAAAACAGAGATACACAGTAAAAGGTGTTATGAAAAGTAATTAATTGTGTGTACATAGACTTTTCACATATTAATATCTTGCCCAATCACTAAAGCAATCAATATATAAGGGCCCTGTTTGTGAACTGAGATAATGTGAAGAGAAAAACAAAAAGTATTAAAATATTTCTTGGAAGAGAGGAAAAACACACGACTCACAGTTTTCTGCCAGAATTTAGACCTGTATGAATGAAAACAGCTGAATTGTAAGCCTCTGAAAAGTGATGTTTCCAATGGAAACCATAACTAACTACCCTTAACAGTTAGATTAAAGTGATTTCCTGATTTAAAAAATCATCCAGCTATTTATCGTGGCATACTCTCTGTGACTGGCAACCTACCTTTTGGCTGTTAAGCAGTCGAACCGAACACAACATAACCTCCTGATTGAAAATTTGAATGAAGCCATTGACTGTAACAAGACCAAGATTTCATCCAGTGTTTTCTTATTAGAATAGCTGGTGGACAACAGTGAGGTGCAGAATATTTTATGTATTCTGGTTGAAATAGCTTATTACTAGTGTGGTTTCATTATCAGCCTAGCATACATGTCTCTTGACGTGGCAGTAGGACTAGCAGCACTTTTAATATGCAGAAACAATCAACCCCAATTTCTCTCTTTCTTCTATTGACAGCAACTATTGTTTCCATCATGGACTGCAGTGCTAAGATACCACTAAGAAAGTCTTTTTTTCTTTTCCAAGAGTGAAGTATAAGAACTGAGGCAACTTGAAATCTAGTCAATTTTAAAAATAAGTTAAAAAGATTTTTGGTGTATCGCATCTGTCCCCAAGTCACTCTGCCAATTATTGTGGTTTTTACAAATGACTATTCATCACACTGTGAGAGATCCAGTGAAACTAGAGAGAAAGTGAATTACATGGGAGAAATAGTGAAACTAACTGCACACAAAGTGCTGTCAAATGCACTAATTATATAAATTTCCTCCCTCTAACACAATTTGTAATAATTTTAGATGTCGGTTGTAACAGCATTAGTAAAAAACATTTTCAGACAGAAAGGAAATCCTTAAAATGACAGTGTCCCCCTTAAATCTGGAGTAACTATACAGGTGCTCTGCTTATTATTTTGTATTAATTCTTGCTATATTTTTCCTGTTCATGATTTTTTTTTGAACTCTACAGTGTTCACTGCTTTTATTTAATTACAGAAAACAGTGATTATGCAAAATGTTTGTTGTTGTTTTTCCCTATATGAGATTAAATTTATTCACAGGCTGTTGTATCTCATTACCCAGCTGTGTGGTTTTCTTTTTAATTATATTCTAAATACATAGGTGACATCTGCCAAGTCTTACATGATAAAATTATGAGGCATTATTACAGGGATTATTTGGTTAGCACATAATCAGATCAATAGAAAAGTTGTGGGAGTTTTAAAGAATTGTTTAAATGTCAGGTTCTCTACTAAACATCAATATTTGCTTTCCACCTTGGCCCAGGTATCCTATGACATGGATGGATTCTGTGAGAGGAATCGGGATGTTCTTTTCACGGACTTGATTGAACTCATGCAGAGCAGTGAACTGTATGTAGACAAAATTTATTTAAAGGTTACCCTTTTGGGGATTAGCATGTTGGTTCAAGTAGATGCAAAGGGCCTGATTTGCCACTGCCTTGCACCTTGTGTAGTCATTTACAACAGAGCAAAGTGGGTATAAAACATGACCAAATCAAAATGATAATATTTTGTAGACAGTTTGCATTCACTTTGCCCTCATGTGAATGAACATACAAGGTGCAGTGGGGATCAGTAGACAGACTACACATGGTCAGAATCAAGCCCTGAATAAGGGCACGAGGATCTAGTGCAGTGATTTGTAAAATGCTTTAAAATCATCAGGCAAAAGGTTTTCGGTTGAATTTATGAAGTAACATTTTAAATATTGTATATTTTGATAATAATGTTAACATGTTATATAATTTTTTTTTTAATTAAGGCTTTCCACATAATATTCCTTTGAATCTGGGATTTTGTGATCCCTCAAAAATTCACATGTCAGCAAAAGGGATCACTGAAAAAGCAGATAAAGCTGTTGTAAAATGTTGATCTTTGATTGATTTGATATGGCTGCTTTTATAAATTACTGTAAATAATCATGTCTTTTACTAAACCACAAGTTTCCACCATGTATTGGCATACTACAGTGTGCATAGTGCACAGCTGTCCTGTGTTCATACAGTAACACATCTTGATAACTCTTTTCCAGGCCTTTTATAAAAGCTCTATTTCCTGAAAACCTCCAAGCTGAAAAGAAAGGCCGTCCAACCACTGCTGGCAGTAAAATTAAGGTATGTTTAGCTATGCCTCTTGAACATAACAGGGGAAAGGGCATGGACAATTTTTCTTGGAGTTGGTATTATTTTTACACTTGAAAACTTCCTTTTTATTGTAACAGGATCAACTCCAAACAGGTCTGATGCTCTAACCTAGCCTAAATAAAGGGACAAATGAACCAGTTTCCCATCTCACAGAGACTTATGTCGATAGTTACTGAAGATTTTTTAATCTGCCTTTGTGACATGTGTTTTAACTGAATTGCTAAGCTAGAACTTGTGACCTCTTCATTTTTAATATTTGCATAGTGTTGGAAAATAAGTCCACTGTATAAGTGCTAAATATTATTTTTATTATGGTTATTTAGTAAATTCATCTAGTGAGAACAAGCCTATGTTAAAGATACATTTATCTGTTATTTAAAAGAGAACAGGCCAAATTCCTTAGCTGGTAATTCAGTACAGCTCTAGTGACAGGCATACATGGAGGTGTACCATTTTACACCAGCCAAATCTCAGGCCCCGGGTGTTCTGTTTAAAGGTGAATGAATATTGCATTTGGAAAACAGATGCAGCACGGTCTTGCATTGTTACCATTTCAGAATGCAAAATTTAGTCAGCTTCACTATTTCATTAAATGTCAAAAAATCATCAGATTCTGCAAAACTAACCAGCAAAAGTGTAATTTCAAATTGGCAGTAGCAGTGTTCTTGGGCTTTTTATATGGATAAGAAGGGCTAGAATTACACACACACACACACACACACACACACACACACACACACACACACACTACAAAATTACTTTACACACAGTTCAGTTTTTTTTAAATTTTCCTCATAACAAAATAGGAGTTTTGGACATTGAAGAATAGTTAAAACCACTCTTCTTATTAAAAACACACACAAGCATGTACATATTTCTATATTGTATTTGGAAAACACATTTTCTCTCAATTACATTTCTATCTATCTATCCTGTATTTTCACCCAAGTGCATGGCAGTATGTCTACTAGAGCCTTTGTTCAGGAGGTGGCTTGGGATGGGGATTGGGTTTCGCTGTAGCGGCAGTTGGTGGACTTTGTCAGAGATTTAATGTCAGGGTTTGTCTACACTGAAAATGCTAACAAGGAGTCCTACAGCACTTAAAGACTAACAAATTTATTTATCACATGAGCTTTCATGGAAGAAAATCCCAGTTTGTCAGATGCTGAGACTCCCTTGTCGTTGATTGATGCAGTGTAGACTGGGCCTCTATGTGGTTGTATTAATATATTTATTCAATGTACACACATGCCTAGAGATTACAGTGGGTATATTTTACAAATCAAATCAGTAAGATGGAAGAGTTTCATTTTTTTGATTGAGCAAAGATGAATTATACAAAACGAGAAGCAAGAAATAGATAACTGTCCAGTAATGTAGAAGTAATTGATAGCACCCCTGCTTATGACAGCTGGCCTTTTTTATTTGGGATTTTTATAGGAAATGCTTGTGAACTGTGGCTTTTCTCCCCACATATGTGACTGTTTCCATGTAGCCCTTTTCAGGGTCAAATTGAATCTCTCTCTAGCTATCCACAGACATGGCTACTTGCTGACTCATGCATTTTATCCAAAAACACTGTGGTGATCAGCGGAGTAGTAGGGATCACTGGCACTTTGTAGAAATGTCCTAGATATCTAATCTGAATCAGCTCATATCAATTTTTTCCCCTCATTTCACAGAAACAAGCAAATGATCTTGTTGGTACCTTGGTGAAATGTACACCCCACTACATCCGCTGCATCAAGCCCAATGAAACGAAGAAGCCTCGGGACTGGGAGGACAGCAGGTATGAGTTAGCCAAGGATGGCATGGGTAGCGCCCAATAATAATCCAAACAAGGCTTCTGGTTAGCTGCAGAAATAGAGCATTTGTAATCATTCAACATGCAGACAACCAGAACTGGGAACTCTGAACACACTACTTGAGAGAATCTTTCTGACGTAGGACCTGGCATATAACACTTACTTTGTGGCCTCTCCCAAATTCAGGGAAAAACACTGGTTTCATTTGATTGAGCATTAGTAATTAGTTTTTTCCTAGCCAATTATGGGTTATTGTAGTTTACAGAGTATATATTTAAGTAACTCGGTTGGTAATTAAGGGCTAAATTTTCAGAGCAGTACAATAGGCTTTACGCACCCAAATCCTGTTACAAACAAACAGGATATAACCTGTAGCTTTTGTTTACTGCTTTGAAAAAAATTGCTTTTACTGGGTAGTTAAAACCCAACATAATACTTACTGGTGCTTGTGTGTGTGTGTGTGTGTGTGTGTGTGTGTGTGTGTGTGTGTGTGTAAATGAAATATAGGAGATATTGTACAGATGTATAAATTAAATATATATATTTTGACTTCCCTACTTTGATTTAAATTTTTATTAACTAGCAGACTAAGCAGAAATCATACGGTATGTTCACATTACAATTAAGGACCCCTGGCACAGCCATGGTTGACTTAGGCCAGATGACTCAGGCTTGCACAATTCAAGTTGCAGAGCTCTAAAATTTCAGTAGGCATGTGGGCTCAGGCTCTGAGATGGTTTTTTCCACAGATGTGTGGTGTTTGGCATTGCTGAGGTGAATGGCAATGTAGAATAGATAAATAAAATACAACACACCATGTGATGCCAACCCCAGAAGTAAATTGATATCCTGTATCCTTCTAACTATGTGCATTTTTCCCTATTTTTAAGAGTAATGATCTCTCATTCCTTAACTGGATTTTGTTTTTATATTCTGTCAGTAGTTGTAAATACTCAAACACCCAGAAATTATTCCTAGCTGTTAGTGATGTCCCTAAGGAAAAGCGGATCTGCTCATATGCATATCCCTAAGTAAAAATGTAGACTGCAGTTTGTTTCTGCAGTGAAGATTCATGGGACTGACCAAAGGGAATTTTTGTTTTGCTTACATAGTCTTGTGATCTTATTGCTGTGGGAACATTCAGTGACATTAGAAATACATCTGACTAGGCTGAAATAGCCTTAGGAGTATTTTGCTGAATCATGTTGGTTTGGATTTTGAAAGGAATATATTCCTGGGATCATTTAGTTTCATGCACCGCACTGATGCACATGTATTTAAAAAATGATTGTAACAGCATATCTGGTCTGCTTACTATTAGTGTTACTGGACTTCCAAAATGTTGTTTTTGCTAAAGAAAACTCTGCCAAGGGAAGTGTGTTTTCCTCTGTGGTACACAAACCCATATCACTACATTTTTTATTACTTTACTTGAATAGTTTCAGAAACTGGAGTACTCTGCTTAAAATAAACATTATATCAGATCTAAATTTTAGCAGAATTAGCTGCTTATTCCAAAAGTTCGGGTGTTTCTGAAAGATGTGTTTTTGTTTCTACACTGGTATTGGCAGTTTGTCCTGAAACTCATCATTCCTGTATTAGTAGAATTCCCAGACCCTGACCCTGCTTTAAGTTGATGTCTAGATGGAGATTTTTAGAGTGTTTTTTTTTCACCTAGGAAAAAAGAAGAAAAATAAATGGTTCAGAAATAATGTGTTGCTCGATACTGGTATTGACAGAGTAGTAAGAAAAAGGGAGTTGTCATTTTTCCACTGCATGATTCCAGGTGTGAACAGGAGGGAAAGCTATAAACCAGAAAATATATTTTTGAATATCATCTCTTTACTGTTACTGCACCAGAAGCCTTGGAAAGGGTGCAAAACCTACTTCAATTCCTTGAACACTACAATTAAAATGTGCAGCACTTTTTACTATGAGTTTCTGAAGACCAAAAAGCACCTTGTATTATTTTAAGAAAATCATTTTTATAAACTTTTATTAAAAATAAGAAATAACTTCTGGGTTTTGTCATTGACAACATGGGATTTTAAAAATAAGAAATTATTCCCCTTCATAGTGTGAGTCATGTAAAAAGAATGTCTCAATTAAAAAAAAAAATCAATGGGCAATGCATCCTATGTGTTAGAGTCTTGGAATGAAGTTAAACTTTGAAAATAACTCAGCAAAGCAACCATTGAGAAGTACCAGAATTTGAAATAGATCTTTGTAAAGAATGGAGAGATTGTAAGCAACATTTTTTTAAAAACTGATATACCTAATTTAAAGATGAGTTTTTTAACAGCCAGGTAGGGTTCTTTTGGTTTTTTGGGTTTTTTTTGGTTTTTTTTTTGTTAGTCATGTGGTTAAACCTTTAGCAATCCTGATGCTTCTTATTGCAAGCTATTGTGATTTGGACCTAAAACAAAAATTAATCAATACATGCTTGCTCCAGTATTCAATGTGAATTGTAAGCATTCAGGAAATTAAAGAAATGCACAGTAGCAAAGCAGGACTAATACAGCAGCAATAAAAGTTCTCTGAAAGATCATCTCTTATTCAGACTTAAGCTTTAAAAAGTGGTCTAGCAGGACATACCTTTTTTTCTTCTTTTTTAAATTTAGAAGAATGTTCTTAAAAGAGGATAGTGAAGTCGCAAAGAGAAGCCTTTTTTCAACCTTCTTTTTTCTCCTTTGCGATTTAGGATGAAACCCTGTGCAGAACTGATGTGAAGGGGCTTTATGTAGGGGAATTATAGAGCTGTCAGAGGAATGGTGTCTTCCCCTTCACCCTGTAGATAGGATACAGAACACCTCCCCAGCCTGCCTGTACAGCTCTTAGTTCAGCTTATGGGACTGGTACCAGCCTATGGGGCTTGTGGCCACTAAAACTCTGAAGTGTGCAGATTTGTTGAGCATGCTTCTTCCACTCTCCCAGCTGCCACAATCTTCATTCTTCAGCAGTGCCATAACTATGCATTTAGGCACCTGGGGCGTGTTCCATTCAAAACGCGACCCTTACAATGATCGGTGCCTGGAGCAATTGGCACAGAACGCGCCCTTTGATAGAGTGGCTCAATGGAGCCGCTCTGGGGCAACTGGAGCAAAGCCCTGTTCACCCTGCCATAGTTACAGCCCTGCTCTTCAGTATGACAGAGATAGGAGCCATGGAACTCAGGTACACATTGCCCAGTCTCTTGGCTTTCCAGCCCCTTGTGCTCCTGAAGTCTGGTATTTTGGTCGTTCAGCCATCACACTCAGCCCTTCTTGCAGAGTGAGCCTGATTAGCCTGATACATGCATGGTCTACCAGGGGTTAAAGTAGTCTGGAATGCACCCACAGATTTGAGTTCTGGGGCCCTGAAAAATAGAAAAATCAGGCAGAACGGATGTTTCACCCTGCCCTGGGCCAGGAGCTATGGCCAGGTTGGCAGAGTTTTCAAATCTCCTGCCCTGAGCATACTCAGATATGAGCTCAGGGTGGGAGCAGCTTGGCCAGGGACCATGAGAGGTCACTGAGTCTAGTCCTCTGCATTCATGCCAGGACCAAGTACCATCTATGGGGGCACAGGGGGCAGTGTGTGATGCTGGGATCAGGGGTAGGGGGATGGAAGGGGCAGCATGAGAGGCCAGGATAGGGGTAGGGGGCAGAGGGGACAGTGTGTGAGGCCCGGATGGGGTAGGAGGGCGGAGGGGGCAGCATGTGAGGCCAGGATGGAGACGGGGACAGTGTGTGAGACCATGATGAAGGTAGAGGGGTCAGTGTGTGAGACCAGGTTTGGGGCAAGGGGGCAGTGTATGAGGCCAGAATCAGGTTCAGGGAGCTGGTGGAGGCGAGTGTGAGGCTGGGATCGGGGCACGGAGGTTCAGGGGGGTGGAGGGGACAGCGTGCAAAGCCAGAAATGGGGCCAGTATTTTTATGGAGCAATAGCCATATTTTTATGGAGTGACAACTGATGCATATTGTATTGAGAGGTGGTTGCAAATGCCTACGTGGGCTGGGGCCCACACATGCATGAAGGGAGCCCTGACAATACAGAAAGGGGGCTCAGAGATCAGGGCCATCACTGGCACCTGGCACATGAGGCATGTGTCCTGACTCCTGGTGCCAGTGCCCCAAATGGCCGGCGCACCCCCTGCCTCTTCTGGCCCATCCCTGGCCGGGCTGGCCACAGTGGCGCCTGCCTCTCCCAACCTGGCATCTGGGCCAGGCCACCCACGGCAGCCACTGCCTCACCCAACCCGTCCACAGCCAGGAATCAGGGACCGGGCTGGCAGTGGAAGGAGCCCAGGGCCCTGACTCCAGATTAGGACCAGGGGGCAGGGCCAGGGCCAGGGCCAGGGTCCACGGGCTAGGCCCAGGCCTGAACCCTGTGTCTTTCCCGGGGCAAAGAGGCTCCTGTCAAAGATTAGGAAGGTTCAGGGGCCTGTCAAATTATATTTTTAGCACTGTGGTCTACCTACTGTCTACTTTTGAGCTATGTAAATTGCAGGTGAAAATTAATAGAAGAAAGTAAATTAGTCTCCTGTTTCTCCTTTCTCTGACATCTAAGTATTTTGGACATTTACTTGCCTTTTTATGGCTTAGTGTTAGAGCCAAGAACTGTGAACTAATCAAATCCTGAATTATTCATTAGAACTTTAGTTTAAACTGAAGGGGAAAAATACTGAAGTAAAATTGGAAGTTAAAGTTCTGATTAAGAGACTGCTAAACCTATGAGAACAGGCTTAAGAAACTAGGAAGAATTGTAATGAGAAAAAACTTACAAGAGGGAGGAACAGAACAGGTATCATAACTCAGTCCCAGTTTTGCTGGGATCCATGTTTGCATTCCATCATGCGGTGACATGCAGTTTGAACATTATTCTCTCTGTGCTGTGTGTGTGAGAGCACACATGCAGTTCAGAACTAGAGACTTTCAATAGAATACAGAATTCTAAGGAGACATATTCATAAGTAGGCTGAAAAGAAAGGGATTATAAATTTCACTGTGTTTTTTCCCACAGGGTAAAGCATCAAGTGGAATACCTAGGGCTAAAAGAAAATATTCGAGTAAGGAGAGCAGGCTATGCCTACAGACGGGTATTCAAAAAGTTTTTGCAGAGGTATAGTATTACAGGCATTGCAGTGATGTTGTACAGTGGTTTGGTAGATGGGCAGGGGAAGAGGAGGAAAGAAAAGCCACAAGCCCTGAAAAAAACTTTCAGTTCTGTTCCATTAGCTGTTACTGTGCAATATGCTGTTTATATAGAGATTTAAATGAACAAAGGCTTTTAAGGCCAACATTTTTGCTGCTAAGAATGTTTTTTTCTCAATTTACCTAAAGTACCAATTCCCACTACAGTGCAATAAGGATCTTTCAGAGGTAAGAATTAAAATCTGTGGGAACAGAGAGCTAGCAAAGTATTCAGCAGAGTACATTCCAATCTATGAAAGCAACAGTCCTTTGATGCCTTATTGTGGGGTTCGCTCTGTATTTGGATATTAACATGGCAACTCCCTCTATGCTGGATGAGATGCTCTTAAATTAAAGTAATTTCAGTCAAATATTAATATATATTCCAGCCATTGGTGGAATAATTGACACACAGTTACTGAGGATCAAATTGAGACAGCTTCTGAATAATCAGTAAGCTGGTACTTTCTTTGGAAGCTTCCATTTTGTATTTGAGCATCTAAGCTTTAATTCTAAAAACAAAAACAAATAAATATAGTTATTGTTGGAAGGGATGACCTAAGCAGTTCTCCTAGCATTCTCCTCTGTGTTCCTCAGAGAGAAAGGAACAGAACCGTTCAAGATAGTGGATGGATATAAAACCATATAGTTATGTAAAACCAGATTTGCTGGGATCAAAAAAATCCAAGGAAAATTCACCAAAATACAAAACATTGATTCCTTTTTGGAACTGATAGTTCACAGGGTATGAACCAGAGTCCTGCCCAGAAATCTCATGATTTTTAGCATGTGTCCCCTTCTTTAAAAAAAGAGTGTCCAAAATTAATTAGTGATATAGCTCTAGCGAAGCCACTAGACTATTTTCAGGAATTAATTTGTCCCCTTTTCTGAGATAATTCATCATGGAACAATGCCTCACATGATTTATTCTGCTCATAGTCTTCCAGTAAAATATAAATGTACTTCAGATTGTGTTAGCCCACCTCAGAATGTTATGCTGAATAAACACAATTTGGAGAATGAAGCACTTTCTGTTTGGCAGGCCTGATAAGCAGCAGTAATGCTCATTAAATCTTCCCACAGGTAGATAATAGTTGAACACCGACTATGTACTAAGGCTATGCAGATCTAAAAATCTCTCTAAATCAGAGGTCTGCACAGTGAAAGCCACACCACACTTAAGAAAGGTGAATAGATTTCTACTCTTACTATAGGTGGAAACCCACAGCCAGTCTTTGGTCCATGGAACCCACTTGGCAGTAGGATTTAGCTCTGTGCTTCAGTGCAGTTTTGTAAAATTTAACTTCTTGAATGAGTAAAACTCTTCCTGCACCCTTTCCATTCACAGTTACCTAACATCCAGAACAAGCTCTGTTCTGACACCATGAGTCAGTGTGAGTAAAAGTGGGCCAAGGCATGGGATGGACAGGAAATGCATGCTTGTTTAGTTGTTTTCATTGGGAGCTCCTTGGCAGCTCTGTGTAAGTGGAGATTTCTGGGCTGAATGGACTTTTATGTCTGAAATTTGCATTTGCATGCAAAAAGCCAAAGTCACTGAAAAGGCCTGTGTGTTTTAAAGCATAACCAATCCAAGAACTAAACCCCATACTCCCATATTTCATATGACATAACTGCTTACTGTGGATTGATAAAGGACTTTTTTTGGGCAATCATGATTTGGCATTTTTTCAAAAGCATTTTAAACACAGGCTCAGCACTTATGCCTGAATCACTCTACCACGTCATATTGCATGAGCTCACAAAGCCCTGTTGAGGGATATTAATTGAAAAGGACAGCATTATAAAACACACAGATATGTCTGAGGAGATTGCTGTGCTAGATGACAATGCCCAATACCATCATATGTTGTTACATATTACAGTACAATGTGGCTGTCCTGACACTTAGACACTACAAAGCTTTCAGTGTGCGAAGTGATCATGGTGAATACAACTGGGAGGGGAAGAGAGTTTCAAAATATTACTTTTGTATAGCTGTGAAGACTGCCATTTATATTTAAATTATTCCATTCTCTGCCTTCCACTTCTTCCTCTACCCCACAAAATGGCTAGAATTTGTGATTTGTAATGTGTAACATTTAGGGTTAAATTCAGAGGCAATATGCAAGAAAGTATAACTTCGTTTTTATTACACTGACCTAGATTCCCCTGCATTCAGATTCCTAAGACCTACTTAAACCCCCTCTGCTGATAAATTTATGAGCTGAACAGCTGGAAGAAGCTGGAAATTAAGTAGGATGGGAATCTTTTAACTTACAGCTGCTCCTTGCTCCTCTACAGAAATTACACTATCTTCAGACTTCTTGATGCAGCAGGATGGTTTACCTTGGTCTAAGACAGTTTTAGAGGAACCTAGTTACTGTCCAAGTTACACCATCTGGTACATTACCCCAGCATTTGGTCCTTAAACATTTATAAATAAAGCTGGTCAAGTTAGTCAATTACAGATGTAGTCCCTTTTGTTAGCTACTGAATCATTCACAAATTCTCCCAGTTTTCTTCTAGTATATTTGCTGTTCATAAGTTTTGCTGATGTCTGGACAAGCAATTTGTATACTTTGGGTTGTTCACAGTCTATTGCCTGTAACTGCCTGTTATTTGTGTTGTGTGGTGTGTTATCTATGTTGCATGGCATCTGATCCCTGACTGGGAAATATTTTAGAAACAAGAACGATTAAAAATGAGCTTCCCCACTATTAATTTTCTAATAAATAACCATTTGTGCAGTTTCAGGGTCTGGAAACATTAACTCTCAGAAGCTGCCTCAATCCTCAGAAGTAGAAGGAACTCAGGAATCAATGAATCAAACTAAGCACTTTATCACTGATTTTATTTTCACTATTCAACTAGGTCCATTAATAAACATGATCTACACTGTACCTCAGCATGCCTCGCAAGCCCTAGAGGAACAAAGCTGTGATAAGGTTGTCCAAACTGTAGATGAAGATGATTGATTTTGGGGGTAGTTTTCACCAAAGTGCTGCAGCTGAGAAAAGTTACTTATCTCCAGACAGACGGAGGCAGATGAAGCCTAGCTGGACAGTGGAATTAAAAAGCATTGCACCTCTTATCCCATCAGCTGCAAACCCCGTGTTTCTGTCTAGCTAACCCTGGGCAGTTGCCAAGTGGTTGTAATGTGGGAGTTAGCTAATTCCAAGATGTAGGGAGTCTTTATAAATGGGGAAGAGAGGCTGGGACAGGCATCCTGCCAGCAGTGAATGCCATCCTGTCCTGTCTTGTCCCTTCCAGGAACCACCATTTCTTCTATGGCTGATTCTCTCTTTAGCTCTGTTCTTCTCACCCTTTTATAGGAGAGGCCAAGCCAGGGGCCTCCTGGTACAGAGACCAAAATGGCTTTGTGCTGAAGAGCGGGCCAGCTCCTAGTGACAGCTGGACTGAGTGAGGCTGGCTACTAGTTTAGACATTAGATGTGCTTTGCAAATGGCCATTCCAAGGACTAGAGGAGGGGCATGATGAAGGGGTGGAGCGGGAGACAGTGCAGGTGTTTGGGGAAGAATCAGTGAAGTGTGAAGGATGAGCTACTGTTGATGTCAGTATAAATACTACTGGGGAACCTGTTTGTCCCAAGACTGCTGAGACCAGTTAAGGAAGCATAGCACGTGATGTGTTTTAGTCATTTAGTATTGTCTGAAAGAGACTGACTGGAAAGGTTGGGACCCAAGGACACTGTAGTTATTCACACTGGACAGCCCCACCTTGGTTAAAGAGAAAACCCTTAAATTTGTGCATCCCTCTAATCACTGGAATGACACAGAACAGAGGTGCCAACCCTGGGGGCAGTGCTGGCTGAAGGCCAAGAGCATTCTTCTGCTGCGTGATGTCATGCCTTAATATTTTTCTTCTCTTGTACTGCTGTCTCAGATATGCCATTCTGACCAAAGCAACCTGGCCTTCCTGGAAAGGAGATGAAAAACAAGGGGTTCTTCACCTGCTGCAGTCAGTAAACATGGACACTGACCAATACCAGCTTGGGAAAACTAAGATCTTTATCAAAGCTCCAGAGTCTGTGAGTATGATTGGTCTTGTGTCTCAGAGCATGGCACAATTTGTTTGGCATGGGTATAGCTGTGCCTTCTCGGACTGTGCAAGAGCCCTCTGTGGGCTGCTCTTGAGAAGACTGGAATACTACCATTCTAGGCAAGCTTGACAGGTCACACACAGATCTGCTGTAATAACAGAAGAAAGGCTTAGAGGTGCTTTTATAATGGGTGTGATATGTAATAAGGCTACTGCTGCCTGGCTTCTCTTAAGACAGTGAGCATGAGAAGTGCTTTCTAAGAAGGGCAAAGCAGGAAGTGAGAATTCTTTGGAAAGGGGGCTTTGTTGCACAGCATACAAGCGTTATGCAAGACTTGACTTGCATTAAACTGGTTGTGAGAAATTATTGTATGTAGGCGAATCAAGCTCTGAAAGCTCATGTGTAACCTTCAGAACAAGAAATAAAACAGATATTATTTATCATTCACAAACTGAACTTGGGGGGGGGGGTAGAATCAATGCAGAGAAAATCCCCAAAATATTAGGAAGGATAAATGGTTTTGTATTTCCAGTATTGAGATGTGAGATATGACACTGTTAGAGAGCTGTACTAAGTATTTATCCCAATAATTGCAGAACTCTTGTGGAAAATATTCAAGTTCAACAACTTCTGTTGGTATTTTTTTTCATGTTCCTTAAAAAAAGCTCCTTTTTAGTAGGAAAAGCTATCCCATTCAGCATCACACAGTCCTTTCAGTGCTGAGACAATCTGACTTCTGGAACAGAATCACATTTATTAGAGATGAAACAAGTCCTATTAGTTCACTTAGAGCCTGGCCCAACACCCACTGAAGTCAACAATAGTTTTTCTATGGTCTTCAGTGGACAGTATATTGGGGCCTGAGTCAATAAAGGACTGTTCCCATCCCAGTACATTTTTCTAATGTGTTGTCCTGTTTAGTTTTTAAATGTCATGGGGTGATGCTTCCACAATTACCCTTGAAAGAGTATTCAACAGCCTAATAGATCATGAAGGCAAGTTGGAATATTTTGTGACCAAACTTGTTTTCCACTGGGAACTGGATTTTTAACTTAATTAAGATATTCACAGGAAGTAAGTTTTTCCTCAAAAATTTTCAGTTTTTCCATTGGAAAAGTCAAACCTGACTTTTGGGGATTTTGGCAGTTTTTGGCTGACAGTCAAAAAAAATGTTCAATTTTGACAAAGTTGAAATTTTCCATGGATGGAGAGATGTGCATTTTCCAACCAGCTCTAAGATCAATTATTTTCCCCAAAATATGTTCCTAGTCATTGGCAACATAATATTGGCTTATTAAATTATTCAGACTGTTAGAAGGGGTTGCATTAATTTTGAGTGAAGTGAAGGTTTTAATGACTTAGGTAAGCTTATATTGTGTTTGTATCAAAATAAAAGGGCATGTGATTGTAATGGGAGGTGGGGAGGAGGGAGATGTGATTTGCTGTGAGGGAGTGTGAAAGGAACTGACCATGTAATGAAGACATACATTTTTTATTAAAGAATTTCTCTAGTATGTTTTTTGCACAAGTTATCTTACAGTGATCAGCACTTTTTATGTCTTAATGTTTTTATTGGATGAGGGACAGTGTGACTTTGATGGCCTTAAATCACAGCTGAGGGGTTGTTCTGTTTTGCTATACTGCAAATAGTATGACTGTTGCACCCCTGCCCTCCCCCCCCCCCGAAGAAAAGAAAGAAAGTATGTGCTGACAGGATGTAACATAAGTAATGCTGCTGTAACCTAACATGCACTGATTAAGGGTGTGATCATGCCCCCAATGAATTTGATTGAAGTTTTGCTATTGACATCAAGAAATGGATAGGAGCCTATGAGCTGAAATCCAATCTAGTGCTTGCATCATAGTGATGGGAATTTTATAAGCTTTCTGTAGATGGAGAGTTGCCAGCTAACTGTGAAGTAAGGTTTTATGAATGGCAGACAGGAGACCTTGGTTATTTCCATTACACACCTGAATAAATAAGTCTGTCTTCATGTACAAGGGAAGTAAGACCCAGAGAAAATGATTTGTACTAGCTTGAATTTTTCTTTTTTTGGTTGGTAGGTTAAAATGTCAATATATATGACACTCCATTTTTAGAGCATTTCTAAGTCTTTTCAAGATTACAGGAGCTAAATTGAGTAAAGGGTTTTTTGAAGTCTAAGTTTGCGCTTGAGCTCCTGGCTTTTAGTGTTTTTCAGGGATCTGTTACTGGCTGCTTGAAACAAACTGCTCCTGGCAGCTTAATAAACAGCAGTGAGAGACAGTAAGAACCAATCTGTACTTTTTTGTTTGTTTGTTTGTTTTCAGCATGCTATAGCTACTGGGTGGTCGTGCTGATATTAAAACCAGCACTAAAAAAAGGGAAGAGAATTTTTCTCCTACCAAAAAAAGCAACCTTTTAACAATAAAATTTGCAATGCTTTAAACTGATGCAGTGAAAAATTCCATGGCAATTATGGCTATGTTCCACGGCAATTATGCAACTTGTTCTATTGAACGATTCGAGTAAGGCAAATCCATTAATCTGTCCTAATTAAAACAGATACTACTTTCAGCCTTTTATGAACATTAATGAGAATCTCTATTTTTTAAAGTTATTTCTGAACCTCTGATGGATGTTTTCTCAGACTAGCTCCACTTAGAAAAAGGAGCCATCCCAAGGATTTTGGTTTATGTGCATTTCACTCAAATTTACATTCATTCCCCTGGGTCCTGGATTATCCAATCTAGAACATGCCATAAACATATAATTGTGTGTGTGACTAATGTGTGTTTATTTTCAGGGTTTGCACTTGTATAAGGGGTAGAATGACCAGGCAGCAAGTATATAAAATAGGGCTTGGGGAGTGGGGAGGTTTAAGTAATAGAGTACTATATGGCTGTGTCTACAGCTGCAAAATTTAGTTTGGACTTGTTAGTCCAAACTAAGAAGTTTGAGGTTAGTTTGAACGAACCTGTGAGTTAGTTCGAACTAACCATGAACTTGTTAGGCCAAACTAATGGTGTGTTCTAGTTAGAACTAATGCTTAGTTTGAACTAGAACACGTGATTTGTTCAAACTTATTGCCATAGTTCAAACTTCTTATGGTGGAACTAAGCCTTAGTCCTGGCCCACCTTGCGCCTAGTTCTAACTAAAGTTCAAACTAAGTGCTTTAGTCCAGACTAAGTGCTGGTACTTATTAGTTCGAACTAAGCATTCCTTAGTTTAAACTAACAAATTTCTTAGTTCAAACTAGGGGAAGCCTACTGTGTCCATGGTTTAAATTAGTCCAGACTAAGCCTCCTTAGTCCAGACTAATTTTCCACTGTAGACATAGCTGTAAGACTTATTTAAGGGTCCTATATTGGGACGTCTGATCACTCTAATAAGTAGACATACATTTCTGCCAGAATGGCTCCCAAGGTACCAACTACAACATCTTCTGTGGTTATTTTTTGTTATGTTACTTCCTATATATTGTGACTGGTTCATGACATTGCACTGATAAACTGTAATTTAGGAGACTACATTACATTACTCACACGCCCTACATGGAGAGAAAAAAATGGGGAAAAACTATAACTCCTCACAATGTACCAGAATGTAAGAGTCACTATCAGCTTTTGATTTACTTATAGGTGTATAAATAGAGTTGAGGAGGGTATTTTTTTATGTTTCTGGGTATGATCCAAAACACATAGCCAATCTTAGGGGCTGTCTGTTCTTTATTGAAATGATCAGATTAATGCATTTAACATGTGAGGATACTGTTTGGGTAGGGATTTTTTATTTCACACACAGCCTTGAGGCACTAAATAGTTAAGACATGCAGAAGTAAAACATCTCTAAAAGGAGTATGGTAACATTTTTCTATATATGTGCTATACAACTGATCTTATTTCTACACATACATTGAAAAGTTTCCTTTTCTGCCCTTATTATTTCAGTACCTACAAAACAAACATTGACTGCACTCTCTGAAATGAATTTAGTGTCTGTGTCCTTAAAACATAGCACTCCCTGTTTTAAACATCAGAAATCTGGGGGAAGAGGTGGTGTTTTGACACTTTGAATATGCTTTTTTAGCACTTCACTAATGTTAACCACCGAGATTATCACCACTTCAAGAAACTCTTGATAATATCTTGTCCTTAGTGGTCCCAAATGCAAAACCTCCATCAGGCCTGAATCTAATACACAATACATGATCACACAATTGCATTATATCTTGGCAAATATGCCATTTTCCATCTCTCTGCTTGGAGTCAAACACAGGGCTTAGTCTGTCTCAGCAGCAAAAGAAACAAGTCAGATATTGGTTCTAACAACTAAAATATTAAATATGCACTACTAACATCAGTCGCTTTGTTTTTTTTAATCCAATCTAAAACTTCCTAGACTGGCCGGACCTACAGTTTAACCATAAGATGAACTGCAAAGCTTAAGTTACAAATAATATGAAGAGCAGAAAGGGCCATTAATTATAGGTTATAGAATTTCATCCAGTAATTCCTGCATCAAGTTGTGTTTGAACTAGAGTATATATTTTAGGAATAGCTCAGGACTGTGTGTTTTCTCTGATACATCTGATATTACAAGTACCTTCCCTGTTTTTTCAGATATTTTGCTTTAGAGGGAAAGCAAACTGAAAATCATGCTTCAGTGTGAAATTTTTGAGCTACTTTTTTGATACATAGCCCTTCAAGTGATTATGTAATTGATGACATTTTTGGGCAAAGTCAGTTTCACTGTTCTCCTGCTTTTCAGTTCCACTTCTCTCCCATAGCAATATCACTTTTAGGCACTATTCAACAGCCGTGACACCTCTGCAGGTCTAAGGAACTTAGAGACTGGGAGGACTTCTCAGTGTTGCTGCTGAAGAAGAAGCTGGTAGAAAAGCAGCCATGTGTACAGAGACATGGGAGTGATACTTATAGACCTGCCAATTGTCCTTGCTGAAAAGTCCCTTACACTGATCTTAAAAACCTCTCCTAAAATATAATTAATTGTCCCAATTACTTGACTGGTATTATTTTAAAACTGCTCCATTTTTAGTGGATTTCCCTTTAAGGCCAATTTTCTATCCCAGGTTTTGTGTGAAAGCTTTATGTTTACCATGCGATTTCACTTTGGTAGCTCTAGTTACTTTGCTGAACATGCAGAAAAGATCTATTTGCTTTAGAACCCACATTGGATTGGCATGGCATTATCTTTCTATTGGTAATGTCCATGGTTTCAAACCCGATGACTCTGGAAGACTGACACACAAGCCAGCTAATCTTTTAAAATACTACCTTTTATAGAATTGAAATAGCCATTTGCCCCCTCTTAGATTATATTATAAGCATTTTTAATGAAATTCCCTAGTTAGTGCTGGGAAGCAAAGAGGAAGTTTAGAGTCTTTGATCTTGTAGGTCAGAAAACAACAAGGCCATGAAAAATTGCAGTAACCTTTTCTTAGAGACACCCTGCAAAGATATACAAAACCTCAAAGTCCCTGAATGGAGATTAATCTAGTTTTAGGAACTTCCCTTTTCTTGTGGAGTAAGTAGCAGAATTCATCACCTTCCTTGATTAATTTGTGTGGTGGAAGTTTTGAAACTGTCAAACCTGTGTTTATACTGTAAGTTTTGATTGGTATTGTACCCAACTGATGCCAGGATTGCCTCTAAGCATGGTTTTGTCCACACATAGCACTGTCAAGTTGGACCAGTTTCTGCATTTTTTGAAGATCTCTACTTAGAGTTCCATGTATTTTGAAGTTTTATGGTCTGTTTGTGTTCCTGGCATAACACATTGATGTGCCTGTCTCTACCAAAATCCAGCAACCACATATAGGATTCTGTGACTGTGGAAAACAGTAGACATGATATCTTCATGAAGGTATTTCCCTGATTTCTACAGGATCATCATGACCCACCTGTGGAAATACTGGTATATTACAGTGTTGCAGGGAGAAGCATACATGTTGTTTAGTGGTAACAGCCCCCAAAATATTTGTCAACAGATAACTTCAGTCAGAAATAGTTACAGTTGAGAATGTCAGCAGCAGTGAGGACTACCTAATGCCTCAACATGTTATTTCTATAGAGAAGTCAACTTCAGAATAACTCAGAATCTAGAAATGAGTATTTAAGTGTGCAGAAATCTTCCTAATGCCATATATTTCATCTCCACTTGTATCTCCCCACCTAATTTTGATCTTTGCCTCTTTAGGATTTGTAAAAGTACATACAGAGTTAAGAATGAGTAGGATATTGTAAAATTCTATTTCTTTATCAGTGGTTTAGCTTCCAATAGTCTATAACTAACATATGGTACATTGTTACTTATTTTAAAAACACTAAAAAGCAATGCAGTAGTTAATTAATACTATAGGTATACCTGTTAAGTGGCTAGCTCACCACATATGACTCGAGACACCTTTTTATCAAGCCAAGTTTTGCCTTGTCTTCCTAACACCAATGTAACTCATCAAACATGTTCCACAAACTGAAAGCTTATGGACTTTTAATGTGTGGAAATGCACCCTGGAACTAACTAAACCAGGAGATTTTTTTATTGTAATTGTGTAAGTGGCATGTCATCTGTCTATGGTTTGCCAAGAAAATAGTATTTCAGAACACAGCAAGGTAGCCTACTCAAGAAATTCTGGATATAGCCTACAGGAAAATTTCCCAGTGGCCCCCTAAGACCTTGTCAAAGATCAGCATATCATGCACAGATTCACTGATCCAGGATGCAAGCCACCTGGCAGGGAATCTATAGCCCAGCACGGCTTAGAGCCACAGAACCATCAAGGGGTCTTCCAGTGGTAAAGCAGCATGCAACCAAGAGGATTTTGAAATTCAGACTTGGACAAGGCAGGAGCTGGTATTTAGTCACCATCTGATGCTTCCTATATGCGAAGTGAGGACATGTATGCATCACATGATGATATGTTATCTAAGAAAAGATTCTCCCATCCCTATCCTTTCCTGTACCCTGGTAACAATATGCTCGGATTCAGCCAAGAGGCAGCAAATGGCAGGAGGTCAGATCTCATGGGATGACTGAGATGGGCTCACTAGAAAATCACAACCTAAAGTTGCAGTAGTGGTGCTGCAGGGAGAAAAGACTATCCCTATTCACCATCTTCCAGACTTGGGCAGAAGGATCAGAGGGTAGATTCACCATGAGCCATCATTGCCCACACTGCTGTCAAAGGACACTCCCTCCTTTCCCTGGAAGATCTTACTTTCCTAGTTTGATGCTGGGCCCACTGGCAGTACTTGTAAGGCGCTCTGGGCTGTGACAAATAGGTAGCATCCATGATGGTTGAAGGTGAAGATTTTTCCAAATCCACTTATGTCTCATTTAGGTGTTTTAACCCATTTTTTCCTCTTTATGTGTAGCTGTTTTTGCTTGAAGAGATGAGAGAACGGAAATACGATGGATATGCTCGGGCAATCCAGAAAGCTTGGCGGAAATACGTGGCCAAGAAGAAATATGTACAAATGAGAGAAGAAGGTATGTTTTTACTTCTGTAGGAGCTACATAAACTATTCCCAAGCCAGAAACAGAGCATGGTTCAAAGTAGATTCTCCCATCCTGCAATGCACACAGTTGCATTTCTTTATTTGAGGTTGAGTGCATTTTGCTAACAATTTGAGGTGGCAGGGATAGAGGTTAACTAGCATTTTGAAGAAGTGAGAGAGAAAGCTTCCCACAGCTAAACAGAAGCTGAGACCTGGGACTAATACAAATTCAGTTCTGGAGTGATCAAGCTTTATTACTTCCCTGGACAATGGCAAGATACTTACACAAGCTCTTGGCTTTAAACCCAAAGTAAGGCATGAACATTTTGAAAAATGTTTGATGCTTATTACAAAAGAAAGCTGTTTTGGTGGCAGAGGACTTTACGTAATAATCCAGGTTTTGGGGGTTGGTACTAGATATAAATATTGTTCATTTCCAGAGACAAATTTGCTAAGCATTGTAGTTCTATGACCTTTTTTCATTAGTTGTTCTTAGAGAGATTCCAAGCCACAGAAATCAGGTTTGTATCAGAATGTTCCCAAATTCTGGAGGTGATTCTCCACTCTTGGCATCAAAATGGTAAAAAGGAAAGGGCTTTCAGAGAACACTACTGCCTGGCAAAAGTATTACTGCTTAACCAGTGCTTTTTTTCACCTTCCAGACAAATATATTTACCTAAATTTTCTTCCACTGTTAAGCACTTCTTGAAGCTCTCTGAGCTCTTTCTATTCCTGGCTTTAGAAAGGTCATTGATTAGCAGTATTAATTAATATATGCTTTTAATGTTCAAGCCTCAGATCTCTTGCTGAACAAGAAAGAGAGAAGGCGAAACAGCATCAACAGGAACTTTATTGGGGACTACATTGGCATGGAGGAGCATCCTGAGCTACGTCAGTTTGTAGGGAAACGGGAGAAGATTGATTTTGCAGACACCGTTACTAAATATGACAGGCGGTTTAAGGTATGATTATAAAAAAACCTCAATTGTTGGTCTGGTCATGGTGTCTAAGCTGGACCAATGTTTTAGGAACTACCCTACAAAGGAAACTCCACCATGCTTGGAAATCCTCAGTTCTAGACCATATCTACAATAAGGGGCAGTTCCACACAACCCAGGATTCCAGAGTCTACTCTTGGGACTTACACACACATATGGTTTGTGACAGAGGATGCAGTCACACTCCTTAGCCATGATTCATGTGACATCATTTTCAGAGTTACTATTCCAAAGGCTGAGAGGACTGTTGCAGATACCATAGATAAAGTGATGTTGGAATTAAGAAACAGAGAATAAGGAGCAAAGCTAAATCTGTATCTAAATGCAATCCAAGCTGAACGTTCATCCACTTTTCCATATTCTCCTTCCCCAAAGAAAATAAAGCTAGTACTTTAGGTCTCTGTGGAGAATTCATGTAATTCTTATTTAGCTAATTCCAGGTGTATTTTGATGATGCTGTACATTTATATATTTTTTAAAATCATTTCACATTTCAGGGTGTGAAGCGGGACCTCGTCCTCACCCCAAAGTGCATATACCTGATTGGGCGAGAAAAGGTGAAGCAGGGTGCAGAAAAAGGCCTGGTGAAGGAGGTGTTAAAGCGGAGGATTGAGGTGGAAAGAATTCTTTCCATTTCCTTAAGGTCAGTGCCTGGCGAGGTTCTTTCTTCTGGCACAGAAAAATCATGTAGGAGCCGGGGAAGGGAGATTGTATACTAGGGCTGCGATCTTATGAGCACTCTTCGGTGTTTTTGCAATTTATGAAGGCAAGAGCAGCAGCAGTCTTGGAAACCAAATTCTTTTCCATTCTCATTCATATGCCAGATACAGGCAGACACATGCTTACATTTACACAGAAACATGCAGATTTTCTGAGTACCTGTTGAAGTGCTGCGGTCAGTAGTTCTTTTACAGTAGTTCTTGATTTGGCCACCATTTCCCCAGAAACTGTTTTCTACCTTTATCATCAGTCATAATTAGTGTTAGGAAGTGCTATTGTCTCTTGATCCAAACTTCTGTCTTAGAAGGAATTTCTGATGCTTTTTTGAGTACACCTTGTGTACTCAAATGCTGCCAGAAAAAGTTTTCTGAAGTGATGTTCTCTCTGGCCTGGGCATTCTATACTAAGCCTTTATTGTTGGTTGGTCTCCTAAGTACTTCTGCTGACTCAGGGCCAGACAGATCCCTAGTTAGAAGAAATAGCTTCAGTGTTCACATAATGCTTAGGAACCCTTTTTCAGGTGATCCAGCACAAATCAGGAAGAAACTACATGTCAGACAAATGAATTCACATCTAACTCACTTCCGAGCACAGATATATAAATAATTGTCTCATAACAGCACAGCCTAAAATCCTGGCAGACAAATTATCAGAACATCAGGTGCTTAGTAAATGGCAAATTTCAAATTTTTGTATGGTTTTAATTCACATCTGTTCCTAATTTTCTTGGAAAGGAAAAAGAGTGTAAAATGTGCCAGCTCCTGCTATGGTATTTCTGTGCAGATTGGTTAACAAATTTCTGGTCCTGTGCTTTTGCACTGCATTTTCAAAGCAGCTTTATGTTGTTTTATTTGTCACACATTTATAATAAAAATTGCAATGAAGAACAGCTACAGTAATGGGTGTTGGCTGGAAGTTAGAGACTGTCATTCTGGTACTTAAAATGTAAACTGTGTGTGAGTCCTGAAAATTAATGCAACCAGACACTCAGACTAGGACCCAAATACTCTGTGTATACAGCTGTACTGAGTAAGCAGAAAGGAAGCCTGCCTCCAGAATGCCAAGTCAGTAAGAGTGGTTACACTCATTACCTCAGATGGAGGCCCATACCTTTCTGTAGATAAAACAAATCGGATGAATTAAAAATGTATATTTATTATATTGATATTACATTTAATCAGTCTTTGGCCATGAGTTGTCGATGTGATGTTGTCATCATCAACCAATGCTTGTGGCTTCTGAAAATTTCAGAAATTACATATAGCAAGGGGGTTTATTTAATGTTTTCATTTTAGTGGGGTCTGAGCTCAGAATAAGTATTACTTACACAGGTTAACTAAAGTAGGAAGCAGAATACAAAAGTTACTAGTGGTAACAAGGCCAGATTTTGGGGGGAATCTGAGATACTACTGCTCTGAGAATGGCAAGAATTAAAGTGTTCAATGCCTGAATTACTGAATTATTGGAAAAGTATAAAATCCTTCCTCTTGTTCATTTATTGCCTGTTCACGTGAATGTATGGTAATCAAAGGCTGAACATTCTTATGGAAAACGTATCTGCCTTATTTTTCAAACAAGCAGTATTCAAAAGCTCATGGAATTTTATTTGTATTAAAATTCTTCATGTCTTTTATTCTCACATAAGCAAATCAATCCCCAAATTTTTAATATATAATCTTTCTCAGGCTGGAAAATTCTGCAGAGCTTGTAATATATTTTAAAACATTGGATTTCTGAGCCAACTTAAAAATGACTCTGAATATACCCTAAACTAGAAGAAATACAGTTTGTAGCAATAATAAAAATAAAAAATTTTTCCAAATAAAATTTTCTTGAGCTCATCTAGAATGTTTAATAATAAAGGGCATTTCAAAGGGTTCAGTTCTTGTCTAGGATCTAGTCTTTTTTCAATATATTGTGATTTGACAGGAACACTACAGAAAAGAATAGAGTATTTTCTAAACAGGGATGAGGGAAGGAGAGAGTGTGATTATTGGAGAAGTAGGAAGGTTCACCTTTTCCTCTCCTTATTGTTCTGTTGGCGGGGGGGAGGGGGTCACAGGGGATAGAATTGCTGTGGTTTGGGTACATGGGACTGTAGTAAGTTGTTGATATATTAAGTTGTGTCAAGGACTTCTAGAACAGGCTGATAAGTGTTCACCCTGTTACATACATACACATATACATATATAAATACTTACCCCTCTGTAAGGAAGGGATTTGCAAGCCACAGCAGTCTGAGAGAAAAATGAGTGTTAAAGGGCTGCTGCTACTTGCTTCTCCCAGATTTAAAGGGCCAGCTATCAGCCAAGAATGCTGGGAAAGGATCATGTGAAAGGGTGTGGCCAAAGGGGAAAGTTAATTAATAGACAGGTAATCAGAAAGTAGCTAGCTGTAGCAGTGAGCAGACTAAATGGTGCATCAGACAACTGGGTGAAAGAGCCTTGTGTGCTTGACCTAATTGGTTCTCTTTTATTTTATTATGATGTGCTGAAGTGAAAAATATCCAGATCTCTTTTAGACATCAGTGGTTTCTTTTGCTTGAGGTTTACCACCATATGCACTCTTTAAAGACATGAAACCATCTCCAGCTGACAGCCATGTAATTTTGGCTTTTCTCTCACCTAGCTACAGAGGCATGGTTTTCCAGAGCTTTCACTCATTGTCACTAGGATATGTGGATATTGACCTGCTCACTGAGTAGTCCTGCAGTAGTTACTTCTAGTAAACTGCAGTTTAGAAAAGAGCCTTTCTAAATAAATGCTAACTCTAAATTGAAGAGGGTATAAAATGTGGCAATACAATTTTTTTTTCAGAGAGAAATGCAGATGACACCTTTCTCTTTTGCTTAGTATGTGAAATCTAACATGCTGAGAGGAGATAAAACAGTAAGCCAGTATTTTCTAATGTTAACAGTCAGAATAGAAGATAAAATATAGGCCATTGTGCAACAGACCCACAGACTAGTATTTGTGCCTGTAAAAATTGTGCATAGCTCCTAACATCTGTAAGAAATTGCAGCCCAAACACATGAGTAAGACAGCAAACAGATCCAAAGATAAGTATGATTCTGAGTAGGAGAACAAATAAACTTTCAAGTTTTTGTTTTGTGGTTGTATTTCTGTGACTAGGATAAATCAAAGGGGAGCAGAGGAAGCTTTTTGATAACAATATAACTGCCTCTAATGATACTGCACTCACATGCCTCTGGAAGAAGAGGCATTAAGGAATTTCTTAATTCGACTTAATGAAAGTCTAATCTAAACAGGGACTAATTTAATTTGAATTAAGCTTCCTTAATTCGACCTAAATTACCAGTGTAGACATAGCCTAATATATTAACTATGCTTAACACTGTTCTTCTTCACTGGGGGCCTGAATGCTCAGAAGTGTTTAGTTGTCTAACTCCCATTGAACTCGATGGGAGTTAGGCACCTAAATTCCCTTGAGGATCTGGGCCTTGGTCTGTGCATAGCTTTGTGAGGGAAACATTGGTGCCCCTTTTACAGAGAGGAAACTGAGGCACAGAAGAGCAGGCACAATGACTAAATTACACAGTTCAGGAGGTTCTGGCTCACTGTACCATGCTTACTGACCTGTCCCACATTGCCTCTGTGAGAGAAGAGAGGATGATATCTACACAAGAACTCTTAAAACATTAAAGCTGAAGCAGAGGCAAACGTGGCTTGGTGACCTGAAAGCACAAGAAGGAATTTTCTATCATGGGGACTTGAGAAATCTACAGATTCCGCTGTGCTCCCAGTCCTTTAGCAGAGCTCAGTGTGCACACAGGCCTCTGTCAGCAGAGTTTGTAGATTCTTCAATTGGGATATGTTTACCCGAGGGGCTTAAGTTAACTTAAGAAGGCTTAAGTTGACTTAAGCAGAGCCCTGGCCACATTTACAAATTATTAAGGCAACTCAATAACTCTCACTCTTGAAGTCGACTTATGCATTAAGTTGACTTCATTAAGTCGAACTAATGCAATGTGGCCATCTAAGGCAAGTTAAGAAGCCCTATGTAATAACATGTGCCTGCTTAAATCAACTTAATAAAGTTGACTTAAGCAAACATTTTTTATTAGGACACTTTCTTAAGTCGACTTAACCAACTTTGTTAAGTCAACTTAAGAGAAGTGTGGATTTACTAAGTCGACTTAATAAAGTCAACTTTAAGTAGACTTTATTAAGTCAACTTGCCAAAGCCCTGTAGTGTAGACCTATCCATTGTGTCACTTGGAATCACTCCATTAAAGTCAATGAATGGGGTGATGCTGATTTGCACCCATTAGGGATCTTATCCAAAGTCCACATTTGCTGCCCTGTCAAAGTTCAGTGAGTCCTGGTGTCACAGAGAACCCAGAAAAGCCTCTTGGATCCCCTCTGTTCACAGCCCACCAGGACTCTGCTATGGTGGAGCCTTCTCCCGTCCAGCACCCGGGTCTCCATGCTACCTGTAGCCAGCTCCCAAATCCAGGCTCTGAGGGTCTGACCCTTGCTCAGTCTGGTCTCCCTTGGGGGGAAGGGGGGGTTCCTCCCTCCACGAGGGTCCCAGGCATCCCAATCAGCAGTGACACTCAGCCAGTGTAGAAGTCAGAGGGTTTATTAGCAATCCACTTTGCGCAGCAGCTAGGACAGTTGGCTCTCAGATCAACCAGGAGGTCTGACAGTAAACCCCCAGGACCAGCCCCAGAGGTCCTGCCCCTCCGACCTCCATCTTCCTTCCTTCCCTCTCCTCCCTTTGTTCTCCTCTACATCCAGCTCCCCTGCCCCTGGTCTAAACCGGCCACAACCCGTCACCGTCAGGGGGTCCAGGTAAGGTCGCACTAAAGCCTCTTCCCCCCTAGTGGTACCTATAGTTATCACACCCCTGTGTCCCATCACCAGAATACCATCACCAAAGAACAGGAACAGAAAAGAAGAACCACAGTAGCCCAAGAGGTTTTCTTACTTCATCACACCTGGTTAAGGAGCATCCAGCACCGAGAGCTTTCGTTCAGAATTTGTTTGCTTTGCTTTCATCACTTTTGAGTTTGTTTCATTTTAAGACACATTCCTTCTTCAGTTTTTCTGATTAATTTTACATAACATCCTATACGTCCAACCTTAATGGTTAGCTTTGCCTGTGTTAAGGACATGAGCTTTTAACTGAAGGATGTGTTCCCATTTCATAGTAGCAATAATTAATTTAAAATGACTAACTGCATTCAGATATCACATGGGCAGATTGTTTTGGAGGTTTCATTATCAGCTGCTGAAACAAAGAACCTTTATCCAAAACCAGAGCTCAGCTGTTAATGCTTCATTAAATTTTTAAAAAATCACCATGACTGCTTTCAAATTCTATTAAAATGCAAAATTATTTTTGGACCTTGGATTCAAGCCTGAATGACACATGGTCTAATTTCTTTACAGCACAATGCAGGATGACATTTTCATTCTACATGAACAGGAATATGATAGTTTGCTGGAATCAGTCTTCAAAACGGAATTTTTAAGCCTCTTAGCTAAACGATACGAGGAGAAAACACAAAGAAAACTACCTCTGAAATTTAGCAATACGTGAGTAACCATTTTCCCAATTTTTTTGTTTAATTATTTAAACAGTTTTTTCTTCTCTTGCTGACTGGGTTAATGTGACTAGTCATATTAGATTCTGATAGCTATACTCTATCCTCTATGACAGAAGCGTAGAGAGTTGTGGTATGTAAACACCTCTATACCCATGTGCTTGAAAGCTACAAGGCTTTCTTGCATAGCCAGTGTAATACCTTAGGGTCAAATCTGGCCACTCCCCACTTTTTATTCTCTGTGCACAGTGGGACTTTACTTCAGCAGAACTGCCCTTGCTCTGCTGAATGGGGCAGCAGGTTTTAGAGAGGCCTAACGAAGGAAATTCTTCAGCACCAGTTCTCCATGTCAGCTCTCCCAACTACAAGGAGGGCCAGGCTAGCCAGTACACAACTATGTGTCCTTCTCTTAGCGGGGGACAGGACACCAGCAGCTGCAGAGTTGCTGTGCTAGGACGTCACACCCTACAATGACCTTGTCTGTATAGGTTCCCCAAGAACAGATATGATACCATATAGTATACAAAAAGGCATGAAAGGTTTGATTCACTTTAAAATACTCCAGATACAGTTTCTCAACTATAGTGAACAGTTAGGTCTGATTTTATTTGTTCGAGTTTTAAAGTTCTCTGTGTATGAGTGATGTGTACCTTTGGCCTTGTGTGTTGTGTGTACTTGCTTTAGACTTGAAGTGAAGCTAAAGAAGGAGAATTGGGGACCCTGGAGTGCAGGCGGTTCTCGGCAAGTGCAATTTATGCAAGGCCAAGGAGATTTAGCCATTCTCAAGCCAAGTAACAAGGTGCTGCAGGTCAGCATTGGACCAGGACTACCAAAGAATTCCCGTACGTATGAATTTGCCTTTGACTGACCACCTGAATAGATCGCAGTCTTGATTTTGACTATTCCTTTTATTATTTCTCTATTTCTTCCCTATCCAGCACCTACATTATGTTCTTTGTTGTTTCTCTGTGGCAGTCACAAGAAGAGTGTGTTGCAGACCATAACACTGCAACATATTTCCCTCTCCTTGGACAGATGTTTGGTTAGGACAGAATCATCCCATCCACAATGGGCCCATGGTTTGGGGATCCATGTGTAGGGAGAGGGACAGGCTGGGCAAGGAGAAAATGGTGCCAAGAGCAAATCATGTAGCGATACAACATGAAGGAATCAGCTTCAGATTTTATACTGCCTGAGGCTGAATTACCTTTGCCACACAGCACCTCTCTGCTGAGAAGCCTTCCCAGCTCATGTCAAGGGGTTCTGAGGGCAGCAGGGGAAGTCCCATTTACACAGCTCCCTGCTCCTTTGGAGTCCTACCACTGGAGTAAGGAAGAGCCACAGATTGAACAGATCCTGTTAAGCGTCTGATGAAGTGGGATTTTCTCCCATGAAAGCTCATGAGATAAATAAATCTATTAGTCTTTAAAAGTGCCACAGGACTCCTTGTTTGTTTAGCCTCTCAAACAGGTGCTTAACTCTCGTTTATATAATGAGTTATTTTCAAACTGTATTTAGCTTATTTTGTTGCTTTCCTTTTAGAGCTATGGGGTACACCCCTCAACCTCTCATAACCCCTCAGCACAAACACACTTTTCTCTACAGCCCTTTCATTCAAAAAGAGAAGAAGAGAAGATGAGTTCACAGCCACAGTATGGCCAGTTTGTGCCACACCAGTGATGCAAAGAAGCCATAAAACCAGCTAGCAAAAGATTCTGACACGGTGGAATCTTCTAGTAGCACAGAGCGTAGTAATCTTTGACATAGTGGAAAATGACTGGACAAAAGGGTGTGTTTTGGAGCACCACTCTGCTGACTGTCCCTGGCTTCTGGCACAGCTCCCCAGGGCTACTGGCACTTGGGTGCCACTTAGGCCAGCTTTAAGGTTGCACTAAGTGGGATGACCTGGACCATAGCTGGTCCAAGGATTGGGCAGGTCTGTTAAAATGGCATTAAGTTACCTTTGCTCCCCCTAAACCTTAGCGTGCTGTGCTAAGCACACTTTGGCCCAAGACCTGAGACTCATGCCCTGAGTTCCAAATATCTCCCTCTGACCACAAATGAGGAGCCAACATTCAGTGTAAGGACTTGTTTACTGACTGCTGCACAGTGCCCTGACTGAGTGTAGTGTGTTTATTTCAGGCCCCACGAGACGGAACATTACACCAAGCAGAGGAAATACCAATAGGACTCAATGTCACAATTACCCCATGAGGGCTGCTCCACCTCCCCCAGGTAAGTGATCTTGCTCTTTTGCTAAGCAGCCTTCCAGACTGTCTCCTTATGTGATAGGGGAGATGTAAAGCATTTGGGAGAATGATGCCCAAGGTGGGGTTTTCTTTCACTCTTAAATGTATTTTTGAAATCACCCTAACTGAAATTTGCATATTTAATTAGGTTCCTTAGTGCAGTAGGCTTTATAATCAAACCAGGCCTTGAAATCCAAAAATCACTTACTCAGCTGGAGGTGCATCCTGTCACTTGTCAGGGATGCTAGGATACATAGCCTTTTGCTACAAAACACTGAACATGCAATTGCTTCTAAGCATCTTCCACCTTCTCTTTTAGGACACCATATATATGCACAGCCCAGCGCTAGACAGCACTCAGCCACATCACAGGACTCTCACTGCCATACATAATAGAATTTGATTTGTGCCTCATTCCCATCCTGTTATGCAACAGCTTTCATATATAGTGTTCCACGTGAGCTGTGCCAGAGCATAGATGCAGAAGACAAGATCTCTCCATGTGATCTGCCTTCCGGGTTAAATAAGCTAGATCCCAGTCTGATAGCTCTTCTAGTAAGTAGTGTGCAGAGTTGAACCCTAGATTGATGTCATTAGGATGTCTCCTGCTTTTGCTTTTAACAAATAATAATTTAGAGCAGGGGTGGCCAAACTTATGGAACTTAAGAGCCGCACAAGTTGATTATTAAACCTTCGAGAGCCGCACTGAGGTATATAGCCATATACTTTTACCTACTGCAAAATTACTAAGTTTAAAATTCATTGCACACTTTAATTTTATTGTAAAAAGAGGGCACATGTTGATCCTACTAATGTCAGATTCTAATAATTACTTAAGGTTACCATGAAAATTAGGCCTATACAGTAAAAACTTAGCTGTTGCTCCATGTACAAGACTGCAGGCTAGTGGTGTTTTTTTAAAATCCCAACCATGCTACACTTCTCCCTGCTGTCCCTGACCATGCCAATACTTCTTCCCACTGTCCCGCCCCACTCCTGGGCTGGGGCTGCTTTCCTAAATTGATTTGCTGACATTCTTCCAGGAGCCACATTTTTTCATTCAAGAGCCACATGTGGGTCCTGAACCGCAGTTTGGCCACGCCTGATTTAGAGTATTAACTCACAGGAGTGACCTAACACTTTCCAAGATTTCTTTCCAAAGTGTTGTTTTCAGTAAGGTGCAGCCACTTACTACTTTAGAAAAGTAGTACAAGGATAAGAGAGAACATGTCTACAGCTGACGCTGTTTGCCAAATTAAATAATAAAAGGTAAAATCCTACAATACTAACCTCAGGAATGACAGAGTTCAGTGCAAGTCTCAGACTAAGGACTGCAGGGAATTGTTCTCCAAGATGCCAAGCCTATTTGTAGCAATTAAACAGCAGGATGCTTAGTAGTTAAGGTTGAATCAACATTTGTATTTAAAAAAAAAAACCCACCAACCACCACCTTTGAATTGTTGTAATTAGGTAGTAAATATTTGTTCAAAGTTAAATGAAACATGAATAGTCAACCTGGCAGCAGCTTGTTCATTTTAAAAAATGTTTGAAAACACTTTTGTCAGAGTTTAAAACTCAGGAATGCAAAGAAGAACCTCAGAGTTCAGATGTTGTAGTGGTTTTTGTGCTCTGGAGCAGCCACAGTGCAAGAGCAAAGTTTTGTGGGAAGTGTCGGATCAGTGAAATATTGTTCTAATCTGAGCTCATACCAAGTAGGATTAATTTAGAGTAAGGTTATAGGTGAAAAGAGAAATAATACTGACATCCATCTAGGGATCAACTCCCCCCACTACTTACTAGTAAGTACTCCAAACATGCCAGGATCTATTCTAGACCATTCAACCCCAAAGGCAAAACATCTGGCAAGACCTCTCCCTCTGTATCTGAAGGGAAGGTGGGCAGAGTCAACCTGAATCCATCAACACCAGTTATGTCCAAGCCCATTACCACCAAAGCCTTCCTGACTCAGAATCCTCTGCTGGAGTCAGGGGTGCCTTATTCAACCCCCAATTGCATATTCAGTGTTTTGTAGCAAGGGAATAGTCTCTCCTCATGGATCAGGGTCCTCCCATGAACACTAAACCACAAGGATCTTCCTTCAGGGCAGCTTTAAATTTATTTTCCTGCCTGGTGAAGTCTTCCATAGAAGCTAGATTTCTCTGAGACTTTGCATTCATAGCCCTATGCTGAAAACTCTTCCACCCAGGAACTTTCTCCATGGGTTCCCTTTGTTGGTGAACTCCATATAGGAAATTTCCCCGGAAACCTTCTCTGTAGTAGACTTCTCTTTCTATATTCGGGGAAACTCTGTTCTCCTAATTTCCCCTTCTTAGTACATTCCCTTTTATCAAGCCCAGGTGCTTCCCTGCCTAATTAACTACTTCCTAGTTACTCAGTGAATTCATTAGTCCCAGGCGAACCTGAGCTGCCTCATTCCCTCTTGTGGAGCTTGTCAGAGGCAAGCTAAGCCCTCTCCCCCTTCAGAGCACCAGCTGCCCTCTGACACAAGTAAATCAACCCTTCAGATCTGTACTAGATCATTTCAGGATATTTTCTTTAAAAAAAGAAGAGATGTTTAAATAGCCAATTAACATATATAAGTGGTCTGCTGCCCATGCAGCGTGTTCTTTGTCAGTAAACATGTGCAAAAAGCCAGCCTTATGAGGCAACCTACAATTTTGAGCAAACATCCCATAGTATTGGCAACAGACTGGCTGGAATTGTCAGAGGAAATTAGGCACCCTGTGATTTGGGGACCTAAATCCTTAGGCTCCAGTGAAAATCCCAGCCACCAAGGATGTCTATTCCCCTCTTTTCCTGCAGAGTGGGAAAGCAAACTGTTGGTCAGCCCTTTCAGTGACCCCTTGAGAGATGTTTCAACATTTTAAAATCATAATGGGACAACAGATTATCTAACAGTCCAGAATGACACATTTTGTTACTAGCTTGGTTTTTTTATTAACACTAGAACCAGAATAAAGGGATGGGACTTATATCAGGGGAACTGTCAGTAATGCAAGGTCATGCAATGTCAATGGAAGGACAGCGTGGCCTAGGTTTGCTGTAAGCACTTCCGGGATCCACTATCATGAGGAGGTACTAATGAGCAAACTCCCATTTCCGCACTGCTCCTTCCATGTTCTTCTAGTTGTTGAGCTACTTTTAACCCCAGCCAGGGAGTGGAGAGGGTCACCCTAGGGAACTGCATGTATTGCCCCAGTCCTGCTTTGATTGAATTTGGTGGGAGTTTTGGACATGCAAAGACTGTAGGATTGGGCTCATAAAAGCCCTGATTCTGCAGTGAGCTCAGACATAGGTGAGTGTTTGTTTTAAATGCTGCTTTGGAGGCCGGGTTTGTGGGTGGATGTTGGAAATGCTGCACATGGTTTCCTGGACAGCTGCAGTGCACTGTAGAGGACAACACAGTTTCTAATATGTGTAGAACAGGGCACTTTAACTTTATGCCTCATGCCATACAGTGCAACATCGATGGACAACGTTAAGCGTGAATTACTGGTTAAACATGGTGAGAGGTCAGACACAGGCAGTAAACAGTTTTCGAAAATCCCTCGTGCTTATGAATAAACTGTCAAATGAAGTTTATCATTGTCTGTAGCATCACATGTGAAATTCAAAATGGACGCCCCAGGGGCAAGTATGAGAGAGCCAGAAAGCCTCTGACTACACCTTCTCTATTCCTTTAGCACTTTTGTTAAACAGGAGAACATATGTGTCAATGTTATTTTAAGTAAGGTGTAATAAGGTCAGTGTTCAGAGAGCTGTATAAGGTTTTAGCCATCTGACTTACTTTAACTTTTGGAAGATCAGGGGCCTGATCCAAAGTCCATTGAAGCCAATGGGAGTCCACTGCTTTTATGGGGTGTTGGATCCAGCTCCTTGTGGCAACACCCTACGCAGTGCTTTTAAATCACAAGGGCAAAGACTAAAGAGCCTCCACAATAAAAAAAAGTGTGGATTTGTTAAACCAAGAGCTGTGCAAAACTCAGCAATCATTTATTTTAGAGTACCATCACATTATTCAAACTTCAATGAGGTTTCTGAACTCATGGCCCTGTAGCGAGTTTTCAGTTACCTTGACCTATATACAGATCAAAGGCTCAGCTGAATTTTGCTTTGAGTTTTCTATTTCCTTGAGCCCAACACAGGGCTTGAACCTGTGACTTTCAGCTTGTATGTTAGCTGGACTACTAACTGAGCTACAGAGGCTTCATAGCAATATAACTGTCTCAGAAAGTTGAGTCCAAGCAATAACTGACAGTTGCCATACCAATGAAGCTGCATGCTCAGGGAAGAGATCACCTTTTCGAAAGCCTTTTCTTCTCACAGCTGTACTGCATGGGCTCATGCTTTTTTTGTGCTTTAGGTCATCATCAGAATGGAGTGATAAAAAGCCCACAGTTTGTGCCACATCCCCAAACTCCAACAAATCAACGAGCCAGTCAAAAGAACCTATACACATCTATGGTGCGCCCACCTTTACCACAGCAGCACTCAGCGGGATCTGACAAGATTTCACACCAGCCACAAAGCCTGGACTTCCTCAAAGTGCCTGACCAAGGGGCTGCTGGGTAAGCTTTTATGTGGAAATGTTTTCAGAAGAGAGGGCCTGATCTTTATGAAGAGGTTCATGGACTCAAATTATGGTCAGTGTTGCACACACATGGCCAAATCATGGCATTCAGCTGTCCTCTGCAGTCCCATTGACTTCCATATTAGCAAGTTCCAGTGGGGTAGCCATGTTAGTATAACTCAGCAAAACAAAGGAGTCTTGTGGCACTTTTAAAGACTAACAAATTTATTTAACACACGAGTTTTTGTGGGACAGATCCCACTTTGTGTGATGGAGTGGGATTTCTCCCACAAAGCTCATGCGATAAATAAAATTTGTTAGTCTTTAAAAGTGCCACAGGACTCCTTGTTTGTATTGACTTCTGTAGGATTTCTGCATGCAGAACTATGGTAGGATCAGGCCCATTGTCCACGTACCATGTAGTGAATGTAAACCAGTGCCAGTATTCCTAATGCTAACACCATGTAGTCGCACACTGCCTACTACTCAGGACTCTCAAAGCATTTTACAGACTTCAATTAAGCTTCACATCCCTTCTGTTAGAGGGATTTTTGTACCCATTTTATGGATAGGCAAACAGTGAACTTAACTCACTCTGCCTTCATTTCCCAGGAGTGGTCAGAGGCCAGAAATTCTTACTCCTAGTTCCCTCTTCCAACCACAAGACAGTATTCCCTCTCTAGTACAAACTTATTTCATTAGCAGCATGATTAGTTCCCACAGGTTTGTTTGTTTATTGATTTGGTGAGGAGAGAGAGGAGTGATAATTCAATGGCAGAAAGTTTATTTTATTGGCAAATTTGGGGCCATATTAATTCAACTGCAGATTGTTTCCTTTGCACTCAGGAGAGGCAATGTAAAGAGTCTGAATACCTGTCATATCTGGAGAGCTGAGAATTCCCCCAGCATGGGTTGCTCTCACTTGGCACATCTTGTCATTCCTGGTGCCTTCACTAGGGGCATACTGTGATGGGCAGGGAGCACGGTTTGAGCATTGCTGCTGTCAAACAATTTTCAGCTGACACCCAGTCCCATCTGACCTTTGCCAGCTGGCGTAAATTAGAACCAGCTCAACTCCAGCAGCAGGACTAGAGCTACACACAGCAGAAGATTGGGGAGATTTTATCCAGCCCCTCGACATCCCACCCGTCGCCTACATGAAGCATATCTTGGTGCAGGATTGAAACTGACTGTCACAGACAATAATCTAGCACAGTGGTTCCCAACCTTTTTCAGGCTGGGGATCTCTTTTTAACAAAAAAAAATCTTTCTGGCCCCCTGGCTGATTATGTAATCTGGCCTGCACCACTCTGGCAGCACCATTGGGACAACCAGCAAGCAGTGCCGCCACCACCATTGCCTGGGCTGGTGGAGAGCCAAGCCACGGCAGCTACGGCCTCCTGTCCTTGCCTTTGCTGGAAAGGTGCCACAGCCCCATTCCCCTGCCAGGATCTGGCCATAGGAGGGGAAAGGCAGCCCTGGCGGGGAGCATCCAGGCCGTAGCTGGATTTCAGCCCCGGTAGGGAGAGGCTCCGCGGACCCCTGCAACATGTCCGTGGACCCCTAGGGATCCCCGGACCACAGGTTGGGAACCACTGATCTAGCATACTTAAGTCAAATATGCAGTTCCAATTAGGGTTGTTAAAGTTGCTTTAGGAGAAGATGACTTTACTGACTCAGCAATGTAAATGGGTGATACACACAATTCTGATTCCTTCTTCAGAGTGACTGGATTACAGGTTGTCAGTTTCAAAAGGGATAGCTGTGTTAGTCTAGTCCAGTGAAAAAACAAGGAGTTGTGTGGCACTTTAAGACTAAAAAAAAAAAAAAATTTTTTATTCTTAAAGTGCCACACAACTCCTTGTTGTTTTTTCACTGGATTACAGGTGACTGTGCCTTGCACAGATAAGATGGTATCAAAATACCTTTGCTCACGTTTGGAGAGGGGAATGATTAGATTACCAGAGAGAAGTAATAGGAAGTCTGGGTTATGTCTTTTTGGTGTCAACAATAAGAGAAATATTTCAGAATCACATCTTTTGATAATCTGTTACTATGGTAACACTGCATGTACTAGCGAAAAACTTCTCCTGCCTGATGGTGCTGAGGGTTATCAGATGAAATCAGTAATAGATTTTTTTGTTTTATTTTGTTTTCTATTATCAATAAACTATTCTAAGTAACTGCAAATGATGATATCATCTGATCAGCTTGTGGGCCCAAACTCATTGCTAAATGACCTGTGGTGTCCATGCACCTCCCAGTGGGCAGGTGTTCCCATCACCAAAACCATGAGTACCACCAGCACCACAGCTGGCAAAGAAGTGCAGAATGAGCCAGGACTATATCGGCAATGGAGACTAACCTACTCCTCAACCCTAAGAAGGCAGCATTTCTAGGTCATTGGTCTAGAGCAGGGGAAGCTTGCTCAGGTGCTGTTCTGCAACTAAAGAGAAGGTTTGAGTCCCCAGAACAATTTAGCACCATTCCCAGGCACTACATTCGCAATTTAATAACTATTTAAACCCAGTATTCTTAAACCCTTCATTCCAATGATTAAGTAGTTTCTGCTCTACCTGAGATCTTTCTACTCTGCTTTCTTGAGCATTAGCTGAGCTTTGCTTTAGGGGGAATTTTAATGGCAGGTGATTGTTCAATTCAGAGGCTCTTGCCTGTTCAGTTGTAGAACAGATCTGATCCTGACTAATCACTTTGCATATTTCCATGCACATAGCTCCTGATTCCTTAGGGTGAGAGAGTTGTGGGGTGACTTGTGTAAATAAAAAGCAGCGCTGCTGTCAGTAAATGTTAATAATTGTGCTTGGTGACAGTTGATACAGGTTCCCCTCTGTGGACTGCAGGCTATTAAAATGAATATATACCAATTTTTTATCAACAGCTCACTAGTATCTGGGCAGAGGGGTGTCCCCCCACTGTTAGTTTGAGCTTTTACTTTGCCGATTAAGATGGCATTGCCTGGTGCATTTTGACATGCCATTATTCTGAAGTCTCCATGCTGGTTTGGATTCTGGGCGAGACATGATTTTCCCTTGGAATGGGGGAGGGAGAGAGGAGATGCAAACCCTGTTCAGTGGAGGACTGTGCTGACAACGTTCCAAGAGCCCAAACTGTACAAAATGGAGTCTTTTGCATGGTGCATTTTTCTTTTAAGTGCCAGTACTCTCCTTTCCCCTTGACCCTGCGCCCCGCCCAGGCATTGGGGCACACAAAAAAAGGTGCCAGTACTCATATCCCTGCATACCATCACAAAAAAACACTGCTTTTGTAGGCATTCTATTATTTAATATATAGAGAAGCTGCTCGGAAATGAAAACATTGAAGATTATTATGGATCAAGATGGAGCATTACATCATGGGACTTGGTTTCATTGGGTCAATATTCAGAATAAGGAGCAGCCCCAGAATGGATTTGGCTGCAGTTTGCGCACCAGTGATTTTTTCCTTGGCAGTGACTAAGTAAGGTTTGTTCTGGCTCAACAATACCTGTCACAAGCTCTCTTTGCATATCTCTTCTGTGAATTACAGCACTTGCAAGGAATCTGTGGTGCTCCATGCTGTACTCTAGCCAGATGCTTGCTCAGGTTTCCATTGGAAGTTATTGTAAAGGAACACAGCATGTTTAACATGTTTGCATCCAGAATCCTCTAGTCCACAGTTTTGCCAAAATCCCCACATGATCACTTTGCCTGGCACACAGCAGAGGTTGGGTAGCTTGAAGCTACTTGAGGATAAATGCACAGAGTGCAAGACAGCTGCTGCTTTAGAATGGAACTGTTGTTTCAATGACTATCAATTTGTCAACAAAATTTATTTCCTTTCACCTCCCCCCCCCAGCAGAGTCTGTCTCTCTCCCCAGTACTTGCAATAGATTCTTTTCTTCCTTTTAACTGAGGTGGTTCATTTAATCCAGCCTGCCTCAGCAAGTGGCCAGCTGGCAGCAATTAGTGGTGTGCTGCACAGTTGTTCTGAGTGACTCATTGCCGAGCCTGAGCACGGACTGATCCCAGCAGCTGGATCCCAAGCATCCCCTGAAGCCGGAACAGGAGGTTAAAGTACCAACAAAGATGTTACGACACCAAGTATTTTGCTTAAGCAGGGTGTTAATTTCCTCAAACCAGGAGAATCTGAAAGGCGTGCTTCAGGACCAGTCTTTGGTGTAGTCACACTGCTATATTTAAGGCCACTTCAGCATTTCCACTGCCTTTCTCTATTTATAGACACTTAAAGTTCACTCATAGTAATTTTGCACTGGGCTGTAATTTGTTATCCAAGGTCTGGGCCTGACAGGGAATCATTTTGCCAAATGTATTGTTTGTACTAGGGATGGCTTGGGAAAAACAGGCACTAGGATGAATTTTTTCCATCTTCTGTTCTCCAGGACCTCTTGCCCCATTTGCCTCTGATGTGGGATGTTGTCAGGGGATGGGTGAGGAACTCAACTCCTTCCTCCACTGCCTGATACTCTTCAGGAGGCAGGCAAAGATGCTGCTCCCTTCCTCCAGGCCTGATAGGCTCTTTGGGTACATGTACAGAACAGCTAGACACTGACAGCTGGCCCTGGATGGTCGGAGGCTGTCAGAGCTTGTGCAGCCACCAGAGCCCAGAATTCTCCACAGCAGGGAAACTGCCCTGCAGCCAGAGACTCTGAGCCCTGCTTGGCTGGCACGGGCTAGCTGTGGGTGTCTGGTTGCTGTGTAGATACACCTTAGAGTCCCTCAGGCACCCCTTGTTTGATGCATGCAGTGGAGCAGCTCAGTCATCCATGTGGTACATTTCAGTCGAAATTATTCATAAGCAGCTGTGCCATCCAGTACAGGGAAGTTTTTAAGGGATGTCCAGGGGAACCTGTTTTCATCCCTCCAATTTAATGTGGTCTTTAGGTGATGACTAGCTGCCCTGCTTTGTTCATTCAGTGCAGTTCTAGTTGCTTCGGGATAATATTGAGCACAGTACGTTGTATAGATAATGCTTTCCTTGTCTGACAGTTTACAAAGTAATTAACCGTCATCATATATGAGAGAGAGTTGTATTACATGATGCATTAAAAACTGTAAATGTACATAGAGCCAATGGACTTTCTATGCCAAGAGAAATGCTGTTGAATTCCAACTGCCCTGGAGATGGTTGTCCTGTAATGCCAAGTAGGGGATTTCTGGTCCTATTCACAAACGTAATACAATTCATATGTCCCTGTAGATTTGAAGAAGTCGTCTAGTCTAGCTTTCTGCTCCATTAATGCCCAATGCATTTTCCCTTCATGCACCTTTTCTGTATAATAGGTTACCAACCCTTCCTTTCCTCCCACAAAACCTTTTATTCTTGAGCTCTTTCCTACGACTTTTGAGCTTTCATTTGCTTTACATGATGTTTTATGATCAACACCTAATAAATGAATGATGCTACTCCTTAATTTGACATTATTTCAACTACAAAAGTAAACTACAGAACTCACAGTAAGAACATTGTTCACTAACACCTTGTGTTTTCCTTTGTTAATTTGCTTAAGGAGTCTTACCACTGTATCAATTTATTCTTGGTTAAATTGGTTCCTCTGTAGTACTTGTCTTGGACAAGCTGCATCAAATGGGATAAAGTGAATTAAACAATAAGTACATTTGAAATATGGTTAAGAGGTATGAAATGTGTGTGCAATAGATCATAGTATCCAACCCTAACTTTGCTGTGTGTTTCACTATTGTCTAGCACAATGGAGCCTTGATCATCTATGACTGAGGTCTCTAGTCACTACTGTGGTTTCAATATTAAAAGCGTCTGTTTAATTGAAAAGTTAGAGTGGGCCTGATAGTGGTTCTCATGGAACTAACTGTGTAAATAACATTTTCATCTCAATGAAGCTGATTTGTAAACAGCTGGATGTGCTTCAGGCTAGCTCATGAACTATAACCATTTCATGGTGCTTTACTTGCTTATAAAGTAGTATATTAGGTTTAGTCTTGAGATAACAATGAAAAATTCAGTCACAACACACCAGGGAGTGAAGCCCTAAGGCCAGGGAGCATAGAAGGAAAAAAGACCATTTGCTTTATTTATGTCACCCGGTGTTACAAAGATGTGTAGATTTGATGTCAAAGCTTTATTTTTATTGTTTGCCTTTTCTACACACAAAAATATCCCGTTCACTTTTCAATAAGGGCTGGGGCATACTAAAAAAAAAAAAAAAAAAAAAAATCCAGCCTCTCCAACATAAGAAATGCTTTTTCTAGTGTGCTCTGAAAACTGTGTGAACTCACAGGTAGAAAAACCACAAGCAGACACAATAGTGATTGCATCCAGTGCATGCCATATATCATATGTGATATATATAGCAGCAATACATCTCTGGCATTGGTCTCTTATGAAAGGCAGGCATGGGATTTCAAATGGAAGCAGAGGAGAGAACACCTGGAAAAAGCAGTTTAATACTAGCAAGAGACAGTGTGCTCAGACCAGGAACTCCAGTAACTATCATACAGGTGTGAGCCCCGGAGGTGGGTGTAGACATTTTTTCAGGAAGCTTGAGGTAGTCTTTAGGAGAGCATGGAGTGGAATTATTTTATTCTTGGGAAGCGGGGCAGAGAAGGGAGTCAGAGTTAATACTCCTGTTGCAAGCTTTCAGGGCAGAATGGAAGCGTAAACAGCACGGCAATACCCATCTTGTAGTTGTAATGGGGGAAGGGGGCACATCCACAGACACAAAGGTCTGGCAATGTTGTTTTAGGGTATGAAAATAAAATGGAAGTCCAGTTGCTGAATTGTTTGATTTCTAGCCATTATGTGTATATCCAACAGAACAGTGTTACTCCAAAACACAGGGATTTAAAATGTAATAGAAAGATTGCAGTATGTAACTTGTTCATGCTACATGCTTTCTATAAGATTTAGAATAGTTTGGAGTCCAATGTTTTGCTGAAGTGGGGGGGCAGCATCTCAAATGTCACTTGAGGAAACTGTAGAAAATATCTTCAGTGGTGCATAAGTATCAATAACCAGTAATTTGATGTTACACCTTTTACCTCTAAGGGTTCAGGTGGGCTTAACATCAGAGGAAATATGCTGTGCTGTGAATAGAGAGCAGAGGCCCCAGAAAGAGAAGAGTTTCCAATGCATCAGTACAACCTGAGACTTGATTAGGTTCAGCCTTTATAAAAAGTACCATATGCAAAGCAAAGCAATCAGCAAGAGAGCAAATTTTACAACGTATACCCCTGGTACAACTACCTTATACCTACCACTATGACTTTCCACTACTTACTGAGCCACGTAGCTTTCCAGGTCCCATGGTATAATCTAATCTCATAGCAGAAAATACTGCTCTGCAACTTACTTGCCACTGTATACGGTCTGTAAAGCTCTTCATGAACACTGTAACAGTAGGAAGGGGTATGGTAATTCCCTCACAACAGGCACAGCAGAGGACTGCTGTACAGCTCCCGAGCTCCATCCAGCTTGGTGTGCATTCCCCATGCTGGAGATTGTGCTATATGATGACATGCAGCCCCACCTGCTGGTTTCCAAGCCAGCCTTTCACACTTTGACATCCTTGCTTAGCTCTGTGTTTGCCAGTTAATATTTCCATAGCTTGTTTTTCTGATGTAAAAACTGTTTAAATGAAAACTGAAGGAATGGCTTAACCAATCTTATGAAACACTTTTTCATTGGCTTGGCTTACCTCCAGCAGATTATTATTGTTTTTGTAAAAATAAAAATAGGGTCCAATTTGGTTCTCTTACTATATCAAAGGCAAAATTGAAGGAAAATCTTCCAGTCCCTACAACTCAGCTCTCAGAGCTGCTCATTAAGTCAAATACCCCTTCTGACAGTCTAATCAGAATTGCACCCAGAAGCATATGGTGCCTTACCTGTGCTTGGAAAGATTACTTGAGTTGCTTGCCTGCTTCCACAGGAAAACCTATGAGAGGGAGGTAAAGAGGAGGGGAATTCCAGGGGCTTTCCTTGAAGTGTTTTACCAATCGTTCCTTCCAATGGCACTGACTCCCTGTAGAACTGAGACCTGCCTCAAATCCCTTACTTTGCTTGGAAGTTGCATTAATTCCCTGGGAGATGCATGCATCTCCCAGAATGGGTATTTTAAGCATCTAGGGCCAAACTGTGATATTTGCCTGACTTGGGGCCAAAGTTTTCAAACCATCACTGCAAAGCAGAGCTGGTTTAGAAAACATGCTGCTTTTAACAGAAATGGTTACTCTTTGAGACAGGTCCAAGTCACTAAGGCCTTAATAATATCAACTATTTTTCTGCTTTTTTTCTGGGTGCATGTTGAGTTGTTCTCATAGTGTGATTCCAATACACTGTGTATGAAGCATTATGTTACAGCATAGTTCTTCAGTTGCACTAGGCCAGTGTTTCCCCAACCAGTGGGCCATGGCGCACACATGTGACTTCAGGCCTCAGGAGGCGTGCCACAAAATTTTTTGAAAACCTACTCAAAGAGCTCTGGATTGGCTTATTAGCACATGAATATTCATGAGTTCATTTGGAAACTATATGGTGGTGTGCCTCAAATTAATTAAAGGTAGCAAGGTGTGCCATGGCAGAGAAAAATATTGGGAACCACTGCCCTAGGCTATTGGCCCTCATAGTGTGCATCAAATAATCACACACTCTCATCCTGGCTAGTATGGGTGGTACCTCGCCTGGCATTCACACTTACGGAAAGAAAAACTCCACAAGGGCATTTGGATCAAGGTGATTATCTCTTGCCATCCAAGCTCTGAATTCTTATTTTGTCTGCTACCACTCATTAGCACAGACTGACACCTTTTGTGAACTGCTAGTGGTAACACCTGAGTGGCAGCCACCAGGTGCTCTTTCTCCACAGGGTGTCAGCTATGTTGATTGTTGTGGGGCCTCACAGACACAGTCAGGATTGATAGACTCCCTGCTTTTCCACAAAGGGGAACTCTAAAACTGCTTCAGATTTCTCTCACAACTGGTGCAGCTACCAATCCCCATCAGTTCGCTGCCCCCTTGACTTTGAGAACCCAGAGCTCATTGCTTCCTCCATACCAGTTAGTGGGTGATGTACTGCATCCATCCAAAGATAGGAAATATACACACAGGGCTAACTACAGTACTAGCATTCATTTCCAGTTTTAATGTGCCTGTTCTCAGAAGTCAAAGCAAAAGTTCAAGAGGGGAGGAAATGGAAGCCCTTCTGGTACAAATTTATTTAAGTACTGGCACCCAGAAGGCTTTTATTCCATATAGGTGTCCAGTAATACATGAAAAACACCACAGACATGGAAGTAGCTAACTGCTTTTTCATATTGATCCTTAACTAGAAAATTCAAACCTCAGTACACCTGTTAGGTCTCCATATTATATGAATAACAAGTGTGAGCATTCATCCACAGGAGAACAGCTTGTGCATGCTCTCCTCTAACCGGCTGGCATGAGAGAGAGTAAATATAAAATCCAAGAAAAAAATTTTCTTGACCAGGAGCCCTTCAAAAACTTGTGTCTCAACAAAAGTTGGTCTGTTTAAGAAAAAAAAATATTTCCGCTAACTAATAGCCTGGCTACCACAACACTGGATATAAGAGGGGGGTGGGAGGAAACCTTGTCCAGTAAGTGCTAATTTAGTGCTTTATCCCACAGTAAGTGGTACCAGGAAAACGCCCACAAGTAGAGGCGTCACAGGGATCTAATCTTGAATGCCATTATATTTTCAGTAACTTTAGTCAGTCAAAATAGCACTGTGCCTTTACAGCAACTTAATTGCTAGCATATGCTCATGGAGGATTGTTTTTCCATCACAACTAACACAGCCCTGAGGAAGAGAAGGGACAAGTGAGAGTGGTGTAGATTTGGTTTTTGCAATGCCTCAGCCAACAGATGGCATTTTGGGAGTAGCAATGGTTTGCTTTAGATTGTTTCTTGGGAGGGTCAGCAATCAAGTCTCACTTTATCTGACTCTCACAGCCGGTGGGGGAATGTCAGTTTGTCATAGCTTTAATGGGTCGGTGGGTTGCTGGCAACTAAGGTGTAAACCCACTTACTATACAGTACTGGCTTCCTAACCCCCACCTGCAACCAAAATCTAACAGCTAAAGTAAGTGTCTCTAAACTCAGCTATGAACAGATGAGAATGAGTAGCTGTAATTAATTTACAAATGTTTTGTACTGCTTCACTTGCCCTGAGCAAATCAGTTCTGAGTAAATGCAGATATTTCTGACTAATAACAGGCACCCGTCCCCTAGAAAGTAAGCTCTCTGTCCATTGTACTTCAAAATGTTAATGGACTCACAAACTGCTCTTTCCATTGCCCCCATTACACAGGTGAAAACAGCAACCTCTTATAAGCATATTGCAGGGCCACACCAAGCCCAAACCCTACTGCTATACCACTTAAGAGAAGCAGAAACTCTTTTCAACATAAACCTAGCACAATACCTCATCACTGCAGGGTCTCTGCACGTTTCTCACACTCCATCAGTGGCTGTTCTCTCTTCTGCCATTTCCTGCTTGCTGAGCTGAGAAGGGGCATATCCTTTCATTCCTCCTCCTCCCCTTACATGTAGCTAGGGAGCTGTGATGGGTTTATAGCCATTCCAGGAAGGTTAGACCTCATACCCAGCTGCTTCCCCTTTGAGCACAGCTCCAATCTCTAGGCCCCAGCTCTCCCCAATCCAGGCGCTGGTGGAAGAGCAGGTGCAATATCATTATCATAGCAGTGGAAGTCAGCTTGTGAGCTAGGAAGATCTTCATGATCAGAGACAGACTCTCTAGCAAAAGACTCCCTGCAGCTGATGTTTAAATGTATTTAGTGTTGGGGTGGGAAAAGCAAGCAGTGAGTGCTCTGTGAAGTGCTCCACCAAAGCTGAAGTAGATGTCTTATGGCAAAGATTCACAAGATCATGAGATATGGTTACTCTATAGATATGTCTTTGGATGGCTGTCCACTTCCCGTCGTCTTTGTCTACAGCAGGGATCTCAAACACATGGCCTGTGGGCCACATGCAGCCCCTAAAGCTACTTCTTGTGGCCTGCAATGACACAAACATTACCACTATTTGCAACATCACTGTATGGAAAGGTTTCAGTGGTGTCACCCTCAGGCTACCATACTAATCCCCATGGTGATTTGAGTTTGAAACCCCTGGTCTATAGTTTGTTGTAGAGATCAATGAAGTGGTCTCTGCCTTCTCTCTTCGGCAGACCTAGTTGGGGAGAAAGGACAAGGTCCTGCTTCGTTCATTTGGCTATCCCAATGACTGAGTGCATCTTTCTTTGCTAACTACTGTGAAATTCACAGGGGACTCTAGCCTCCCAATCCTGAGTGCTTTGCATCTGCTGGGATGGAGCAAAGTGGAGGAGGCATTGGTCAAATCTGTTCCTAGTGATGATCTCAGAGCACAGGCTCCATCATTTACTCTTTCCTTTTTTTCCCCCTTCTCTGTAGTGTTCGCAGGCAGACCACAAATCGGCCCCCACCTGCTGGAGGGAGACCTAAACCACAGCCCAAACCCAAGCCTCAGGTACCACAGTGCCGGGCACTGTATGCATATGATGCTCAGGACACAGATGAACTTAGTTTCAATGCCAATGACATAATTGATATAGTCAAAGAAGGTAAGTAGAGATGCTGTTTGTCTGAAATGTCCTTTGTTCACAGATTGCTCCATGAGCTCCAAGGCACACCATCATTGTTAGTTATTGTAGGGTTTTACAGCTAACTCCCTGGACAGTCTCTGCCTTTCTTGAAAGATGAGGTGGCTGACTCCTGGACCAGACAGGATAGAGAAAAGCCTTTACCCCTGTAGCTGTCAGGCCTGTTCACTGATAAGCAGGGACAATATCCATCCTATTCAGCTGAAGATAACAAATATTTATTCCCCACTCTAGAGTTCAAAATTAAATACCCCCCCATAGTCTTAAGTACAAGCAGAGGCTAACAGCTAAAGCTCATCAGCTAAAAAGCAATTAATGCACTTCTAACACGAGTCACCCCAAGTGCCTAGATAAGGCTTTGCAGTATATACAGCTTTCATAGCCCTTTCCCACAAAGGTTGAAGAGTTTTGCCAGTCTGCCCAAAAATGGAAATGGAAAGCAAAGAAGGCATTAAAAAAGGTGGTCTGGAAATGAAAGAGGGATTTCTGAAATCTCATTGGCATTGCTCACTCTTTTTCTTTCAGATCCCTCAGGCTGGTGGACAGGAAGATTACGAGGGAAGCAAGGACTGTTCCCCAATAACTATGTGACCAAGATTTAAAAAAAAAAAAAAAAAAAAAAAAAGTAAGGTTTTGTTAAATGAAGGATGGTATGACAATACCAGTAACTAAAAAAAAAAAAAATAGGGTGCTTCCCCTCCCTTGCTCCGCCAGAGCACAAACTGCAGCTCTTTGCAGAGGCCTGTAATGCTTATTAGCATCTTCACCCTGAAATTTGTACAGAAGCAAGAAAAATGAGTCACTCAGTTTGTCCATAAAGCAACTGTGCAAAGCTGTGCCTTGATACATGCAGAAGTACTGAAAAAGGATTTATTTATTATATTTAAACCTGTTCCTAGTGCAGAGTGAATGAAGAAGTGTTCAGGCCTTACAAATTTTCCTGAAACTGCAGTGCTTTGCAATCTGGGACCAGAGACTTTGGAAAGGTTATATTTAACAAGTGCCTTTAGTTGAGTATCAGTGATTTTTTTTTTTTTTTAAAGGTATATATAAATGAAGATGGCATTATATGCACATTTCCTCTGATGCAGATCACTCTGGGGAACATGTTAAGAATGCTGCTATGTCACAAAGATTTAGAAGGGGCAAGAGTATATTTAAATAGTGTACAGATTTGTAATGGAACTGGTTTATTGTTTGCTAGTAAAATTTGGGAATTCCAAAAGGCACTGCAGAAAAACAAACTATACTATACAATGATGCCTCCTCCAGGATTTATATTAGAATATGGCTGGCCCATGTTGACTTATGTTTAGTGCTGTACCTGTTACAGGAAACAACTCTTTTCCATGAGCTGTACATTTATAGGAACAGATCATATACTGTATATAAAAATTTAACAGTAGAATCATGTATAACATATTCACTGTACTTAGCCATAAAGTAGATTAATTAGAAGTTTTTGCCAGGTACTTAAATATGCACTATTCCTCTTTAAAGATAAAGACCAGTGTTAATGCTTAAGCCCAGTTGCCTGCTCCATCATTTAAAACAACTGTTGCTTATCATCATGCACCTGTCATCAGACTCCATTCTTTTTCTACTGACCCTCCATCAATAAAGCACAGGAACCTGTGAGTTGAGTTGTCTGTTATACTTGTGATGCTTTTGTGTTTCTAGCACTTACACAAGCAGCTTTGTCTAGAATGGCTGAAAAGGCCCCATGGCATGCAGCTCCAGAAAAGGAAATCATAGATCTACCAGCATGTGAACAGGCTTTCATCTAAACAGCTGTACATACTACATATTCACATTGTCCCTATTAGTAAAGCTGCATGGAGTGATAAGAGGAAACCAGAGCACAAACTAGCATAGAGTGGATTTTAAAAGCAGTTGTCTTTTGTTTAAGTTCGGTGTCAGGCCTGACACCAAAAGCACTTGACTGTAGATTAAGTGTCCCAAAATGTGTGCTGAAGTCTGTCCAGAAACAGCCAAAAGCAACATGTTCTTCAGCCCTACACTTCTACAATCAAAATGTGAATGTGAGATGCCAATTGGACCAAAGGACAAGCTGACAGGTTTATTATAAAACAAAAGTGAAGGTACCATTTCCAAAATTCTATTTTAAGAGGGGGTGCAGGGCCCAACCTGTAATTTTGGAATTAAATATTAGCTTACTTCTCAGAGGTGATACAGCTTAAGTTACCTTTAAGAGGCTTTGGCAGAGGCCTGGATAGTGTTTTGATGAACAAGTGTTAGTGTGGTCCTTGTACCCAGCTCACTATTAAGACACTGAGGAGCCAAGAAAGGGCATAGAATTGCAGTAGGAGAGGAATTAGTATCTGGTAATAGGCACCTGCTGAAATACAAAATAAAATTACAAATTCAGAGGGAGGAAAAGACTAGAGTTGAAGGGGCTGTATAGTAGTTTCTCAGTTAGGGTATTAGAATTTGTTCCGCGTATACAGCACCTAAAGAAGGGGGTCTGGGTCCCCTACTCACTACTAATACAGAGATGGGTACAGACACCAGAATGACTGAAGCATATAGCAAGGCTATCACCACAAAGTTTTTAAAACCTTGATCATTGGTAGTATTACCTTCAGTGCACCAGATGAGACAAATACTACCATTTTCACACACTGACCAACATAACATGGATGTAAATGCTTTGAGACTAGCTAAGGTTTAGTCATTGCTGTGTACTATGTAATTTTAGTTAAGATTAAGCAGGGAGTTAAATAATCCCTAGTTGATCATATGCCATTTTCATTTTGTTTAAGGGCACTTTCACATGAGTAAGTGCAATGCCAGGACTTGCCCTAAGACTTACATCTGTGAACAGATTACAGGAATCTGGTTTGCCACTGTATTTCATTATCTTTGCAAGACAGCAGCTATTACTGTAAATTACCATTGTTAGCCTGGGACTTGTCTGCATGAAAAAGTTTAAGTCCAGTAGCTATTCCTGAACTATTTCTACACCTGAAGTCAGCCTCTTCTCCAGGCCTTAATGGCAGGAGGCACTGTACATGCTGTGATCTCAAATGCCATCCCCCACCCCATGGCCTCTCCAGCCAATTGCCAGTAGTTCTGTGGTGGTGTTAGAGGTACCAGGACAGAACTAGGCAAGGATTTTCAGCTGTAGTTTTTGCCAAAAATTAAAAAATGCAGTTTTGGACAGCATGGCATTATTTCAGTTCAGTTTTAAAATATGGGGCTAACCCTTTGGTAAATTCCTTTTAGAACTCTGATGGGGAAGTACCAAAAATTTTCCCAACTCTAGCTGGTGCAAAGAAGAGCGCAAATCAAGCTCCTGTGCTAGGACATGTTATGGAGCAGATTTCATCTCCTGATGCTGGTCCAAGCCTCAGCTCCAAGTGCCCAATCAAATGGCTCTCCCCCATCTTAGGGCAGCACCCTAACACTCCTGCTACGTGCTCTATCCTTTCATTTAAATTTATAGTAGCTCTTAATAATGACAGGGGGCTAGCTTACCTGAACCACTTCAGCTCAAGGAATAGGATTTTTTTGGGGGGGGGGGGGAGGGGGGGAGAGGAACACAGCTTTTTCTCTATTCAAGAGAGTCTGCCACTTTCCTACCACCTTCCTTCGAGAGGGGTAGGAAGCTTTGATTCCAGTGGATTGAGATCAAAGTAATGTCCCCTCTAGTGGCCTCTAGATTCTTCCATTTCCCAGGCAGCTTGGCACAGGAGTCACACTCCAGGCACAAAGCACAGTTACAGCTTGTCCATGCCTGGTACATTGTACATGAAGGTGTGCAGGAGCGGGGTGTGTGCAACTATTGACAAACAGTACAAGCGTGGGGGCTTGTCATGGGACAAAAGGTTAATGCATGCAGAGACAGTTGGCATGAGGGTGACTTGCTTCTACAGCTTAACTCTCCCTGCAGGTCTTGCAGCACTATCTGCCCCCAAAAGCTGAGTTGCTTAGCTTATAGATGTAAGTTACCTTAGACACCCTGCCATTTGCCAGACTAATGTCAGATTCTAAAGCCATTTGTTCTAGAGGGTTACAGTTCTGAGTAGTGACCTACAAGGGTCATTCAGACCTAAACTCCTCCTTATACAAAATGTGCTAATTAAGTAGGGCTTTGCACCTTTCCTGTGCAAGTTAAATTTTTAAAGGCACCATTTACACTTACTGGCCGTAATGCCAAGAGATTTTTTTTTTTTTTTTTTTTTTTAAAAAAAGGAGTTTTATTTCTAGATATACAAGAGTATTAAAGAGCAAGTTTAAAAGTTTGCGTTCAGAGTGATTCTGAGGTGTCTGTATGAAGATTGGAAGGCTATGTACAAAACCAGCAGTTGTGCCTGATAGGCAGCAGATGTTGACAAAGTGCATGGAGCAAGGTTTGTCTACCTAGGATTATCCCAGGAGAGATGAAGCTAGGTCTTTCACTGTTTTGGTGGTAAGCTGAGGAACTGTGCTGATCCTCATGAGTTTGCTGCTTGCGTACTTGTTCCTTATGGCCTGTAGGAATGAAAGAGACTGTTAAGTACCAGCAAGGATATAGATTTCCATTTTGTTTATGCCATGCTAGAGATCTCACAATTCAGACTATTTGAGGAAGTGATTAAGTCCCATTTCCAGTGAAGCACTTGGAAAAGGGGGCCAGAAGTTGCTTAGTATTCAGAGGTAGCAAGAATAAAAAAGTACAAAAGCTGCATTACTTTGACAAATATGTCTATTACTTAACATCTTCTACAGCATGTTCCATATTTACCCTTCATGTATACTTACAGTGTATTTTGTCAAGTTCTCATTTACTTTTACTACATTCTTGGCCATATGTTGCATAACTACCATAAGATTGTCTTCTGTATACCCAGTGTAGTACTGCTGCTTTACACCCTGCAATACAAGACTAGTCAGAACCCAGGAGTGACATCTTAAAACAAAGCCCAAGACACCATCTGACTTCAGGTAACCAAATTAGGCTTACACGGGACATCAGAAGTTCTACCCCTGGTCAAGCTCGAGTTGCTTAAGTCAAACTCATCCTTGCTATTAGGCTAAAGTAGTTGCATCCAACTTGAGGATTCATAGTGCTGTATATCATGACTGTTAAGAGGCCAGAATGAATACTTGAGCCGGTTCCATTAGCAAGAAAATCCTCAATGGCTATTGAGCCATCATTCAGCATCCTTCCAGCCTGTTCTGCTGCACAGAGCAGTTAAAAAGGAGGAAGAGATGTCCCCTGGAACAATCAGGCTGATTCAAAGACTCCAGTTTAAGAACTGCATTTTACAACTCACAGGTTTAGTTTATAATCCAAGTGCAAAGTTCCTCTTAAAGTTGCTTTAAATGCCACATGGTGATACCTATTTTTGACTGCCTGTCCCAGTAAAATGTTGGCCATATTTGTCCAACTTATGGTATTTTAAGACCATTTCTTAGGCATGGTCTTTTCTCACCTCATTCCCAAGAATTAGTTCTACACAAAAGCTGTAAGTCAACCTAAAGCTGCTGTAGAACAGAGGTCTAGCAACCCAAAAGATAAGAGCCATTTATAAAAAAAAATTCCTTCAATAACTCAAGTGTTTTGAGAGCTACAATGGGTGTAGTCTCCTGGAGGGGGAACCTATGAGCTGGGCCAGGGCACCTGGCAGGAGTGGGAGAGCCCAGAATCAAGCATGGCTCCCCACATGGTCCCCTGGTAGCAGGGGGAGCCCAGAGTCCAGAGCTGCAAGGGTGCAGGCAGTGAGCCACACACAGCTCTGGAGTTGCAGACTGCAGACCCCTGATGCAGAAACTTTAGTCCAATTGCTGTGGTTGGAATTAGCCACCATGCAGTAACTAGCCTGTCATAGCAAGACAGTGCTTTCTGAAGTGACATTCTGACCCTGCCCAAAGATAGTTCACTGGCTGAAAGTTACTAAGTTGGCTACTTTGAAATACTTTTTGAACTAGATTAGAGAGACCTTATAATGCAAAAGAAAAATACTTAATGCATAGTGTGCCCAACTGGTCAAGTTGGCATTTTTGCCATCATTTGATTTTAAAGTTACTCAGCTAGTATCAGCCTTCGTGCCAAGCAGAACAGCAAGGAAATATTCTAGCTCTCCAATGGCTGGTAGGCCAGAACATTTCCAATGCTTAAAGGCACCAAGATGCCATTTGCTACTGCATTTGTTGGATTGCTTATTCTACCAGCTATACTCTTGCATAGTCACTCACTGCTCTATATTGGGAGGGCACCCTACTTGCTTCACAAGTGGGACTAAGTCTGTTCTGGAGCTTTGATAAATAAAAATAAGTCACCAAAACAACTCACCCATTTGCCTTGTCCCAGAACCTTTTGAGACAAACATAAGGCAGCAGCTGCTATCTCTGAAGGATGATAGTGAACCATATCATAGTCTATGAGTGTCAGCTCCATCAGGTACTTTGCTAGTGTATGTTGCTCAGCATCAGCCTGCAGGATCAATAGCCTGTTAGGTCATCCTATTTTGTCACTTCATTAATACCATCAAGTTGGTCCACTTTTAATCTACTTCTGTTTTATGGAGCTGTTGCTGACCCTGCTCTTCTCATTTGAAGACAACTTTTCAATTATGTGAAAATTTACATTTTCCTGAAGGGAAAAAAGAACCAGAGGACCTTGATTTGTTCTCCCACATTAAGACTTTTGAGTTTAGTCTGCTGGATTTGGGTTAGACATGTCTGTCACTGTTCTACCTCTATGAAAACAGAGGAATTATATTCTGTCTTTGAAACAAATACTGTAGCATAACACTATCTTAATAGCCCTACAAAGTGAGGTGAGTCCCACTCCCCCTTGAAAGGCTAAAGACAATGGATAACAAAGTACTAGAACTAACATGTTCCATTCTTTGAATTGGCAAGTGAGGCCATTACCCTTGAGTTGCCAATATCTTTGTATCCTCTTAGTTTACTGCAGATAGAAAATATTAAAATCATGCTTGTAATGTATTAAGTCATACAACAGCCTTGTGTAGAAGACTTCTCAACTTTTACAAATCATCATCAGCCTTTGCAGCAATTCATACAGTAATTTACTCTGTGATCATGGAGTCGAGTGATAATACTGCAGCCAGTCCTTTTCTTATGACAAGCATTGTTATCTACATGGCCTGCCTCCTGACAAAGGGCCCCCATCCCATGCCACAGTGCTCCATATACCTAACCTTCTCTTAGCTCATCATGCTTTTAAGTAGTGATTTCCACCTTTTTAGCTCAGGGCCACAGTTATTCACAACCCTGAAGAAGCATCAGCCTCCATCTATCCCACCCCCAGTCAGATGGAAGGATTTCAGGATCTCCTGTCTCTGTGGCTGCAGCCAGGAAACTGCACCCATCCTCTAGCCCCATGCACACTATAGGGTCCTTACAAAGTGGCTCAACCTCTGCAGCACAAGATGTAGATTGGAGCAAGAGGGACGGGAGCACTATCAGGGACCCCAGCACTGGAGATCCACGCAGAACCCGTTGCTCTCTGCCAGAGCCAAGCCAGGGGAAGGGGAGCACTGATCTATCCCCTTAGCTGCAGCAAAGAGCCTACAAGTCTTTTAGCCCTATGGTAATACACTCTGCCTGGGTCCTCAGGCAGCCAGCAGTAGAACAGCAGACCACTCAAAGCTCCTGCAGATCATGGATTAGGAACCACTGCTCTAAGTCTGAGGTATGATCATACTACCTCCAAGAAGTTTGTGGCAATCATGGCTTCCAAGGCCTCCAATACAGGCATGAAGTTTTTAAGTTAGCTAAGAGTAAGTACCTACCTCACCAGCTTTTGATGCTCTCCTTAAGAAGTGCAGTGGTAGAGGGCGTCCCATGTCAAAGTTCAGCTCCTTAAGAATCATCATTTCCATTTCTCTAATTTGAGCACTAGTGTATGCATTGTCAGTGATGTAAACAAAGTCTGCAATATCAGGAGAGAATATCTCCTCATACTTCGAGGCAAGGAGCAGTGCTGTGACACCCGCCAGCTGAAGCTTCTTACGGGATACAGGGTAAATCTGCAAAATAGGCAAGATGGAGTTTATACAACTGTTCGATCTTCATGGTGTACTGCTTTTCAGCAAGTAGGAGGTATCTCTTGCCATTTAATGAGGCAGTGCTTCTTTTAATTTAACTTTTCCATATGCAAGATACCCCAGTTTGAACATGGAATGTGTCCCTACAGTGAGGTTGTATTGGCTGGAACTTTCCATCTTTGTTCAGGTGGAAAGTTACAGGTTAGTATGTTTAAGTCTGCATGGAATATCTGTAATCCAAAAATTCATAAAACATAGCACAGATTATTTTAGGGTACTGATTCAAAGAATCTCCTGAATCAGGCACACACTATACACTATCTGTTGTTTAGGACACTTACTTGTAAGAATCGGTCCATAACTGCAATACACATATACAGTGTTTCCTGCAAGAGCTGAAATCTTGAATGAACTTGAACCAGCCAGTCAACTAGAATTGCACGCATACGCCCATTGATCTCCTTTCCATTGAGGTAGTGTGGACGCACTGATTGCTGCAGCTGTTAAAGAGAGGCCCATATAAAACACTTGGAAAGCTTAAGTTTCACTTAAATGTGTAGCACTTACACATCCATACCTCAAGCTGCCTCAGATACAGATAAATATCCTTTACGTAGTCACTACACAGTTGAGGGTTTTCCCAATCATCGGCATCAATATCCTCTACGTTGTTAAGCAGCACATCAGAGAAAGCTTGGCATAGGTCCTCTTCTTTCATGGATACATCCATAGGGGTTGGAGACGGAATCTAGTAGAGAGATTAGTCGGAGGCCTGTATGTCATGCAGCAGATGTTAAGTTCACCATCTCATTTTAAGACTTCTTCTCTCCCCCCATTGGTTGTGGGAGTTTGCCTGTGATACAAACTAGGCAAGCAGCCTCCAAAATGGCAGGTCAAGTCAAGTCAAGTCAAGTCAAATCATAGGGCTGGAAGGGACCTCATGAGATCATCGAGTCCAACCCCCTGGGAAGTAGAGTTTTATGTTTAAGATACCTACAGTGTTTGGGTCCATAAGGCTTTTAGTTGTTGCTGTAAGCTAACAGATAGGGATATTAGCCCTAAAGTTAATCTGATGTGTTTCTGAAGAGGGTATGGATCACACACATAAACCAGCTGTTAAAGCTGCAGCCTAAGAAGGGCTAGAGTGGAGGACCCAAGGTTGGGGCAGGAAAGCAGCATAGGAATTTGCAGTTTCTTACCTTGAGAACAGTATCTTCTTTGAGTGTTAAATTCACTGCAGCTGGAGGCTTAGGTGGTGCTGCTGAATTTGCTGGCTTGGTAGCACCTTTTGTAGTTTTTACAGGAACTTTGAAGCTTTCTGTTTTCTACCAGAAGGAAGGAAGGAACGAACAGTTAACAGAGCCAACAAGTTGCTTTTCAGTCTCTAGAGCTGAACTACAATATTACCTTGGCTGCATGTGTTCCTCTCGTTGTAACTCTGTTTCCAATCTCTTCCAAAGCAGCTCTTTTGTTAGTCACTTGACTTTTGGCTTTGTTGTTAAGTCCTGTCATAGCATTCTCCACCCCTCTAGTAACCTGCAAGGGAAGGTTATTAAGTAAGGCTAAAAAAAAATCTAAATCAACTCTAAATATAATTAGTTAATTTCAGATTACTAGTTCTAAGTCACCCATCACCATTGTATCTGGGCATCCTCACTAACACTGCACCACTGCGTCATGTTTTATTCCACAGCACATATCCAGCTCAGCAGATGGAAAGGTGACTAAAGGTCAATTAGATTAGATGCATTACGGACAGTGGTATTAAAAACTGATTGTTTAGAGAGAGAGGAGGTGAAGTCACCCAAATCTTATTGTTCTTCACTGGAAATCACGCTTTGTTTAGCATCAGTTTTAGAAAGCTCACCTGTGGCTTAACTATTTAGCATGTCCACCCAATTGTAACAAAAGATGAATTTCCACGGAGGTGATCCAGTCACCCAGACTGATTTCTCTGTCATCACCTGGAGAGGGAATTACTACCTTATGCATTTTACTCTGCATGCTAAAGACACTGTCGTCTTTCAGTGTTACTCATGCACAACCTAGATCCAAAAACCCAGGCTATACTAATGTCCAAGCCTTGAATTGCTCTACTGAAACCCAGCTTTTTTTTTTTTTGAGAGTTAAAGAGAAAAGATTCCTAAAGGGCTACTGTAGCTTTGAATGAGTTGCAGAGAAAGGACCACCCTAAAAAAAAAGGGCAACATCTTTATGTACACACACACAAACACCCACCCACCCCCACTAGGTAGTTTATTTTGCTGCAAGAATGTTTCAGAGATCCTAGGTTAAAACTACAATTTGTTGGTGCCCCTTCAGTCTGAGCAGTTTGCCTATGTTTGGGACTTTGCAACAATGTTTCCATATTAGAAAATAGTAAAAGAGGCCAACAGAATCAGCTGTACCCTTTGGTGGAAGACAGGGTTGCAGAAGAGAGACAAAATCCCAGATTTTTGAGCACACCAGAAACAACAAGCAGTTTCCTTGCTGGAAAATCCCCGTGTCTGCCTCCAGAGCAAGACCCCTGCTCAAACAGTTCCAGCTCTGCTCCAGCACCAAAACATGCACACAAACTGCTTCTTGCCACCCGCTGCCCAGGTTTCCTGCCTGACAGGCAACTGTAATAAGTACCATCTAGCCCTGCATGCCCAACTGCCTGAGGAAACCCCCCCATGGCTCTTAGGCCCGGGCTACTCCTAAAACATACATCAGGCAGTAACTACATTACTCTGTGCCCAAGGACTCCAGTTAAGCCCGCTGAAATCGTGACATGAACATTGCTAGGTAGGTGGAAAAGATCATCCATTGCCGTTGCTTCTGCCCCCCGAGGGGTGGATTTCCTGGGGCCAAAACCCCCCTTGGGGAGACAGTGGTGGTGACCTGCTGGTCCTAAAGCAGAGACGTGCAGGCAGCCAGCAGCCCTCTCAGGTGTCACATGCAGCCTGGGCCTGAAGCCTCCCGCCCTTCCCTGCTAGGCTACACGGGGGGCCTTTTAACAGCCCCTTGGGGCCACCCCTTTAACTACGGAGGCCTCTGGCCCTGCGCTCGCCCGCAGCGGCAGGGTTACCAGATGTCAGACAAAAGGAGGCCGTGCCCCACTTTTTACTTTCACGTCCTCTGTCCGGCAGGCTTTTTAAAAACACCTGATTTTGTCTGGCTTTTTACCGACAGGCTGCTGGAACACCCCGTTTTTAGGGGAAAGCCTTCCAGGGCCCCCCAAAACAGACGACTATGCCATGGATGCTGCATTTTCGCCACCTGCCCTCCAATGGCCTCCTTCCCAGGCTCTGGGACCCGCAGGAACAAAGCACCAGGCCGTGGCCCCGGGCTTGCTCCGCCCGCGCCGCTCTCCACGGCTGCCCAGCGCGCTGCCGCCGGGAACCGAGCGCTGAGGGCGGCCGGGAGGCGGCTGCGGCGCGCGCCGGGCCCCAGCAGCCGATTCCCCGCCCCGCCGGCCCCTCCGCCCCACTGACCGCAGCGCGCCGCACCAGCGCCATGAGGGCGGCGGCTCCGGGCTGGCTAGAGGCGAGCAGGCCGCGAGACCCGAGCGAAGCCGCGTGCGAGAGCAGCGACCGGCGCCGCTTTGACGGGCCTCTGCTCCAGCCGGGCTAGCAGCCTCCCCGCCCCGCCCCGCCCTCCGTTTCAAATACAGCCCCGCCCCTCTCCCCATTGGGCAGCTTCGTAAGATGCTTTCAGCTGATTGGCCCAGCGAACGCGGCCGCCCGTGCGTTGCCGTGACGACAACCCTCGGCCGGGAAGGAGAAGCGCTTCCGCCGGCCTCGAGATCTCGGAGGCGTCACGAGTTCTCGCGAGCTGGAACTTCCCGCAAAGGCTCTTGGGAAACGTAGTCAGCTCGCGGGGAAGACGCGCCGGCCGGAGCAAGGTGGGACCAGCCTTCTTCCCTTGTTTGTTCCGCCGCCGCCGGGGTTTGCTCTGCTCTGTCGGCTGCCGGCGGGGTCGTGCGCGTGTGGGCCTGCGGCGGCGGTGACTCCAGCCGCGCGCGCGCGCGCTGAGGGCCCGCCCTGTTCTGCCATGCGCAGCGCCAAGCTGTTGGGGCGCATGCGCAGCCCGGCGGGCCGCGTGCTTGGCGCCCAGCTGGAGCGGCCGTTAAACGGCAGGTCTCGCGGCCGCGTCTCTCCTCAGAGCCGGTCACAGCTGGCGCGGCCGGGCTCTGCGCCGCTCCTGGCAGGGCCCGGCTCGGTTACTGAGTCTGTGTGATCCCAAAGGGGTAGCCGTGTCAGTCTAGGCCAGCAAAAACCCAGGAGTCGTGTGGCACTTGAAGACTGATTTATTTTTCGCATCAGCTTTCTGACGAAGTGGGATTTTCTCCCACAAAAGCTCATGCGAAAAATAAATCTGTTAGTCTCAAAGTGCCACACGACTCCTTGGCTGCATCTACATGCACAGTTTTATTTCGAAAGCAGTGTTTTCAAAATGGCGTATTTCGAAGTAAAACCCTTATTTCCAAAGGGCTGGTTTTGAAATAAGGAAAACCGCGCAATCGAAACGGCTGTTATTTTGAAAGGGATATTTTGAAATAACGCCAATTGGACTGCTGTTTCAAATAGTTGTTTCGAAACAACAGGTCTAATGGCATTATTTCGAAATATCTCTTTCGAAATAACGGCCGTTTCGGGGGGGGGGGGGGGGTTACCTTTTCAAAATGACGATTCTTATTTCAATAGGACGGGGTCCGTCCTTTCAAAATAAGAAAACGTCGTGTAGACCTGATTTCTTTTATTTTGAAATAAAAGTGCTGTGTAGACAAAGCCCTTGAGTCTGTAGCCAGCCAGCTGGGTCCCCAGACTCCGGGGCACAAAGTGAACGAACCCCTTGTCTTCCCACGGGCTGCCATGCTGACAGGGCGTGGAAGGCCAGAGACCCATACGGTTAGCTGGGCTGACCTCTTCTGCGTGCTGGCCAGGAAACCTCGCTCACCGACTGCTCCAGTCCTGATTTGAAGACTTTAATGTCAAGGACTCTGTTAACCAGTGAGCCCTGCCACCTGCTCCAGTGAGCAACCCCGTGTGCCCCTCAGTTCTTGCCAGTCTGGCCAGGAGGAAACTTCCTTCTTGAGCCCCAGATATGGTTATCAGCTAAAACCTTGAGCACATGGGCAAGTGTCACTAGCCAGACCTCCCAGAAAGAATTGTCTGTAATAGCTCAGCATCCTCCCCCCTTTAGCCTCACTTCTCAGATCATTGGCATCACTACCCCAAATAGCCAGAAAACAGTCCCTTGTCAGGCTAGGCCAGGCATGGCCAAACTGCAGCCCAGGAGCCACATGTGGCTCTTGAATGAAAGACTGTGGCTCCCAGAAGAACATCAGCAAATCAGTTTAGGAGAGCAGCCCCAGCATCTGAGTTCAGGAGGGGGTTGGGATGGCGGGGAGAAGTGTGGCATGGTCAGGATTTTAAAACAACTTGCCACTAGCCTGCAGTCTTCTACGTCAAGCAGCAGCTAAGTTTTTTACTGTATAGGCCTAGTTTTCATGGTAACCTAAGTAATTCTTAAAATCTGACGTTAGTAGGATTGATATTTGTCCTCTTTTGTGATAAAATTAAAGTGTGCAATTAATTTTAAACTTAGTTATTTTGGAATAGGTAAAAGTATATGGCTATAGGCCTCAGTGCGGCCCTCAAAGGTTTAATAATCAGCTTGTGTGGCTCTTGAGTTCCATAAGTTTTGGTCACCCCAGGACTAGGCCATCCTGTCATACCATTCCCTCTATAAATGTAACAAGCTCAGTTTTGAAGCCAGGTAGGTTTTTTGCCTCCATGCAGAGGCATTGCTGGGGGGGGGGGGTCAATGGACCTGGGGCACAGGCCCAGCCCCAGCCCCCAGGGGCAGGCCCCTCCCCCTAGGGAGAAGCCCCGCCCCCTGGCCAGGGATAGGGCCGGGGGAGGCCACGTGGCCACGAGCGGCTAGGCTGTGGCATGGTGTGGCCAGAAGCGGCCGCCGGAGGCCAGGCCTGCGCCCGTGGCGGTGGGTGACCAGGCCCCGGATCGGGACAGGGCTGCTGGCAGCCAGGCCCCGGATCCCCAGTGGGGGACGGGACCGCCACCGTGGGCGGCCGGCTGGCCTCGGATCCCTGGCTGGGGACAGGGCCGCCACTGCCACAGGTGGCTAGCCAGGCCCTGGATCCCCTGCTGGGGATCAGGGGCCTGGCCGCCTGCTGGCGCAGGCGTGGGCACAGGCCTGGCCTCCAGTGGCCGCTTCTGGCCACGCTACGCCACGGCCTAGCCGCTCCCGGCGGCGTGGTCTCCCTCGGCCCTATCCCTGGCCAGGGGCAGGGCCTGCCGGGCGGCCAGCCAGGCCCCAGATACCTGGCTGGGGATGGGGCCACCGCGCCTGTGGCCAGATGGGGATCGGGCCCGGGATCCCCAGCCCAATTGGGCCGGAGATCCGGGGCACTGGCTTTGGGACCCAGGGCACGTGCCCCAGTGTGCCCAACGCCAGCAACACCACTGCCTCTGTGGTTCCCCTTGGAAGGCTGTTGCAGACCTTCATTCCACTGATAGATAGAAACCTGCTACTAATTTCAAGCTTAAATTTCCTGATGGACAGTTCATATCCATTTGTTCTCCTTCAGGTGATGCTCACATCAGCTCCAGTTAGGTGTGGGTGTGTGTGTGCATGCACAACTGTTGGTAGGTTTTTTTTCTCTTTAGCAACTCGGGCAGTCAGACAGAGCCTCCTGGAGTCATGCAACTATATGAAAAATCTGGCAGATCATTAAATAAGCCTGTCCCTTTGAAATCTAATCTCCCCAGTGCTGTTGGGACCACCCCAATCAGGGGCTCCTAGTTGCTAATCCTTCCTGAGCTGGGGAGGAACAGGACTTCTATCCTGGTGTGGCTGGTCTCTGGGCTCTGGTTATGTCCCCCTGCTGGAGGAAGCTCCAGTGCTGCTGCCCAACCTTGGCATTTCCTATGGCCAGAGGATGCTTCCGGAGGTGGAGCCAGTCACGCCCTTCGTACTGAGGGTAGCACAGAAGTTAACATGCTAATGCTGCAACCCCCGCCAACGGTTTTGCAGTCCCTGCAAACAGCCGTAACACAGTGATCTGGTGCCCCTTGCCATTAGCAGTGTGAAATGCGCCCTTTAACAGAGCCCCTCCATTGAGCTGCTCCAGTGTACCTGGGGCAAAGCGCCATTGGCCCCGCCATAGTTACGGCTCTGTCTGTAAAACCTCATTTTGGGTTAGGACCCTCTTGGTTACCACAGCATGAAATTTCAGATGTAAACATCCAACAGTATGAAACTAATTTTCAAATCCTATGAAATTGACCAGAGTGGACTATGCATTTCATCACCTTGCATGTTGCCAAGTTTCAAAGGGACAGCTGTGTTAGTCTAGTTCAGACTCCTTGTTTGTTTTAGGAATTTTGTAGGACCCTAGCAAGAATTTCATCCTTCAGAAACCTGTACAGTTGGATTCATAGTATGAGTAAGTGATTTTACAAGGGATTTAAAAAAAAACCCCAATAAATTGTAAAAAAAAATTGTTAATCTACTATATACATAACTTAATAGGCAGTAGAGGGAGGCACAGGTGTTATTAGGACTTGTTAGCAATGACATGCATCATTAATTAAACTTTTGCAATTTGTGAATGTGAGCACCTTAAATGTTATCTAATCAAAACTTTGTATTATGTGCACAGAGGGAGAGCATGCACTTGGCTTTCTAACAGTGCAAGGGCACACCATATTGAAATTGTACTCTGAAAAGTGACTCTAAAAAATATCCCTGAATACTTTGTTGTGGGCCTTGGCCATGCATGTTTGGGTAGCCATATCTGCAGAGATGACGACATTTTTCTGGCAGGTGTTTGTCTGTTTAATGGTGTAGTAGTTTAAAGCCACTTGAGATCTTGGCGTGCTCAAGTCCAGGCACCAATGGAATAGTAGGTACACATAAAAACTACTCAATTAAACACAGTTTAGCACCTTGTTATCAGTACCACACTTATGGTGCATGTGTAATTTTATAAAACGTGACACTAACATATCCATCTATGTACACATAAATGACATTGGTCCAACAGTGAGCTGAGCCAAGAAAGATTTTTGTTTTACTTTTTTTCATTATTTTTCATATTTATATAGAGTCATATTTTAGGAACCTTAACAGCTTTTAAGGTGCTTTGTACCATATGAGGCAAGCCCTTAGTAATAGCTGCCAAAACTTACCCCATTCCAAGGTCTCTTTGAAACTGAGGATCCACTAAAACTCAGCAGCTCAGCTTGCAGCATGAGTGTGTAGACATATGTTGTGGTAAAATCTGGGCCATTAGCACATGCTGTTGTCTTCCAAGTAGCTACAAACCTTGGTTTTTAAAAAACAGAAGTGGGAAAACTAGGTATTTAAGCCTTGATATGAAGTGCTTCAAGGTGAGGGCTTAGAACTGTTGAGTGAAGTTCACTCACTTATCCAATCAAATCAAACCATAAGGTTGGAAGGGACCTCAGGAGATCATCAAGTCCAATCCCCTGGGGCCTGAACCCAGGACCTTCTGCCTATTAAGCAGAGGTGCTAGCACTCACCTATCCTTTCTTTGTTTAATGGCTAATATTAAGATATCTGAAATACAATTTTGCTTCATTAATGAGCAGGACTGTAATTTGCATATTTCCAAATAGTGAACTTCAAAAGCTTGCAGACAGCTAAGCCTCATCACATCTGTGATGATTTTTTTTTTTTTTTTTTTTTTTTTTTTTTTTTACAGGTTACTAGTCTTTTGATATGGCTAGGACTCAAAAGTGTAGGAACTGTGGCTAACAGTATGCCTGCCAATGGCAAAAATTAAAAAGCACAGAGAAACCCTAAATCAAACTAATCACACAAACATGGGGTCATCAAACCTATGCTTCTTTTGACAGCAGAAGTGGGCAGGGGGCTAGGGGAGAAAAGAAATCACCCACCCCCTGTGGACTGCCATTCCCTTTTTCAGCTGGGTGAAATCTAATGGAGATGCATTTCCAGTGTTGAATGGCTGTTACTGGTTTAAGTTACTCATTGTGTTTACCTATATACATTTGCTTTCAAGATTTATTATTTTTAATTAAAGTGTGGCCTATTATGAGTGTAGTGATTTGATTTTAAGTCTTTCAGCACTGTCCATTTGTCATTTGATTTTGTGTATTTTAGTTGTTTCGAGGGAGGTCATGTTCTTTGCCATACTGTACTAGTTTGTTTTGTTTGCTTTATGACAGTCCTATTTTACATGACAAGCTCCAACACTTCTGTTACTACTGGCTGCCCTTCCTCCTTACATCATTGTATCTGTTCAGTGTAGCCAGTCATGCACATTTAGGACTCAGCTATGCCTCACTGGTCCTCAGAGTTTGAGCAATGTGAATGCTTTAGTTCAATTTCATAGCCAGTTCCTGGCTAGACTAGTGGTAGAATGGGAGGGTTGAACCACCTTCCTTACTACACAGTACCTCAGCAAGTTTTTTGTTTTGTTTTTGTTTTTTTTTAAATAATAAAAAGTACACATTATTGTGCAGGCAACACACAAAAATGGTGAAAGGAAGATCTTGTACCAAAGGTTTTTTCGTATTTAGTAATATGAAATTTGTGTTGTCAAGACAAACTTTGCCAGCTTGAGGTAAAAAGCCCAAGGTACCTCAGTGCAGTGGTGGAGGGCAAAGTAAAATGTCAAAAGCAAGCAACGAATACATAGTACCATGGCCATCGCTTTTGACAATTTCATGGGATTTTGATAGTTCAGTTTTCATCACCATGAAGCATGCACAGTTGTACTTTAGAAGCTAGTTCTCAATTCACTCCCATTTTTGTCACCGTCAATCAATCAATATAAAGATGTTTGAGAATTTCTTTCCCCTGTTACCTCTCAGTTCTGTATCATTCTTAATTTAGACCCCTTTTGTGATTGTCACTTTGGCAGCTCCCATCATGAGGGGGGGTTCTAATGCCACACAATTGTGTTAATTTATCTTCTCCAACAACTGGATTTGTATTTTACGAGTGCAAAGGACATCCAAGTGTTAGCTTATGTACACAAGTAAACTAGTCTAGTAGTAATTTGCATGAATTTTTATTTATTAGAGAAAATGACAAATGCTGTTAGGTATAGCATTTTAAACAATCCAATATTTTAATTAAGATACTGAATTTTGTGTAGAGCTGGTGCTTTATAAAACTAATCCTTTTACAGTGGATGTCTCTGTGGGACCATCACAACCATTGTTAGGATGCAAGTGAACAAACAGCTTATGCCAAGGAATTATTGTGCAGATAAAGAGTTCATGAACTACAAGGCAATATGAAAAAACAGACTTCAAATGATATCATCTAACATTTTATTTATTGCATACAAAAGGATCTGTTTTGACAATGGAATTTTATATGAAAAGTAATTTGATGCATATGGTTGAGACGCATCTTGAAAGTCAGAGATGCTGCAGAAAACTTAAGGCAATGCATCTAAGCAAGTAAAGCACAGTAAGTGGTGGAAATTTTCAAAAACCCATTAATTTTCTTTTCCCTAAATTATAGCAGGTGACAACTTTCTGGAATAGGAGTAGGCTGCAGCATTATTACCCACTGCATTAGCATATAGCAGGAACAGATTCCTGGTACATTACTGTTAAAATGTCACTTTTACAATATGTGATGGATACATTTAAAAGCAAGACAATATCAGCAGTTATAAAATAGGTCAACTCACAGGCCACCAAAATACATCTAGTACCAGACACCCAAATCTGGTGTGCGTGTTTAAAAAAAAATAAAAAAAAAAATTGTGCTTCTTTGTCTCCTTAGGTATTCCAAAAGCAAACTCATTGTGCAGCATGGGTCTCAAATTATTTCCAAGTCTTTACGTACATTTGATGTAACTTTAAAAGCAGGTATCCTGCCACCTTCAGTTTTGGGGTATGTCCCTTGAAAAGTTTCCTCCCCTCATTTTTGCTTGACATACATTGAAGAATGGAAAACAGGTTCCTGTTTGGTCTTTCCAGTTAATTTCATCCACTACCGCTGAAACTTCATACCCAGCCACAAGTTGCTATAGCCATACACCCTTAAGGGGCTTGAGTGTAAAACTGTGATGGCTTGGAGCAACCAAATCCCACATTACCTTCCTCCCACAGGCCCCCCACCCTACCCCAAATCAAACACAAAGTGGTTTAAGTCATCAAATTAAATTTACTTTAAAAAATGCAAGTAGGCTTTAAAATGTCCATCACAAGTGTTACGACAAAACTTCTCCCTGCATAATGCCTCAGAGCCAGAGTAAGTGTTAAGTCTATTGCCAGCAACGGACATTGCATTGGAAAATGCCACACCTGACATGAAAGGATTAAAAAAAGGGAGGCTGCTCTTAACCCAACAAACAGGCATCAAATTAGATAAGGTCACATTTATAAATGGATCACGATTTGTTGAGTGTAAACAAAACATCCTGATGCATTTTACTGTAAACTGCTTTACACTTAACTGATTATGACAGACAGACAAGGGAAACTGCAGGTATTTATTACTGAATCCACTTACAAAGCAGGTGGCTTTATGCAAGCTTATTGACATATTCATCTATGATCCCACAGGAACATCTATTCCAGGTTGTGACAGTAGAACTGTCCTCACGATCTTAAGCACATTTAAATAAAAGTATACTATACTGTGTCTCAGAGTATTTTGATAAGGAACTTGTCCTGAAATGGATTAAAACTTCCTCCAAAGGAGAAAATGTTAGTACATTAATTTAATTCTATATACTATATTATTCAGCAAATATTAACTATAGAAAATATTTTCAATCAGTGATGGACTGTTGGTAATTCATAAAGAGGGAATCTATGATCAAAGCAAAACAGGGTAATCACAGAATGTGTCAGTTTCTACAGACATTTACAGATTTTCAAGTTACTAGTGACAAATGAAACAAGTGACAGGTGGTGCAGCTGACTTTATTAACTTTAAAATCTATGAAAGTATGGATACCTGCCTTAAGAACTGCAATTCTAGGTCCTCACTGAATGGTTTCACAAAACCAACGTGCGCAGACATTTGGACTTCTTTAGCAGAAGACTGAACAAAATTCTACACATCTTGTTTCCTTAAAAATGAATTCAATCTGCAAGTATCTATAGTCCAGCTAATCGAGATCAGTATTTAGTGTTCATTAGAGCTGTTTCACAGCAACAAATATTAAGTTAGGGATTCAAATTTCCAGATGTAAGAAAATGATAAATACAATCTGAACAGCAGTCTAAACGTTTAATATTGACATTCAAATATATTTGTATTGTGCTGAAAGTTTAAAACAAAAATTTGATCAGACAAAATTCTGGTGATAAGTGTATCAGCTGTATCAGTCAGACTGAATAAGTTTGTATTCTGTTCCCAGTATTAAGGATGGTATTTGACTCAAATGATATTGTAAATATACAGCAGCCATTTCTTCCTAATTAAGGAATGTCTTAATATACAATATTATCCTTTTCTAGATGATTTTTATACATTAAACTAAAATACATGATTGATTAAATTAAGAAACCCGAGGTTAGTAATGAGTGAAATCATATTCTCAAAGGTTGATACTATGTTTGGGAGGGAGGGGAACCACACACAATTCTACTTACTAGAGCAGCTAATCTTGCCTGCAAGTTTGGGGGGTCACAAAGCCCATAATATGTGCAAACAAATGCAATACAAGGAACCATGCAAAAATACAGTAAGATGAATTAAAAGAAAAAAATGTAAAACCTAAAAAAGCTTTATAAATACACTGAAACTCAACTGTCTACATAAACTGTAGGTCTAGCATTAGTTGTACCATATAGCAGAGACAGCACTCTAGGATCAATGCTTCCAAATCTGCGCAGGTAAGTCATGCCATCTTTGGTAGACTGCAGTACCAGGAAGGATGAAAGGGAGAGAGGAGGAGGACAAGAGTTCTGGAAAATGGTGTCAACTTTCACTTGGCAGCTGAGCTTCAATGTCCACTCTGCAAATGGGGCACTTCTTGTTAGTGATCAACCACTGATCTACACACACTTGATGGAAAAGGTGCATACATGGAAGGCGCCTGTTACCAGAAAAGAAAGAGTTAATTTTTAGTAGTAGTTACAGCAGGCGTCTCAAACACACGGCCCACAGGCCTCATGTGGCCCCTAAAGTTATTTCCTGTGGCCTGCAATGACACTGTTGCTAATGATATTTGCAATATTGTTGTATGAAAAGGTTTCAGTGGTCTGGCCCTCAGGCTAACATACTGGTCCTCATGGGGCCCTGTACTAGTCTTCCTGTGGCCCTCGTGGTGATTCGAGTTTCAGACCCCTGATTTACAGTCTTATTTGTCTTCCTTGCTGTGGAAAACTTATTTAATATATTTTGGCTTGTGCCAAATTAAAAGAACAAAGGGCTAGACTCCAAGTACCAAGATACAAAGTAGTAGGCCATATTTATGAAGCATAGCATGGGACAGGTTATGCTTTGCTACAGTGATATAAAAACTGCTGTAGCTTTAGTAGAATTCCTCCAGATTTGGATCAGCAAAGATTGGGCCATGTAGAAATAACGTGGGGAATTCACTCCCCAAGACAGTGAGGCAAACAGCACAATAAAATTTCTAAAAAAGGAAACTAATAGCATCTGCAATTACCATTTCTACCTTCTATTAGTGTATCAGTCTTGGCTCAAGGCAAGCTTGACTGACACCTGAGGTCCATGAAGCTGCCATCTGCTTCTACGCCAACTGTCCAGTACTGGACAATCAGTTCGTTTCGCTAAGAGGACTTCCACCTTCCTCAAACAGCCAATTCTGTTTGTTCAGTGGCAGAATATAGGATCTGATTCAACAATGTCCCTTAAGTTTTTTTTCATTCTATTACAATTTAGTATTTGTATAACAATGTCGAAATTGAGTATTATAGATACCGAGAGTAAGATAGGTTGCCTCTGATAAACTATTTTTGTAAACACAGCGAGTGCTTTTACACTGCAAAGTTTAACATTTTTGTTTTCTGGGCACTACATCCAAAGATGTTCTGGCACTACATTTTGTTTTATTATTAGATACTAGTAACATTTACCTGACATCTTCACCTTCCTCTAATATGGACAAACAGATAGTACACTTTTCCTCTGTGTCCTCCTCTGTTCCTTCCTCCCCATCTTGTTTGCAGTGCAGTTTCCTCTGTGAGAACCAATCAGTTGTTACCTTATTAGTAGAGATGACATTATTGACAAACTGAGTAAAATCTGTTTATAGGCATATTGAATATTTAATTTCTAGGAAAAACATCTGACAAATTACACTTGACATTTGAAAAAGTAAACTCTCAGTTTGCTTGCTTCTTTTAGATATCAAAGATTAAAATAGTTAAAAATGAACATAGAAACAAGAGCATAAAGACTTAAAAAAGCCTCAAATATTAGTTTAAAGATGCTTGGACTATGAAGTTAAGATGTGGTTTTGGTCTCTAAGCAGGTGAATAACTTCATCTCATGCATGAACAAACATCTGAAGCAAAACTCCTATTTGCTGTTGAGTTATACTCAAATACTGATGTCTGGTACCGTAAACCTTTACCAATTGAAATAAATACCACCCAGATTGAACGGATCTTGCATATAACGCAGTATCCAATTGCCTAAATTGCCTCATAACTGTGGATTATTTTTAAGTTGCCACATAACTGCTCCAGAATCAAAGCTCTCATTATGAAAAACAAGTCTATTCCTTCGGATTATGGAAGCCTTCAGAGTATGAACAGAGTAATGGAAGCAAAGACATCAGCCCAAGGCTGTAAACAGCTTGGAATAACTTTTAAGATGGAATGCATCTAATTATTCTCCACAATTTGAACACTGAAGTCTAATGACAATTTAAAATTTCAGCATTAACTATTTCATTTCTGATTTCAGCAATATTATCAAGCAGCAAAGTTACTCATTGTTAGATACTGAAAGCTCTGAAACAGGGCCGTGTGGCAGTTAAATGCTATCAAGGGTCAGTGGAATAGGAACCAAAGCTATCAGCTCTCTGTCTTTGCCCATAAAGAGAAGATTCATTCCCTTTCCACTATCAAAAGTTCTCAGCTGACTTGTGAATACCAAAACCCAGACGTACCAGTTCCCTTTTGCCTCAAACATCTTCCTGGATGCAAGAAATCCTAAATAACCATTACTCGGTTGCTTCCAACTTTCCCCTGCTACAGCTAACTAACTTTGTCAGTACAGAACTCTGCAGCACAGTTTAAAATATAGAGGCCCAGTAAAATTAAGTACTGAGCGAACAGGACAGGCGATGCGGAGGGAAGTGAGAAATGCTGCATGGCTCTGGGGCTCCTGATAAATCCTTCAGGGCTAATGTCACACAGGACTGACTGATCTAACTAGAATGCTGGAAGATACAAAGAGTAGGAATTTGATTAGAAACCGATCCAGTTTCCTTCCAGAATTTTGATCATATAGCCTGCAACTGGACTAAAAGGCATGAGCTTTTTCCCCACCAACATTTGTGTTAGTCAGTGTTCCATGTAACAAAGCAGGGCACTCGCTGTTTCATACTTTTGCAAAGTCTGACTATCACGCAGTCCTTGCTCTAAATGCAAACAAATGGAACATCCATACTTATGAGTATTATTTACAAGTTGCCTTTTTATTAACTGGTAACATTTTTTGCCCCCAAGGAACATCAAGCTCCACTCATCTCTCTAGATTTTTTTTTGTATTCTAAGAAATTTTGAATTAATCTTAAAATAAGAATGAAAAAGGCTAGGCTATTAAAGTATACTTGCTCCTCATTTGGCTGTTAACCAAAATCTTGGTTTTTGAGGAGAAAGTTCACAACAAAGATAAAAGGCCAAAAAGTCATTCTCAAAATAGCAGTAACTTTTTGAGAAATCTTTTCCTTCCAAACCTTTATATTAGGAGTATGTAGAAAACAAGTGCCCTTGGAAGTTAACTGAATAGCTGTAGGTGGGAATATTCAGTATACCTGCAAAAGAAAATCTCCAAATATAGAGAAATCCTCACCTTTTTGTATTTGTGTGGATATGTGCACCTTTCAATAGTCCCCTGTGAGGCACCACGATTAACATTGCCTAATCGTTCTTCCAAGTGAATCAACTCCTGAAGTCAAAGGACAACCAAGATCAGAACAATGACATATCATATAGCTAAACAGTTGTTTGGTCTATCATTCAGTTGATAGACTAAGACACCACCAAGTGTTTACCCACCTATTCCCACACAGACAATTTACCTGAGTGGCAGGAATACAATTAAATCTACAATGGATAGGAAAAGGTGGGGCTTTCTAAAGAAAGATACACAGCAGTTTTTGACATTTTAAGAGACAGGAAAATATTGTTTTATGCCTACGAGAACTGGCGACTGTTTTCATAATCTAGAAATGACTTTAGTATATTCATAAATACTCATGCAGATAGTGAGGAAAACATTAAAATGGTATTCAAATAGATTTCTTGCTGATAATCAGAAGGCTTGATAGAGAAAAGACAGCTTATGATGGACATACAGTTTCTTATTCTCCAGCAATAAGAGTTTTTATTAAAACCATGAGCTCTCACTGAAGGTTTTTTTTTTTCAGTGGACTAGTTCATTAACTCTCTGCATCTGATACCATACTGACAGCTTCAATTCCTGTTCTGAAGGATAAACTGAGGACAATGCTGAAGTGGCCAAGTTTCACTCTCATCAGGCGGGTCTCCACGGTTGTTCAGAGGCACCACTACCTTTCACACTGTTTTGGAAAGCATGACCTTTTTATTGTAATGGCTTGATGTAGTTTCAGTAATTGCCACCTAATGCTACCCTGTCTGGGAAAAGGCACCATTTCTGCTCCTAGTCCGTGGTAATAGCCAAACAGTCATTCTAAAAAGTAAGGGCATTTTCTATGCATTTATTTCTTTTACAGCCACATGTGGGGCTAATCCTGCATGGCACCCTCCCCTCATTCCCTCCACACGTTTTCACATAAATCTATGTTTATTCTATTACAAACCTCAAAATTGCCCCTGAAAGGGCCTCTGAATGATGTTCCATCCAATCCCGATGAAATGTAACGGATGTGAGGGTAGCCCGCCATGTCTGGAACCTATTCAAATAGCAGACGTAAGTTAAACCTATTCAGAACAGTTTCAGTATTTTACTGTTCATGTTGCAAAATACAAGATCCTTTTGCTTTTATTGAAGTCACCCGATCTCTCATTTACACTGCTCAACTTGAACTAGCATATACAATTCCAACCAATAAGGGCTGCAACACCACACTGAGCTTCCTTTTTGTAACATGCACTAACAGAACCAGAAGCAAGAACCCTTATGGGAGACTAGATGCTCTTCTATTAGGTTCTCTCCACCTTCTGCAGAATATATTGAAAATTTTAAAACTTGCCAACTCTTACAATCTCAACCTGAGCTGTGTAAACACTCCATAAATATTGGCAAATTTTGGTAAATTTGACCCCTCAAACTGATGCATGGAATCACTATCAAACCCACTCTAGATTCTCAAACATTAAACTTTTGCTATTAACGTAAGAATCAAGATAAACACTCACTCTGTAGCAATGATCAATATTCTTATCTTACCCAAGCAAGCCAATACATTTTGCGTACTTAAGGTTTCCAAAGACAAATCCAAGACAGAACACCCAAAGTTTCAGTAAGCATTTAAAATGCAAGCCTAATAACAAAAAATTAAGATCCTTGGAGCAGGGGTTATTTTAATTTTTATACTGTGCCTAGTATGTTGTGAGCCAATCCCAACTGATCTTAGGGACAGACTACTAGTCTATATAAGCATAACTGTCCTCACCTTATTTGAAAGCACATCTTTATCAGTTTTATAAAAATTCTTCTTGTCATGGCATACTGTTAAGAAGGTAAAATCTTTTAGCACTTTAAAAGTGAGCAGCAGTCTAAAATGAAAACTAGGTCAAACAAAAACATGCAGTGTCCACCTGAGAACCTTGAGGAACTGTAAGCATAGAAATTATGTTTCACTTTATGGAGGGGGAAACAATATTCCAGAAAGTCAGCTAGCACCTTCCTGATGCTGTAATGGCTCAGAATAATACATCATGATTTGCTGAAGACATCCGGAAAGTGCAAGATGAGATCGTGGGGAATTTAAAGGCTTTCATTTTTGTGCTGAATACTTCCATGTCTTGGCTTTTTGTTTTCACTGGATGCGGGTACATTTGAGCATATAATTACAGGTTTAATGAAGATTTCACTCCCTCTTTCCTGCTAAAACTCATAAAATATATCACGTGACTAAGTGGAACTAACTAACTTCACCTGTAAGATAGTTTTGTTTGAACAATATTACAAGACAAACCAGTAAACTGTCTCTTCCTACTCACAATGATGCAAAACTATTTTGTTGTAAGAACTTCATAAAGAAAAGCTTTTTTTGGAGAGAACTGCCAAGGCAGATAGCATACTAATACTTACTTTAAAACTACTATTACTGTAGTTAAAAGCTTCAGTAGACGCAGCAATGATTTTATCACAACCAATTTACTATAAGAATGTATTTTTTTTGTTGGTCCAATGTTTTAGTTTGCTATCCAGTAATGGGAAAGGAGTCACTGACATCGCAACAAACACCCACCCACCCACCCGCCCACCTCCATGAGATGATTTACTCCCCCCCACCCCTCTATGAGATTACTTACTACAAGCAAAGCCGATAAATTGATAAGAGCTCAAGTGCCAGGCTTCCAGGGGAGTATAATACAGGAGCAGATTCCACTGTTAGTATAACGGGCAAGGAGTCCTCTGGCACTTTTAGAGACTAACAGATTTATTTGTTGCATGAGCATTCATGGGAGAAAATCCCACTTTGTCAGATGCTTCGAAGGTGGGGGAATGAATAACAGCTCAAGGCTTCCAAGAGAAACTACAGAATTGGAATTCATTTCCAAATTCGACTGTCTTTCTTCAGGGCTAAATAAGGACTTCAGATTCCCCCCCCCCCCATTCCAACAGGTGATTTGACCTCACCTTCCTGTATATGCTGTTCCGCAGTGTCTGAATCTTAACAGCTGCTTTGATTTGCTGTTAGTGTGACCTGATCCCATGACTTACACTTCCCTCCTATTCTGTAAGTTCCCCATCTTCAAAGCATCTGACGACAAGGGATTTTCTCCCATGAAAGCTCATGTGATAAACAAATATTAGTCTAAGTGCCACAAGACTCCTTGCTTGTTTTGCTGAACTAGACTAACAAGGCTACCCCTCTGCAACTCTGTCAGTATGTAACTGAACTGGAATTTCCAACTAGCAAATATTTGAATATTAACAAAGTAACAAGTGTATGTTCCCACCCCCAATTTTTACTGACAGCATGATTCAACAGGCTTGGCAGCATGAATCAACAGTGGCTCAGTCAAAGACAACACAGATAACTCTGTACAGAACATTCATGATGGACTGTTTACAAAGGTTACTTACCAGTAAATGTAAGTCAGTCTGATCACCACTATAAAACTACACTTGCACCTGGAAAACTGCTCTCTCCCACCATTTCTTAAAAAATAAAAGCAGCATCTGCTGGAGCTACCCACACACATCCCTCATCAACGTGACTGTTTGAACATGATATTATAAACAGTAGTTAAAGTATAACCTAGCGGACCCTGGAACCCTCCTAATCAGTGGACCCCCTTCCTGTATTGTCTGGGCCCCAGCCCAGGTAGGATGAGGGCACTGGATGTGGAGGGAAGGATGAGGAGGAATGGAGCAGGGGCTGGAAATGGGGGTGTTGAAGGGGTGGCTTGGGGGCAGGGGCAGTGAAGGGGAAGGCAGGAAACACCAGGGTGGTGAAAGGGGGCATGGGCAGGAAATGGGACACAGAGGGGGTAGGTGGTGGCAGGAGGTGAAGGGGTGGGGCCAGAGATGGAGGCTGAGAAGAGTGGCTGGGATGGAGAAGGGGAGTTGGGGTCCTGAGGCAGGGGGCCTGGGGCCACACACAGAGAGAGCATTGGGCCACTCACCCAGCCAGTGCCCCTCTGCGGTCGCAGGGAGCTCAGGGAGCCCAGCTGGGGCTGGCCTGGCAGGAGCAGCCTCGGCATGGTGCTGCACTGCCAATCCCGGCAGCTGGGGAAGGCCCAGTTCCCACATCTTCTCCGGATCCAGCCCGGGCCCATCCCTGGGCCCCTTACCTGGCCGCTGGAGCTGAGCAGTGAGGGCTGGAGCAGGCACACCATAGGCTAGGCAACCCCCACTCCCTGAACATGCTCTAAATATGCTCAGGGCAAGAGTTTTAAAAGCTCCCAGCTTGGGCAAAACTCCCTGCTGACTGGAAGACACTCGGTCAGCAGAGAGCTTCCAAAACTGCTGCAGAGGTAGTAGGCTGAACACACCAGAACACCGAGTTTCACCCCGTAACTCTATTTTTAGGGGCTCCAGAACGCTGGCTGGCCCCTGGAACGGCATTCCAGCGCATTCTGCCTTAATTTAACCCCTGATTATAAATAGTTTGGTGGGAGGGATGTCTATGGGCAATTATTTAGATTAGAAATGTAAATTACTGCTAATCCAGGATCCATTACAACTGGGTTAGTCCTCTTCATCTGACAAGTATGGAAGTTTTCTTTTTTTAAAATAATCCCTCTAGCTTCAACTTTCGAACACTATAATATATGCTGTTCTGAGAACCAACTGCCCCTCTCAATCCCCAATATCTTGCCTCCACACTAAGCGAAGGAGGGAAGATTGTCCAAGAGGCCTCTCCTATCTTTCAGGGAGGAGCTCCTTCCATTGTCATTCCTCACCCCCAGCCACATGTCAACACAGGAATCTACAGCAAACCAGTATTTGATGAAGAAACACAGTGGAGCAGGCCCAGTTAAACTCAGGCAGAGACTGGAGACGGAGACATGTAGGGCTGTTGCCTGCCTAAATCATGTTTCTACTCTCCTCCCAGAAGCTTTTGCCCCTGGTTATGCAAGGAAAGGGGTGCTGAACATCAGTGGGAAGCACTGTCCTTTGGGAAGATCCAAAGAGGTAGCCATGTTAGTCTAGTTCAGTAAAAACAAACAAGGAGTCCTGTGGCACTTAAAGACTAAAATTTATTTATCACATGAGCTTTCATTGGAGAAAATCTCCCTTCATCAGATGCTTTGAAGATGGGGGAACTTTGGGGAAGGGGGTGGCACCTCCCCTCAGGCTGAAGCCCTGAAGAGCTGGGTCAGAAGGAGAGTGAAAAGACACATCCCCTGTGTACTGGCCTTCTGTTGACTCTAGCACTCAAGTATGGTGGTATGCTTTCCCTGCACCGGCCCTGTCAAGCATGGCAAGTGAATGGGGTTGTGGGCTTGAAGCTACACTAAAGAGTAAGGGCTGGCAGAGGAGTGGAAAGATGCTCCCTGGGATTAAAGGCCCCCAGTCCCTTCAAACACAGAAGTCAAACTATACCCAGACCAGTGGTTCCCAACATTTTCTCTGCTGTGGCACACTTTGCTACCTTTAATTAATCTGAGGCACACCACCATAAGGTTTCCAAATGAACTCATGAATATTCATGAGCCAATCCAGAGCTCTGAGTAGTCTTTCAAAAAAAATTTGTAGCACATTTGCTCAGACCTTATGGCACACTGGTTGGGAAAGTTAAGACCAAAAGGACTCCTATTCACAGTCCAGCTGTGCAACAGCCGCCCATCCCCTCCCCAGCTGTACAGCTACATGCAGGCAAGCCATAAGCTGCTAAAGGCAGGCCATCACCAGCAGGGGCTAGCATTTTCGGAGCAGTGAACCCCTCTGTTCTGTTCTGACTGAGGTGAAATACCCTTTGCAGGTTCTCGTTATGGATATCCTGAACCAATTATCCTTGATGGCTTTCTATCACCTTCCCTCTGAGGGCAACTCTGACTTCTACAGCCTTGGAAACAGAAACCAGTTGAAAAAAGCCAGAACAATAACCCACCCATACAGCTCAGTTCTCTAGTGTGTTATCAGCTGCTGTTATCTGAGGTGTTTGTCCCCGTCTTCATTCTCCTTGCAGTACCTTCGCCTACAGGTTTTTGCAGCAAGGCCTCTGCTGTTTTCCTCCACACAATCTAGAGGCTTAATGAACCATCAGAACAGTTCAACTTGCAATACCAGCTTCCTGGTTAACCCTCTACTTTGGCACCCTCAAGTGTGAGTCAGTGTGGGCTAGTCCAGTCCACCACTTTAACACTGCTTTTCCTTTTTGTAGAATGAAGCAGAGATGATCTTCTAGCCCAGGGATCAGCAACACAGGCTCAGTAAGCCACCTGTGGCTCCCTGACAATCTCCTCCAGGGAGCCAGCTGTGCTCTGGGGACTCCTGGCTGGCCCCAACATCATGGCCAAATCAGTGGTGCCAGGGGAGCCCCCACCCTCCCACCACAACCACAAGAGCCAGAAGCAGGCCAGCAGCTACACTGCATTCACTATCTCTGGCAGGGGGCGTACTGGCAGCACGTGCTCCCTCTGTCCCTCCCTCCACTGGCAGGTGGAGCAGCACTGCCCCGCCTACCCCCAGCTGGCCATCCCTTCCGAAAGCGGCTGGTGGAGAGCTGCAGCATGCAGGGGCAGGGCCCTGGAACGGCCCACTCCACGGAGTTCAGGCCACTTCAACCCCATCACTCCAGGCCTGGACAGAGGCTGCCTCACCCCCAGGCCCTGGATCGGGCCCATTCAGCCCTGGGGTGGCTGGGTGGAGAAGGCCTGAACTCCGCGAAGAGAGGCCATTCCAGGGTCCCGCCTCTGTAAGCTGCAGCTCTCCGCCGGCTGCTCTTTGGGGGGTGGCCGGCTGGGGGTAGGCGGGGCAACGCTGCTCCACCCCGCCAGCGGAGGGAAGGATGGAGGGACACGTGCCACCTGCGAGCCCCCTGCCAGCGCTAGGGGCCACAACGCAGCTGCTGGGCTGGCTCGGGCTCATGCGGTTGTGGTGGGAGGAAATGGCTGTTCTGCTCTTTTGGGTTAATGACCCCTGTTCTAGCCCAAACTGCTAGTCTGTCAGTGCAAAGAGACCTTCCACTTTCTGTCTAGTCAATGTAGTGTAACTCCATCTGGCTTTTTAAGTCACAGCTGTCTGCATGTACCAAAAGACCACAAAGAGCTGGAATGTGCAGAAGAGAAGAAATTAAACTTTCAGTCTTCCAGTTCCCCTTTATGAGTGCCAGACTGGCCTAGCTACCACTTTATTGAACCTATTAGCAGCTTTTCTCCAAGGGACATTGGTGAGATCTAGATGTTCACCCTCTCAGCCTGCCAGCATCAATGGACAATCTGAATGGTTATAATTCTACCATATATTAGCATTCAGGGAGGAGAGTGCCCTATCTTATACAGCCATATTAAGATTTCACCAAGGGTTTAAATCTCAGAGCACTTTTACATAAGCAAGGGACTTTAACCTTGAGGGCTTTTATCCAGCTTTGTTCTTCCTCTTATATATCTGGTGAGGACAGCAGTAGGAGCAAAGACAGCCAAGGAATCAGTTGGTGACGCTGGTTTGATAAAGCATCCCCTTGGTGGGCTGTTGGGGATGCCGGACTTCCATGAACTGTAGCCCCGGGTCTTCCCACCACACAGCATGGAAGCCCTAAACCCCATTCAAGCTGGAGCCCAGGGGTTTCCAGGCTCCCTATTGAAGAACCAGGAGACCCTGGGATGGGCTTCCTGAACTTCTGAGTGCAAGTGTTAGGAGCTTCATAACATACTCTACCTACAACTAGTTCTCTGTTGTTTACAGCACACCTGCAGAGAAACCATTAGGAGACAAAACAAAATATACTGCTTCAGTTAGTCTCTTATTTTATTGCAAACATATGGAAGAGTTCCCCATGCTTTCTGTTCAAGTGTCTTTCCTGTTAGCAATTACACTGACCTGGTGAGTCAGTACATTTAGGAGGCCTTAGCTATCTGTAATCCTATGTAATTTCCCCCCCCCACTCAGGTGATTCTCAGGACTTCAATATAGTTTTCTGCCACCAAAATTATGGTGGTCACTTGAGCCAGTTTATCTGTGTTGTCAATCCTTCCACAACTAGGGCAGTCAGCTGCACACTTTAAATCTGGTTGAGACATCTGAAGTCTGTTTATGAAAAAAGTACTCCTTGAAGAAAGTCAAATTTAGGGTTAGAGAGCTGACCAGAGAAAGAGTGTTTCCAGACAGACACAATCAGGAGTTTGTCAGGCTTACCACTGTTCATTAAATCTGCTGAGTCTGTGACCACAAGCCACCTCCAAACTCACACCACTTTCAACAGTGCCCTCAGGTGACAGACCTGCCTTCCTTCACTTCTCTGAAGGTGAGAGCCATGCAGTTCAGCCACTCCAAGTCCAGATCTCAGAATCATACTCTGGATAGATTGCTAGCTTCTGAAACACAGCTACATCGTCCTAGAACAGTGGTTCCCAAACTGTGGTCCATGGACCACTTGTGGTCCGTGGGAGGGGCGGGAGAGAATTACTGCAGGTAAATGTACTGTGACGAGTGCAATATGTTTGTGAGTGAGCATAATAAATTAGAAATAGCTGCATTTTTAATACCCCTTGATATACAAGTTTGACTCCTGTTAGCCAAAAGCTACGTTATCAATTTTAAAACAATGTGCTTATGTGGTGGTCTGCAAAAGCTTTCAACAATGATGTAGTGGTCCACATAAAGGAAAAGGTAGGGAACCACTGTCCTAGAAGATGAAGACATTGTCCAGCTGCAGACTGGTAGCAGATGTAACTCTCCAAAGACTAGTTTTTTGGCCATTGTCTCAATGCACTGAAGAGGTCCTAGAAAGATGGTGATTCTGAATGGCCCTATAGCACAGAAGAAACGCTCAGAAGAATTGAGCCTGAGAGTTCCACTGTCTATCCTTGTACCAGTAGCTATGTCCTTCCCTCTTGTAAAAGGAAATGCCTGTGCAAAGCTTTAGAGATCAAAAGACTTGGAAAGGAGCCTCTATCACCATCCCACATAGTGCAGAGTTCAAATCCTCAAGCTCTTGGATTCAAGACTCATATCTTACGAGCAGATGAAGCCTAACAGACAGCCCAAGCTCCACTGAGATTCAGTAAAAAAAGAAATGTAAGTGTCACAAGAGAGACCAGAATCTACCCAGAACTGCTACTGTCAGAGGGAGAACAGCTATTAAACAGAGGTCACTAAAATGACCCCTGTGCCTCTCCAAATCAGTAAGTGATCAGATGAATCCATCGTATTGCCTGTTATTCAGATCTGGAAAGTAATCTACATTTCTCAAGGCTTTTGAAGCTACCCTTCAGTCATACTGGCCTCTCTGCTCTGCATCAGGAGCTTCAAAAATGGAGTCTGCGTCAAGCAGGTGGTTGGACTGAGGACATAAGAAACTGAGTACAGAAGATGTAAGGCCAATTTCATAAGAGAAGCTTTCAACTGGTTCTTATTTTTTTCCTTGATTTGCACATATGTCCATACAACTAAGCAGGCCCAGGAGGCTAGAAAGGGTCATGTACCTCTTAGAGGGACCTCCCAAGACGTTCAGAGAGTCACACTATTAGAATCCTACACATTGCCAAGTTCCATATTAATCTAGCTCAGGAAAACAAACAAGGAGTCCTGTGGCACTTAAAGGCTAACAAATTTATTTATTTGCATGAGCTTTTGCGAGAGCAAATCCCACTTCAGATGCTTTGAAGATGAGGGAACTACAAAATGGCAGCTGCATTATTTCCTCCCATTCTGTAAGTTCCCCCATCTTCAAAGCGTCTGATGAAGTGGGATCTTCTCCCACAAAAGCTCATGCAATAAATAAATTTGTCAGTCTTTAAGTGCCAGAGAACTCCTTGTTTGTTTTATTAGAATCCTGATCCCTTTTCTATGAGGGCCTAAACAGTTTACACTCTTCAACTAAATCAGCCCTGCAGGTACTACTCAGAGAGAGCTATACCACTGAAGGCAGTCTTTCTAAAATAAATTTACTCCCTTTAACTGTTAACAGAACTAAAAAACAGAACAAATAAAAACTCCCCCTGTAAGCACAGAAATGTTCTTTGGCTGCAGAGAAACATTTTAAATAGTTCAAATTGGCTTTGAAGGTCCCATTTACCTCAATGTCACGTAGTGGGGCACAGACCCCAAAGCGAAAGACCAGCAGCTAAAGAGTTCGGACATTCTTTATCACAACACCGTAACAGAAACTGCACAGTGAACATATCCTTAAATCTGAATGTTCCAATCCTCTGGCAAATACACACGTTCCCAAGAGAGAGAAACTCTCAGAAAGCAGCATGTTTTCCACAGAAAACATGTAGAGGTCTAAGAGCAATCCTTCAAGGAGAACCAAAAAGTTGGATTTGAGGCTAAACAAAAATGTACTTTAAGTCAGCTCTTCTTGTGAAAATCAACCAGATTCTACACACAGAATAGGCTGTCATTTAATGTAGAATAACATTAAGTGATTATGTTGGTGACCACAGACTGAAATCTCTACGATGTGCATAACAAGTTCTTTAAACACCTGCACAAAACTGAAAACATGAAACCATGACAGCTGGATAATTAATCACTTGATTCACATAAGAAGTCTCAAACCTTCCCCAGAGTGGATGTTCGCCGGGGGGGGGGGGGATTAAAACTCCACAGCACACACTGATGATCAAACACCACCTCTGGCTCCGCACATGGGGAGGTGAGTACCAGAAATAAAACTTGAAGTACGCCACAAGGCGAAAACAGCAGTAATCCAATACTACCCACCGAGGTTGCAACATCTAGGGCATGCCACTTGAGCAACATTATTCATGCTAGAGCAGACAGCATATCAGAAATTCCACCACTATTACCAGTGATATCATATCACTGTTTTCTCATAATATACACTCAATTCAAAGCATGGTTCCCTCTACCAAGACTGACTGTCTCCCTTCAACATTCATCTGTCACAGGCTTTTCAACACTTTTTGGATTTAAAATCCAGTGTTAGCTTTAACCACTGTCTCCTACTTGTGGCAAGGTTCAAGGGCCCAAAATCTCTCAGCCCACTATGTTTTTACAGCAGTGCTGCTTAACCCTGTGACCCACCAGAAGTGGCAGAATGAACACAGTTGCTTAACCTGGAGCACAAGTATGCACTTTAAGGCAGGCTCCAAATACTTTGTATTCCTCACAAAATACAAGTAATTAACCTCTAATACCTCTCACCGAACTCTCCAACTCCATAAATCATCAAATATCCTACTGGAATTAGACCCCAAGAACCACACACTTGCTAGTAATTAACTCATTGCTCTTTTTTCTTTAACTGCTTCTACAAGTTAATGTATGAATGTTTGGCTATGTAGAGAAATGTCTTGCATCTTATCTCTAAGTTCAGCAGGTATCTTTTACAGGACTAGGGAGCGGAAACTAAAGTACGAGATTTATATGGTGCTGCTAAAGGTGTTGGTAAACACTAGCTAATGTGACATTCTAACTGGAGCCATAGACTATGATGTTTCACTTGCATGTGTAAATTAATAATATACAATGAGTTTATAACGATTATTAAAATTATACATTCTATACAGCGTATTATGAAAAGTTGATGGTTTCTAGAGTTCTTAAGGGTTAGGATGAGACTCAGTTTGCCAGACCTTTTTCCACCCCTATCTATTAGTCTTGTCAATAAAAGCTGGAACAAAGACATATAAAGAACCTGACTCTTATTCCTTTTTGATACCAGTGTAGTTTACTGAACTATTGTGGTAGACATATCCATTAGAAGTCTATGCACTGAAAGTAACTGATGTTATTCACATGTTACCTATGAACTGGTATAAAAAGGGAGGAAAATATAATTTTTATTATATTAAAAATCATTAATCTAATTTAAAAATCACATGACAAAGCATTACAATTTGCATAGATGGGCCACAAAACACACTGAAAATATAAATACTTGAACAGACTGTGCAGTAAAACCCAATAGATTGCTGTTATATGGAATTATGGACACTGCTCAAAAATAAGGCCACACCACTGACAGAGCTAGCCATCAGTTACTTTCATACACAGGGATCTGCTTCTGCAGATGTGGGTGAGGATAACCACAGATCCATTGCTGCGGATTGACCCGCGGATGCGGATTCTATTTTTCTGCCCAGGGTGTGATCCATCACTGCAGTTGCTGCTCTGATCTGTTTCAGCAGCACACGGGGGAACAAGGAAGCGCACCAGCCAATCCTAGCTCAGCTCTGATTATGGTCTGCCAGCCAGAGTCCCAACCACAGCAGGCTGGGGCTTGGAAAGTCACCACTCACAGTCAGCCAGCATGCTGGCCTGTGATAGGCTCATTCCCCATGACTTCCCTGTCCACTTCTTCCTTTTCTTGTCTGCAGGTCACAGGCCATGCTGTCAGAGATTTCACTGGTGGCCAAGGAAATCTAAATGACAGCACAGCACATGAACAGCAAAAGAAAAGGAAAAAGTAGGCTGCACCCATGCAGGGAATGAGCCAATCAAAGGCTAAATAGCTGACTGTGAGCCCAAGCTCCATTTCGGATGCAGTTACAGATGTAGATAAAACCTGGCATGAGGATTGTAGATTGGATAGATGCTTTGACTGATCGGATGTAGATCCACATTTTTATATCTATGCAGGTCTCTATTCATAGATTCCAACAAATAACTGGTTCCCCTCAAAGTACGCTAGTGTTGCATCAATACAATAGGAATCAATGAGTCACTGACATACTGTAAAGATTTTATTAGTTAGTTTAACCTGCAAAGCTTAAACCACGTAAGAGTAAGTTATAAAGGGAAAGACCTATTATTCCAAAAGTTTGCAAGTTCTTCATTACTCTCTAGGCTTTAATTTTGATTTCTAGTAAAGATGCCTAGGATATCCACTTTCATATGATTTAAAAAAATAAGCAAACAGCTGTTTTAACTTAGCAAAACAAGGGAAATTTATGCTCCAATACCAATATTTTGTTCTTTACATGCCATTGTTCTTATGAAAAGGAAATTGCGTTCTCTATCTCTATTTAATGATGCCTCTCATAAGGAATGGTTCACTTGATACCCCAAAATTATTTTGCAATATTGCCAAATAACTTGTACTATGCTGTAAGGTAAACTATAAGATAAGCATCAATCCTAATTCTCTCACACTGCTTGGAGAGTTAACCACCCTAACACTGGTACAGTAAAGTCTGAACTTTTTAAAATCAGATGCAGAGGGTCAATGCGTTATTATGCAAGAGGCAATTTCATTCAGATGTCTTCCATTTACAAGGCTGAAGTCAGAAAGGTTGCTGTCCTAAGTGCATTTTATTCAGTTAATACAGGTCTGTTCTAGCTTCCCATCTAGTATCAATACATGTGCCAATGGGATAGATTTTTCTTCATTTGTTCAGTTGAACACTATTTGAAATAGTCTAAAAATATCCAATTTAAATGCAACAAGCCTTGCACAAAAGAGAAGAAATTCTTTAAGAAGTCACAGACAATGATTAACTACTGTATGAGTTTCCATAAACTATCTCCTTACCATTAAAGGAAGAGGACCAATTTGTAAATGATGAAGTCGAGGTGGTGCATGGTAGTGCGCCAAATGAGGGTGCAAGGGGCCTGGAGGATATGTGGCTGCAGTCACTGCATTTTCAAGTCCCAATTCCCTGTCACAAAAGCAAGATTTAACATTTTATTCCAGTTACTATTTGCCTTCTAGCTATTCCTGCACTGCTTGGGAAATTTCTCTAATAGCTTCTAAACACATGCACAAAAGAAATTTTAAATAAAAAGAGCTTTACTTGTAAATAAAATTTTAAATTTAATTTTCCATTAAATTAGTTCTGTAATCTCACCACTGGTTCAAATAATATGTTTGGGACTAAGCATCTGGTTTAAAAATTAAATAAAAAGCTGGTTAAAATAAAATTAACAAAAACCCATACAGATAACTTCAAAAATCACATGTTTGGCACAACTACTCTATTACTGACTTGGAATCATATGTTTTCATATAAGTCAGTCTTCTGAAGTTCACCATTAATCACTTTGGTTACAGGAAGTTGCCCAGTGGCACTGAGCCATTATCTTAGGTCAAGGTAATGAAGTTCCAGAATTTCCAGAGTATCCAGCAATGTAATGACACAGGTTTCTAGGAATGGAAATCCATGTCACATAAGAGAAAAGGTAAGTTAGCATACTGCTCAAAAGGTCTGTATTTTTAACTTCAAAAGAATGTTTGTTTGTATACATTCCTTTTTGCCAGTATACAAGAGTTTTGACCTCCTGTTTCTGACAGTAGCAAACAGCTGAGCTATACAAGCACTTTTTAAAAATTGGCAGATATTTGCTGGCATTTATAGAAGCAAACTGGAATTATGTTTAAATTTGCTAGCAGAAAAAATGGCACTTTACAGATATATCCATCTTAAAACACTTTACCTTGCATATGCACTTGGCATTTTGTTAAATTAAATCACAAAGAGTATTATCAATAGATTTTCAGGATGAAAGGTCAAACAGCAAATCCTGATAAATGGACACCTACCAAGTCATTGGACACTAATCAGTAATTAAGAGTACTGACCAGGCAGATCTCTCTGGAGCTTGTCGAGGATGTGAGGACATTGTCTGGGGCACATGAATATGATGCCCGTGACCATAGTTGGGATGCATTCTGTGAGGATGTGGAGGAGGCCGTTCATGTGCACGTCTAAGAGTTAGAATACAAGAAAGCACCGGTTCACTAATAATAATTGTTTATATGAACATGAAAGCTTAATTATCTCAATAGAATAAGCTAATCCACTAACAAAAATCATCACTTCATAGTTAAACCAGATTTAAATCTGATTTTGAAATCCAGACCATTTTAATTTAAAATCTATATATTAACTGAAAACTTCAGTCTATCATTCATTTCCAAATGTAAGCTGAACCATGCGCTTGGCAGCCTGCAGTAAAGCACAAAAAACCTTCAAGCTACAGGAATTCAACCTTATCCAACAAACATGGTTACAGAAAGATAACTAAGTGTCCAGCATGACATTACACATTTTTGCCAGTCTAAAATCCAGTTTTATCATTATATGACAAGATCCAAAGACATTTACAACTAAAAGTCATTCATATTCTTAATATTTTTACTGCTGTGGTTCCCAGATTAAGATACTGAGGTATTCAAATGAAGCAATAATTTCTCTCTGTTTTCTGGATTAAAAGGCAGAAATTTCCCTTAATTGATAATATGGAGTTCATTTCTTCCTTGTCTACCTGCAGGAGTACAGCTGCTCCAAGTAACAGGTGAACAAAGAGCATCTGAAATTTTTGCATAGGGTACTTCAAGGAACAGTTGGTTGTAATCCATCAATTGATGCTTTCAAAGGAGTCACAGAAAATTTTAAAAACTTTAAAAAGCTTTGAAGCCTGGATTAGTATGCAACTCTGTAAGGGGAGAAGTTGGTGTAGATTTACTCTTCATTTTATCCTGACAGTTCAGAAACATTCATTTTAACAAGAACAGGCTGAGTGGATGACTTCAGGTCCAAACGACTTACAGTGTTCTCTTGCCAGATGGCGCATTGTGCTGGTGGCTTAGCAGTTGCTGGCTTCTATTGTTTTATGCAGTTTTAAGATTTCTTCTACTAAGAAGGCCACCACCAACTTATAATTTCACACCTCAGGAACAGAGTTTGCTGTGCTATTATAAGAGAACGACATGGGAAACCTGCCTGGTCAATAGCCATATAAGTAAGTGATACTGAATTGAACTGAAAAGTTCTGCTCTCAGCCTTGTCAGCTCAGAGTACTGGAGCAGCTTACTGTATGGACTAATGGGGCCCATGCCCAGGACCCAGCTTAATATGGGGGCCCCTCCACCCTGCCAGCAACCCAGCTCTGGGGAGAGGAGTGGGGTTGGCCAGCCCAGAGGCCAGGCTCTGAGCTCCCACCCTGCCTCCAGCCAGCCACTCTGCCTCCGGAGTCTGATCGGCCAGGCTGCAGTCTGCCTCTAGCCCCACAAGCATTGGCCTGCTGGATGGGGAAGATGGAGCTGGGGACACCAGTCGGGGAGGCCCAGGGGCCCCTGATCCATCACTGTCAGAGTGCCCCAGACTTTACCACAACTATTTGGTTCTTGCTGAAAGGAACCTATAGATAGAAATTGGTCCTTAAAGTTAACACAGCTTGATAATGACTCAGAGTATTTCTTCATGGAGTAGTCAAAAGTCATTTTGTGAGAGAAACCGCGTATGACAATATATAGACCTTACAGAAAAACTGTTAAGATCTTCTGTTTTAAGTAAACAAATCTATGAAGACTGCACTTCAGGAGATAAACTGTTTGATCTATTAGACTTACTGCAAATATCAACCCTGAATTAAAGATGCAGTTTCTGAATTGTGAGGATCATGAAACATTGGTATATTCTACCAGGGGAGGTGGTGGACTCACCATCACTCAAGCCATTTAAAATAAGATTAGATATCTTTTTAAAAATATGATTCAATACAGCTTCTGGGAGAAATTTTACAGCCTATGGCTGTGGGAGACCAGGATGAATGGGCATGGTGATCCCTTCTGGCCTTGGAATCTGTGACTATGAGATTCAATGCTCATTCCCCTTTCTTCACAGGCCTTGGGGAGAACAGGATGGCCTGCAGTACCACAAAAATGCTCATAAACCATGAAACTCAACGACAATAAAATCTCATGCATCAAACATCTATGGGGAGTGAGGAAGAAGTTTATTGTCCCCCAACATACAAATGGCCAGATATATTCTTTATGTTTTGGAAGGTTTTTTCAGCCTCTCTCTGAAGAATCATAGATTGACAACAGCTAGAGACTGGACACCAGACAGGATGGCTCAGTGCTCTGAGTCAGTCAAAGAATCCTCCTTCTAGATGCTTGGAGATGTTTTGTTCACATGCTCAGAATCATACTGACTGTTAGATTTGGGGGAGTTTCTGCCTCTTTTGGCAGCATAGGGCCTGTTTTGACAACTGGGATAATCTGAGCACCCATCATCTAATCAACCCCCAGATACTGCAAAGACCTCGGGTATTAGTGGCAACTTGGTCTGTCCTGTTCTGTCTGTGTCACATGGTTCAAATTCCTAAGGACTGAAATGATTTTTCAGCTTAATATAGAGTCATTAGTAGAACTTAATGGCCTGCAATGCATAGGAGATCAAATTGGGCACCTGAATGGTTCCTTCTCACCTTAAACAATGAAAAGACGAAACTATGAAATTACTGTAAATCATCTAGTTTCGAGAAGTGATAAAAACTAAAACAATTTATGATAAATGTTTGTTCTGTTACTAGGTGATCAGTTAGCATTACGGGTTTAATTACGTATTTGCACAGGACTAATACTGAATTTTCTGTAAACTGGTGACAAAGTGGAATTTCTAGGTGGGGGGGATGGAAGTCAGACATTCACTGTCTATGGTATGTAAAACACTGAAGAGTTTTAAAATTACTGGTCTGAACATGATTTTTTCCAGAACCAAGGCCAGCTACAGATTACCTGATTCAAAGCTGAATGGGACAGGTCATATGGCTGCAAGGCGAGCCTTGCTCCTGATCTGTTTGTTGGAAGACACTGGAAGATTAATTAAGCAAAGATGATGGTATGGCAGAGATGCTTTACCTCTTGGGCAAACCAGCCACTTGAGGGAAGACTGGTATCCCAGAACCCTGAGAGTGCTGGCAAAACGAAGCACTGTGCCAGCAATATCATGAGCTGGCTCCTTGGCTATGGTTCTAGTTCCTATTCCGTAGGGGTCCAGAAGGGTTAGAGAAGGAATTTTCCCCCAGGACAGACTGGCATAGGCCTGGGAGTGTGTGTGGGTGGTGTGGTGGTTTTTTTTTTTGTTTGTTTGTTTTTTTTAACTTTCTCTGCAGCATTGGGTATGGGTCACTTGCTGGTGGAGCCTTGAAGTCCATACCTTGATGTCTTTAAATCATTATTGGAGGACTTCAATAATGTAGTCATAGCTTTTGGGTCTATTACAGAAGTGCCTGGCTGCGTTGTGCAGGTCAGACTAGATTAGGGGTCCCAAACTTGTGGTCCACAGGCCACATGCAGCCCCTAAAGCCATTTCCTATGGCCTGCGATGACACTATTGTTATTAATATTTGCAATATCATTGTATGAAAAGGTTTTGGTGGTGTTGCCCTCAGCCTAATGTACTGGTCCTCATGTGGCCCTCGTGGTGATCTGAGCTTGAGACCCTGGGACTAGATAATGGTCCCCGCTGACCTTGTAATCCATTGTCTATGAAACTGATACCTGTAGAATTAGCCAATCCTGTTCTTCCTTCTTATATTTTAATGTTCACTAACTAGAGGTGTTGGCCCTTAATATTCTTTAAAATCTTTTAGAGTATGAAAATGTGGTTTATGCATGTATATATATAAAAACATTCATAGTCCACAAAGGAAAGTAAGTCTCCCAAGTTCAAATAGCACTAAAAACCCTCTCTGAAGGATGCTCAAAGTGTGACCGGCATCCAGTAAATAAAATGATCGGGGATACAAGAAATTGGTCATCTGTAATTTTTGGTAAGCAGAAATTGTCAAAATTTCACTTAAATATTTAAGTCTGTGTTGTAAATATTTGTTCTGAGGAAATAGGGGAAGGAAAAGGTCAGCTACCATGCAAGAATAGAATTCTAAGAAAGAAGCTTAATTGCCTCAGGTTGTGGTTCAGAAGCTGGGACTGATTAAGATCTTAATGAAGTCAGATTTATGTAAAAAACAAAACCACAGATTTGATTAGGACTACTAAAATTCTTTAGTTGTCTATATGTTTGGTTATTAAACCCCACCTTCTCTAAATTCTCCAGTGAATTCTAAGTTATTCTGGTCATCTCAAATTAGTTTCATGATTTAACATTTTATGATTCAACTCCAATCCAGCACTGAGCTTCATTGCTTGATTTGACCATAAGTTGGTAATTGTATTTCTTTAAACTAAAAAAACCCACTATTAATAATAAATAGTTTGGTGATTTATTTTCTCTGTCTCTCTTTTTTTTAAATTAGTGTTACTAAAGCTTTTAAAACAAAGACAGATACTGTTACATTTCTTTCAACAAGCAACACTGGTCCAGAATCCTTGACTCACTCAGTCTTAAAACTCCAGCCAGCTCCCCCCAGTTGGCCTTTGGTCATCACATCATACAATTAGTATGTGAATATGGGGGAGTCAGTTTCTCTTCATGACATTTAATATAGCTGGAAACTGAACTGATTTTATCCATAATGATGTCCAAGATCAAGAATTTTATTTTTTAATTAAAAAACACCACCACCTTACTCTCTCTTTCAGTTCCTCATTTGTTTTAAATGAACACACACATAAAAAAAAAATCTTGCTGACTTCTACATCGCAAAAAACATTTAAGCATTTGCTTGGAAGCTGGACAGTTAAATTAACTACTGGAAGGAACGAATGCTATTTCTAATGATGTATTATTAATGTTCAATGATAGCTTTCAAATTACCTTCTAGTGGTAATAAAAAGGGCAAATTACTTGCATTTGAAACTGAACTCTGCTGATTCACAGGACAAATAAAGTACACAAGCCACAGAACAAGCTTACCCATACTTCTTCACTAGAATACCTCTGATCTTTCTTGGACGGGCCACCTTGGCAAGCAAGAGAGTAGTTCAGCCTTAGTGCTCATTCTGCCCTCTGTTTGTGTTCTACAACTGCTAAATCAAAAGTTATTTCTGGTGGTAAAGATTCAATTCCCAACACAGTTTAATTCTAACTGTCCTCTCACCATGGTATTGCAAAGAAGATTCACATACAGCATTTTACAAACCAGAGAGTAAGGCATTAAATGTTTAGTTATTGTTATGAGTACATTTAGGACATACGTTGGATGCTGCATCATTCTCCTTCTCTGGACCTCCATCCTATGGATCACTTCCTGAGGATGCAGCCTCTGTGCTGAAGGTGCCGCTGCAGGAATATGATGAGAAATAGGCTGGTGTGCAGGTGGAAGATGCTGTGGAATTGGAGCAGCTGCATTGGCTAATGGATGAGTCGGTGGTGGAGGTGGTGGTGGTACCGGATGAGAAGCAGCGTGAGAGGAGATGGAAGGATGGAAGGGGTGCACTGGATGAGGGATAACATAATCCACTTGAGGTGGAGGTTGTGGCTGTGGAGGAGGATTTCCATGAGAGTGAGGGCATGCAGAAGATTGATGAAGAGGTCTTGTCAAAGAAGCATCTGGAATAAAAATGCCAGGCATTTTTTAATCTATTAAGTTCCTCAATAAAATGTAGTAGAAACTACAATAACTTCATACTGGGTGCATACTACATTCCATTCCTATCCAAAGGATATCTTCATGAAAATGTATTTAACTTCTCACTATGACGAATAGACACTGAAATCAGTAACACCATGTGAAATTCATAAAATAAGCGAAATAAGAGCCAAAGTTTCCCATCGATGTAAATGAGCAGAACAAAATGAAAAACTGACACCAGAAAGCCCATTTTCATAGGATACTCGTTGATAACTAGAGGTAGAAGAGATGCAACCAATCTGCTTTAACCATTACACAGGACTGATGGGCCTGAAGAGAAAAGCATCCTTTCCTTACCGAAAAGTCTGACTTGCTAACATTGCACACTTGCAACGGACCAAAAAAGGGAAGGTCTGGGAAAAGTCTATGTATCATACTAATCAGAATTATCAGGATGCTGGTTTTTAAAACTCCTGGTTGCTTTTAAAAAGAAGCAAGAAAGAAATTTCTTGTGTTTGTACAGGAGCTAACACAATGGGGCCATGGTCTATGACTGGGGCTGCTAGGTGTTATGGTAGTAATCATCATCATCAGAAAAAAGCCAACACCTTCTAGCAAACCCATATCCCTGACTGTTCTCCAAACATATGCATCTTTGAGTACTTAGCATTATCCCAAGAAAATCAGTCTCTGGGAAGTCCAACAGCAGCGTAACCCCAGGATTAGTAGAACTTGACAAATTTGTAAGCCCTGGATTTACTAACTGAAATCTTGAGCATGTACACTCATGTGTAACCCCAAGTTAGGAACTGTTAAACCCTGGGTCCCAATTGAAGAGGACAGCATTTATGGTATGTTATTCAGGCTCTAATCAAACCATCCATATCACAGACTTTAGTACCTACCAAAAACTGGCCACTATAGCACTTTGTTCATGATAAACAGTGAGAAAAACTGTTAGAAACATAAATATCCACTAAATTTGAGTGTTCAGAGAACAAATAAAGGCAGCCCATGGGACTATGGCACACTTAGGTGTGGACTCCCAGAGCACAGGTCCAGTTGAGCTGTCTACACATGCAGAGCAATGTGGCTTGCACCCTAGGGTCCAACTTGATTCAAATTCAGATTCTCAACCCCTGTGGGATCCTAGGTCAGCCTGACGTGTGTGTTAACAGAAAGGGGTGTCAGGTCTGAAACCTGAGATGGAACTCTGGGTTTAATTGCAGTGCAGACACACCCTGAAGCACTAAATATTTTTCCCTTTGCGTACAAGGGATTCATTTTGTATAATATCCTCATAAATTTTCAAAGTCATTATTTAAGAATGGATTTTGAGAAGCAGAGAAGAAAGCTACTAAGGCCCCAACCCTACAATTAGCTCTGCATGAGTAGATTCCTAAGCCAGTGAGAAGCCTCTCTGACTTAATGAGTCTGAAATGTTGCAAAATGGGAGCCAACATAAAGAAACACAGAAGTAGCATTAAAAAAGGGTTTGGGGGTATAATCTCTACTTCTCTATTTCCTAATGATTGAACATTAAAGGATCTAGACTGTCAGTCTCAGATGAGCTGGGGGAGAAAGCAAAAAAAGTCTTATCTTTACCAAATCAGAAGACGGGCTAGTTAAGAAAAAAAGAATCTCAAAGATCTGACATAAAATATATTTGACAACTTAGCATGCGTGTTTGAACTCTGATGAACAATCAGTGAGCCTAAAGAAAAGTAACTCCTCTGTGTTACTTAAGATAATCAAATGTCAGTTCTTGTAATCTTTTGAAATAAACTGTACACAGTACTACATGGGGAACAATCTATTTTAAAATGCTCTTAAAAAAGGAAGGTTGCCTTTTAATTGCCTTAAAAGACGATTAACCCTAAAAATCATTTTTCATCATTTCAATCACAAGGATTTTCCATATATGAAGTTGGTACTTTCAGGAGAAATAATGAGTTCCCAGTAACAAATATTAAAACACTCAACCTTTCTGTATCTTATACAGAGTCAAAGCAGTACATCCTTTTTAAAAAAAATATTTTAAGTTTCTCCATGCTGAAAGGATTCTTCAGAGAACCATTGTGATTTATCTGGAGTAAAAATATTTCTTATGGTAAGTTTAGGAATGCTGGTTCTAAAGCCTAATCAAGAGTGTGGTACAACCAAAGTGGCCAGGGAAGTTATGTTTTCCTGTTTTGCAGTTCACAGAAATCTATTTATAGGTAAAATGAGTATACTTACAAGGAGAGTGCATATAGTGTCGACAGGATGAGAGTGAGGCCTGCGCAGGAGGTTGAGGCTGGGGCTGTGCAACCATGCTTGTTCCATATCCATCTATTGCAATTGGTTGGCTTGGGCCGGCACCAGCCGCCTGATGCCCATAAATTGCAGTTCGGGATGAAGACCCAGGGCAGCAAGGGTCAAATGCTGATGCTCCATGGAAAGCACCACTTCCATGACTTCTTATACCACTGTTGCTTAAGTCTACTGGCAGTGCCTGCTGCATAAACAAACTGACTTGTTTTCAAGCAATTCTTCATGTATTTAAAGCTAGGTCACTAAGTGAACTATGACAAAATACATTTACTGCAACATTTTGCAAGTACAATATTCAATGTCATAAAATATCTACAGCCCCAATTTAGAGCAGTCTTTAGTGTTTAAAGTTCATAAGCTTAGTGAACCCTGTGAGGGAGGACTGAACTAAACAAGAATATTCACTAACAAGAGTGCTTCAGTTTAGCTTAATTTTTTTTTTTTATTTTTCAGTCATTTGTTTAAAAAGAAAATTCTTAATTCAATGCCCATGAGGTTGCTTCATTTTGCATTTCTGCAGATGTAAACAAGTTACCCTCGTGTTCTTCTTAGTTGGGCCTAAGTTATAAAAATCATCAAAAGTTTTATTACAAAAGCACTGTTAAAAGAGACCATGTCTCTAGGAATAAGGTATGCAGTTTAGTTCTTGCAGTTTTAAACAATTTATGAGACAGTCATTACTAAAAGGAACATTAAGTTTAAAATAATTGTTTTAAGTATCAGAAAATGAAGTACTGAAGTGCAAATATTCCAAAAAGGGTTCTGAAAAACATGCTTGACAAATTAGTTTTTCCACATTTGCTCAATTAGTCAGTAAACAACAGTAACCTCAATAGCCTGTAGTCACAGGTAATACAAAAAAAAAAAGACTGCGATACTTTAGAGTCATCCAGGAGCCCAAAGTATGTGCATTATATTCTGAACCACTGGTGTTTTGTTTTTTTAAAAAACAGAAAAATTTTAAAATTCAGAGATGGACTAACAGTTTGTGCTTTGGGGCTTTTTGGGATTTATTTAAATTTCATTGCTCAAAATTCATGCTTCAAGTTTTCTTATTTCAGGTCTCTCTTATCCCTAACACAGATGAGAGTGAATTCCTAAATAAGTAAGTATTTTTATTTTTCTATTAAGCATCACTTTAAAAATGTAAAATGAAAAATCATAAAAGTTAAACATGCCTGGTCGTGGTAGCTGGTGCCAGAACTACTGCTTGCTCCACAAGGTGCCGGCACTGGAGGAGGCCTTTCAACAGGACAACTGGAGTCACTGAACGAAGGAGACAGTGGGACAGCTGAGTGGGGATTATGGTGGTGGTGGTGGTGGTGTTGAAAGTGGTGACCATGCTGCTGAAAACAACTTGTGTGAGGGTGTCCTAATACGTGATGATTCTGTGAAGATCCTCCACATGGAGAGTGTTGGGGGCAACATGATGGCAACCTTGGCATGGCAGGAGGACCAGATTCCAGTGTAGTACTAGAGGCAGTTCTCCTTACATCATCTTAAAATGGAGAGAAATTTCAACAAGTTTAGTGCTGCTGAAACTAGAGCAAAGAAATGGAAGATGCATCATGAAAACTTTCTGGATTTAATTAATCTTTACCCATTAAATAGTAATTAATTGGCTAAGAAATATGTCCACACCAAACAAAATTACATGAAACTTTACCAAAGGATATTGACAGTCAAACAATTTAAAGGGTTATGAAAGATAGATCCCATGATTCCTATCAGAAATCCTGAGACTGGTCAGTAAATGTTCATATGACTTGTCAGAAGAAGAATCTTGCATTATTACATACAGAGTACACACAAACCCAGATTTCACTGCAACTGCTTGCTAGCAACACAGTCAAGGTCCCCAGCGCGCACACTGTGGCCACAGTATTCCCTGTCTATTACTATTACATCATTAGCTGGCCTCATGCTCCCTTCAAGTCCAATGACCCCAGCATGCGTCTGTGGGAGGGAATTTCCTTAAGTTCTCTAGCACACTTACACAAGAACAGACAGATTCGCCTTAAACCCACAGGGCCTTTAATTCCTTTTATTCCACAGTGTGCAATATTAACAAACTGGAAAGTACCTAAATTTGCCATTTTGTTGAACTGTATGTTCATAGAAACAATGATTTGTGTTTAAACAAAGTAAAGTCTGTTTAACAGGTAGCAAAGCAATTTAAAACAAAGATAGCTTGAGACAATTGTCATTTGATACCTCCCACTGAAGTCCCAGCAGCGCTGCTATTGGGAAGAGTAGTCAACGTCTCTGGTGCTGTAGAGATCTGGCTATTGGAGACACTTAAAGCAGCATCAGAGGCCTGCTCTGAGGTAGATGTATTGGAACTGTTCCCGGAAGTAGAACTCACAACCTGGGTTTCAATCCTGGCTGAGGTTGTTGGCACAACCGTGGGCTCTATGGAAGTGAGGACATTAAAGAGAATCAGTATAATTATTACTGCAACATGCTGCTTAAGTTTGAGTTCCCAAGAAATTCAATTTTTCTTATAAAACTGTTCATTTTACAGGAAGTTTTGAATTCTCTCTCTACCAGATGCTGAGACAGTCAGAATAAGTGGCTTGATGCAGACAAACTATCATGTTAGTTCTGTTTCCCTCATAAGTATGAAAGTACTAATTATGAACAGTTTTAATGTTGTTGGGTTTTTTTGCAAAGTCAAACTTTTACAAAGTCAGCATAAAATCATTCCACAAGCCAAATGTGTTAAGAGAGTATTTGATTTCTTTGGCAATTATACACAACCAGAAAGGAAACTAAGTCAGTGTGACACAATGGTTTACTCATTTACTACCATCTTTCACATACCCCTAAGCAAGCTGTTATATGATTAGTGGTAGCTCTCATGCAGCTAATGTGTGTGTAGTAAACTGCACAACTTAAGACAACCTGATCCAGCAGCTTTTCAAAAATCCCCAAACTTGTATATTTCTCAATTAATGGTTCTTACATAACTGGAATAATTGCAAATGTGTCATACTAACTCCGATTTTCAAAAACTGCTCTGAATTTGGGGCATAATTCAATAAGGAAAAATTCAAAGCCCAGTTGCCACCTCTTTTGAAATCAACCATTTTCAAAGACAATTTGTTGATTAAACTGAAGTACATAGCTGAAGTAATGAAAAGCGGCTGTAACTCTGTTTCCTTTTCAACTGCTGGCGTAACATCTTCTAAAACAGCAGGTTAAAGGAAAAGTTGGGGGTTTTTTTAAGCCTATTTGCTTTCAATTTTTTTCTCCTTATTTTCAGACAGTAAAATACTAATACCACTTTTAACTGCCCGCTGGAATCTTTAGCAGTGGCTTCCAGAAGGCATGGGAAAACAAAATATTGAAATAGTCAAACTTTGAGCACTTTCGCAACATAGCACGTACTAGTGATAGGGGAACAGAAGCTCTCCCCACTTTCTAGATTATGCTATTCATCCTGTCATTCAATGCAGCATCATCACGCAGTGTTTGTAATATCTGTCTCTTTCTTGAAGATGGTGCAATCCATCAACATTAGACTGCACAATCACTAAGTTGGATAAGAAAAGTCAACCACCCACAAGAGAGTCTAGAGAATTACTATGGAGATACCTTAGCAGCTCCATACTTAAGGATCAGTTAAGATTGTCACTTAACAGCAGAATTACTAATTTTCTTTCACATTTAAGTGATGTAATTTCACCTACTTCATGCAGTAATTCTTCCTACAATTATTTTCCATAATTTTTGTTTAAAATTAATTGACTTGGCAATAAAGATTTTAAATGAGCCCTTTTAAAAGTTTTCCAATACTATAATCCTTACAAACAAACTTCACTGTGAACAGTTTCCAAATTTACATGGGAACACAAAGAGTTAATATTCTAATAGCTTACCCTGACTGATCTCTACAAAGACACCCAGACTGCACTACCGAAGCTCTGCCAGCTGCTTTTATTCTTTAATATCTCTAAGTCTGCCACACTGCTCAGTTCCTTACATACACCTCAGAAATCACAATTTTGAGTTGTGCTACATTTTTATCGTGGTTCTCTAAACCAGCAGTATGAGTTCCTCTGACACAGTGGCTTTTAAAATGGAAACATAAGTGCCAAGTGAAATCAGAACTTTACCTCCATTACTGCTCTCTTGAGAGCTGCTCTACCTTTATACAGAGCAGCAAAACAGCAGGACCAATACAGATAAGCTTATAGTGGTAAGAGTTAAACAGTAAAGCCAGGGCAACAATCTGGCAACAGGACTGCTTTTAAAAATTACCTAGCAGACTCTGTGGGACTGAAGAGCATTTTGCCATGTGTCAATATTAGTTTGCAAGTGACAAACCCATTATTAAAAAAAAAAAAAAAAAAGTACAGATATTTTTTTCCTAATCACTGTTGAGAATTTCTACTTTAAAGAAAACTGCCATGGTGTCAGAAAAACGCCACAGAATGCCAAGTGTATCAAATTATATCTGATTCGTAATAAAAGCAATGAGTCAAGAAATTTTGTATTAAAACACCCACATACAGCCCCACTGCTGTACTGAACAGCCATTAGATGCAGAGAAATATTAAAAACTGCCTTTACTTTCCCTTGATATTACCTATTCTTACTATGAAATCTCAAATTCTTGATTTTCTAACAACTCTACATATTCAAAAAATAAGCTGAGTCGCTTTTGAAGTTCTCCCCTTTGTTTTTAAATCTGATTCATAGAGCCTCATCATAAATACAGACTAATTAGAAAGGGAAATGCCAAACTGTTTTGACAAGTCACCCTCTGATCTTAAGTTAGACTTGAAACTTGCTACTGTGCATCTCTCCATTCATTATAATTGCATAGGAAAGAGCAAAAATTCTAATCAACTCAATATAAGGTGCCATTTAATTTTTGTATTTCAAGTCCACTAGATGAATATTTTTTATTTTTAGCATAAGTAAGTAAATTCAGCAACAACATTCAAGATTTAGTTTGGAACAGCTGAGGAGGTTTATTGTGAGTTATCTTGATTGCAACACCTGTATTCTAATATCAACCAAATATTTATGTTAATGTTACCCAATTTTCCTGATCGAACATCCTGCTCTAAGCACATTTTCATTACAGTGGTCTAAGTCACAATTATCTTACCATCTTCATCCACTGTGAGGTCCACCACTTCTGCTGCATTCTGTCTCAGTGGCTGTATGACGGTGGAAATCCTACTGCGGTTTCGCTGTTCCTGTGACCGAGCAGCATGAGAGCTAGAGCTTTGACTCCAGTGAGATCTTGAGTGTCCGAGCATTGAACGAGACCTTATGGGGGTGAAAAAATGCATTTGTCTACAGAAATTACATACTTCTGGTTTTGAGCTCTTAGTTTCCACCCAACCACCAAACCCACAAAATTTTCTGCTCACTGTGCGTGGGTTTAAGCTATTTGTTTGATTTTTAAATGTTCTGTCATGTTTGAATATGCCATTACACCACACACAACAGTAGCCTATTCACTAGTATCATCACAGCTTTTGGAGTACTTAATTCTAGAAAACTTCATAAACAGGCAGGACTCATACCCATGCAAGAGCTGCTTACTCCAATACTGCCATCCAGTCAGCCTGGAGGATATCACAGGAAGACTAGAAAATTTGGATAATAGAAGAAAAACCTTAAAATGAAACCCCTAGAGATGTAGTTTCCACCATTTAGAGGTTATACCCGCCCTTGCTTTATGTTAAACACACCCACCACACACATACACCAAAAGGGTCTTCCCCATTCCTCAGTTGGGCATCACTATTTGTATCAAATCTGTGACGTATCAAGGATGACAGGAATGTCCATAGTATTAAAGGTTCTATGACATTGTTAAGTATTGCCTTCTATATTATTTTATTCAAATACATGCTATTTTCTTCTCTAGAGATCATTCAGAGCTCTCCCTCCTGTAACTTGGGAATGAATAGGCACTATAAATGTGAACCATGCCTGTGGAAGCCACTGGTTTTATTTTTTCCAGGCTGAAACTTTACACCTTGTAAATTCAATCCATCCATCCACCCGCAAGCCAAACACCCAGACCAAAGAATCTCTTATACAGGAGTTAAGGTTGATAATACATATCAGTTATTTAAGGGGAGAACCGCATTCAAGAATGCTATATTTCCAAAATATAACATCAGACATCCAGGAAATTCAGATGTTTGGATCTAAAGTTTAATCTTTACACTGAAAATATAGAAGTGCACAGACAAGAAAATCTAAAAGGACTTTAATTCTACTGCTCAATAACACCAGCCTCTTATCTTCACTACTTTGTTCCTTAAGGATACTACACTGATGGATATTCTATTTATGGAAAAGTCATTATACCAGTAGAGTGCAACTCCTCTCTACCTCATTGTCATCCTTCATAAGTGCTTAATAAAATCCACAACACATAGCTCTAGATGCATTGATTTTTTTCACCTGGAAATGTAAAAGGTTTACAAGTGTGAGACACACAGCACTGGTTTCATACACAGATCTCTACCACTGTCTGATGCTTAGTCGCCACACTAACTTTTGGTCTATTTCTGCTTCAGTTCCACGGTGCTCTCCAAGTCTAGATGTTAGCTCTGTAATTAATGACACTATAATTGATGGCACATGCAATCAAAGAATTGGTAATAGCTGTTACTTGTGGAATTCAAAAGTTTCCAGGTATGCCTTTTGTGCACTTTACATGCACATAAAGGAAGATGGAATTGGTGCAACCATTGCATTGAGTAAAGCATTCTTAATTTCTGCAATCAGTGACAATATATAAATATTAATGAATACTGTATGTCTCAATTTGTCTCATGGGATCTTTATATTGGAGCAGTTTAAGATGGTTTCATAGACACCTTCCATAATGCTGTGGTTTCTTTTTGCTTTAACCCCAGTCTGGAACTCCCTGGTTTCCAAAGTTCCTTCTTCCTGCCATCCACAAAGTACCTGGCACAGACCTGTGGCACCTAACCACAAACTTCACCTGTGCAGGGGAGAAATAATGCTGCAGACTTCCTGAAATCTGCAGTCATGGGGCTCATTCCCTGAAGACCTTTGAGTGCTATAGGAGAACATGAGTAGGGGGGATTAGGGAAGATGTAAAATAGATGTGGTCATTTGTCTATCATGTTGACAGACCTCTCTGTCATGAGTTCTAGGTCATAGGACACTAACCATTCCTACTGGTTGCTAATTTTAAAAGACTAATTTAAAATTCCACACTCAACATGTTACTCACTCAAGAGATGTCAAATACCTGTAGTTCCCACAGACTTCAGTGGCAGCTGCATGCTCTTACTGTCTCAATAATTATTTAAGCCCCCCAATGACTTGATTTTCCAAACTGGAAAGGGTTGCATTCAAAACCTTTGGAGGTCCTTTTGGAAAGAGAGAGACCATGGAACGCTGGCATGCTGCACCACAAACATGGCTATCTACTTTTATCTCCTGCCTGAGACCACCACATCCATAAACCTTAGGAACCCAGACACTTTCTCTCAAGCAAGCAAGCTTTTTCTTTTGGAAGAAGGCAAAGCCAGAAGGCAGCAGGAGGGTGATCAAAGGGAGATAGATGAGCCCCAGAATGACCTCAGCCTTGTCCTCTGTGGACTGAAAAGGGGTTACTACAGCTCAGTTAGGAACACGTGATGCCAATTAAGACTCAGCCACAGACCTTATAAAAATCTTAGTCCAGGCAGACAGCGAAGAAGCTAGTGGTAGTGTTGCTGGAGGAGTGCTGCCAAGAGCCAGAGAGGTACAGACATCATAGAGGAGGGGTCTCAAACATGAGGCCTGGGGGCCGCATGAGACCCCTAAAGCTATTTCCTGTGGCCCACAACAACATGATCGTTACTGATATTTGCAATATCATCATATGAAAAGGTTTCAGTGGTGTGGCCCTCGGGCTAACATACTAGTCCTCATGCAGCCCTCATGATGATTTGTGTTTGAGACCCCTGCCATAGAGGGAAAGACCTCTTCGGGCAGAACAAAGACTTTCTAGCCACTACTCATCTGAAATTAAAAGACGACTAAGTTCTCCAAAATAGAGGAGTATGTGCAAAAAAGAAAAAGGATACCCAAGAATTACGACAGACAACAAGCAATGTGAAAATATGATGATCTACCACTTAAAGGAGATACATATAAAACTAAAGTATGAGAATAAAAAGGCTCCACAAATCATACCTACATCATAAACTTTAAAAAAAACACTGAGTTAACTCACACACAGATAAGAAGAGGACCCTAGCCCACGGATAATTTTACTGTAGTTGTTACTGGAGAGGGAACAGTTTATGAAAGGTTCCAAAAAATTAATACATTACATATTATGTATGCATGAATACATTCAACATTGTTATAGTGAAATGGAAAACAAAAAAAAACAACTGTAAAAAGGAGTAATAAAGTTTCAGTTAATCGAAGAGGCTATATTGCAACATATAGCAGGCTCTTGATCTAAGTTGTCCTGTGTCACTTGAAGACTAACAAACAAATTATATATTGCATGAGCTTTCATGGGAGAAAATCCCACTTTGTCAGATCCTTTGAAGATGGGGGAAACTTACAGAATGGGAGGAAATAAATGAACAGATCACACTAACAGCAAATCAAAACAGCTGTAAAGATTCAAACACTGGGGAACAGCATACAGAGGGAGACGAGGTCAAATCACATGTTGTAACACGAGAAAAATCCAATGTTCCTATTAAGTCCAGAAGCAATGCAACAGAATCTGCAAATACATTTAATTTCAGTAGCTTCTCTTTGAAGCCTTGATTCAGTATTCGTCTGTCTGAGCACCGCAATTAGCAAATCGTTAAAGGAGAGATCAGGAAGATTGAAACGCTGATCCACTGGTTTTAAAGTGTTGTGATTTCTGATGTCAGATTCATGCCCATTCATTCTTTTGGGCAGAGACTGTCCTGTTTGCCCAATACATAAGGCAGATGGGCATTTCTTGCACAACACATTAAATCACATTGGTGGATGAGAAGGTGAATGAGCTTTTGACAGAGTAGTTGGTTTTATCTTCAATCTTCCCTATGAAATTCAACAAAGACAAGTGCAAAGTACTCCACTTAGGAAAGAACAATCCATTGCACATATACGAAATGGGCAATGACTGCCTAGGAAGGAGTACCGCAGAAAGGGATCCAGGTATCATAGCGGAACATAAGCTACATATGAATCAAGAGTGTAATGCTGTTGCAAAAAAACCAACACACACAAAAAAAGAACCCCCCACATACCATTCAGGGATGTATTAACAGGAATATTGTAAGTAAGACACGAGAAGTAATTCTTCCACTCTTCTCCACCCTGATTAGGCCCTCAGCTGGAGTACGATGTTCAGTTCTGGGCACCTCATTTCAGGGAAGAGGTGGACAAACTGGAGAAAGTCCAAAGAAGAGCAACACATATGACTAGAGGTCTGGAACACTTATGAGGGAAGATTGAAAGAGCTGTGTTTGTTTAGTCTAAAAAAAGAGAGGAGACATAGTTTCTAGTCTAAAAAAGAGGAGACAGTTTTCCTGTCATGAGGAGGACAGAGGAAAATTGTTCTCTTGTGCCGATGACAGGACAAGAAGCAAACAGGCTTAAATTAGAGCACAGGAGGTTTAGGTTGGACATTAGGAAATAATTCCTTAACTGTCAGGCTGATTAGCCACTGGAATAAGTTGCCTAAGCAGGTTGTGGAATCTCCATCACTGGATGTTATTAAGAGCAGATTAGACAAACACCTCTCATGGATGGCTTAAGAGAGTACTTGGTCCTGCCATGAGTGCAGGGGAATGGACCTGATGACCTTTTATGGTCCCTTTTGGTTTCTCTGATTCTGTGAACTAAATGTTAAGATATACACAAATACAGTCTCATTTCAATAAAGTTACCTTGCTATGTTGCTGTGCCTATAGAGTAATTGTGAAATTAAAGCTTAAAAAAACTAAACCAAAAAGTCCAGGTATATTTGACACAGTTACAAAAGAGCTTCCAATCTTGAACAATTAAACAAACTACCCAGGCTACAAATGTATGCAGTTTAGTTACCCAATTAAAGTGAAAAACAAATCTGCATTCCTTAATGCAAACTTTAAAGTATCCAGCCAGTTTTTAATCACACAAGCTTCGAGAATGGACTGAACCATCTTGTAGTACAGACGCACGAGAAATTTTCCTTGACCAAAGAGTTCTTAGCTTTCTAGGTTAAAAACTAGATACCTCACACATTCAGAAATAACAGAACAATGTCTTGGAAGTCACTGCTAATACATCACATTAAAGAGAATGAAGCTGTAAAGAAACACCCTATTTCTCAGCACAACACTCTGCTTCCATTAGGGCAAGCATCGGAGAACAGTGACAAGGCAGCTTTAATAGGCAATCATATGGCTCTTAGTTTGGCCAAAAAAGCAGACATTAGAACAGATCAGAAAAACGTTTAAGCATATTTTGGAAATCTGCCAGTTTGTTGAAACTGAATATTTTGCAGAGATGCTGCTATTTTGAAGAAAATTTGGGATGAAGCAAATAAGCATATTTTGTTTCGGCTTTAATTTTTTGTTACAGGTTTCCCATTTTGTTTCAACTTGGTGCTAGAAAATTCTGATTCACAGATTCCAAGACCAAAGGGAAATATAGGGATCTGACCTCCTTTGCTACTGCACACAAAACCTTACTAACGTCCAGATATATCACGTCTACTGCTTTCTGCCCATTCACTAGGCCAGTTACTCTGTCCAAAAAAGAAATCAAATTAGTTTAGCATGTTCTCAACAAACCCATGTTGGCTACTACTTATTGTCTACTGTTGAACAAACTAAACTGACTGTTTAATACTTTTCAGCATCTTTCCAAGTGGTATAAGAGGCTACAGGGGGTTAGACCAACAGTCCATTTAGCCCAGTATCCTGTCTTCTGACAGTGGCCGATTTCAGATGCTTCAGAGGAAATGAACAGAACAGATTATCATCAAATTCAGGCTTAGTAGTCCAATATCCAAGTCCTCCTTTCCTCATTCTTGAAGACAGATATTATGTTTACTCGTTGTCAGGCCACCTCTGGGGCCCCATCCATCTTCCAAAAGGTCTCAGAAATAAATCACTAATGGTTCAGATATTGCTTCTGTTAGTTGCTTATGTATTTGAGAGTAAATTTAGAGAAAATGAACAGCGAGACTGTCTTAGAAGCAATTCAGTCCTTGTGTGCATGACGCATGGAAAAACACATCCAACAGGTGAAGAACTACAAACAATTATGTGGATACAGCGGAGGCCAAGCAGACGAAGTCCCAAGACCATGCTGCTTCAGAATAGTCACCCACATCAAACCATGGACTCCACTTAAAACAAGCAAGGTTAGATGACAAACCTCTTCTTGCTGGGCATACTCACTGAATATTTGTCTCTACTTTCCCCAGATTAGCAATACTGCTTCTTACTTGAGGATTAGATTTTATCAGCCTTATATCTGAGCAAAGCCATCACAGTCTTTCTAGATGGAGCTAATCTACTGGATCTGAAGCTGACAAAGCCACTCCTAGACTGAGGTGGAACTTTTCCAAAGGGGTCAGCCCTTCCCAGTTCAGGGGAATAGCTGCATAAACAGATCTAAAAATCCATCTTTGAATGTACCTCTTTAGCTTTCAAGGATCTTTCAGAAAAGGATTTGCACACCATACATTTATCCACCCCTCTGCCATCATCCCCCACCCATCCTAGTCAATTTGTTTGTATTTTAAAAGTTTGTGTTTACTTCTCTGCTACCTCTATTTCCTTCTGTGACTAAAAATTGCACACAACATGGCCACTAGAAGTTTGTGTTCCAGGTCAAAAAAAATTGCAGTATGACATTTAAGACAAACTAATTTTTTCAAGGTTCTGTTTCAAAGTTCTTAACTGCTGAACCACATCAAGACAAAACAAGTTGTTCTCAAAATCCTCCATAAAATGGAGTTACTTAGTCCCTACACAGTTTTAGTAGACTACTTTCTCTCAGCATCTTCTTCCCCCACCACAAGTAACATTTCCATGATCTGAAAGGGCTCACCATAAGCCAACTCAGTTTAAGTGTTTTGCTTAGCATTACATTTTCTTCTTTCAGATCTTAACTAGCAATGCTTTGACTATGAGTGGTCACTAGGGATTAATTTCAAAATACTGACAGTCAGCTGAGCTCCAGGAAGATTTCCCCACCTTATTCCTACAAGAGAAAAAAGTTGATGCAATGTGCTGTTCTTTTCCTTTACACACACACACACACACACACACACACACACACACACACACACACACCTTAAGCAAGCATCATAGTTTTTGCCCCAGTTTTACTTTCTTAGCTTGTAAATTAAACATATACCAGATACATAATTTAAAAGCTTTAAGAGTTCTGTGCATGACTGCCTTTTAAATGGTATTAAAGAAAGGGACTAGCATTACTTCTTTGGTTCTGTTTATGCACGAGAGTAGGGATCAACTCTTTCTTCCCCCAAGTCTCACCACAAACAATTTCCTTACATAAAATGTCAGCTGTGGATCTCTCATACTTATTTTATCTCCCAACTTGAGGTTAAAAAAGTTAGTTTAAAAAAAAATGAACTTTTTTGATTTTCAAGCCATTGGCACTTCAGAATTTAAGCATGATATTTTAAGTATGATTTTTACTTTGCTGGAACAAGAGAGAAAATATTACTTACAGTCCTTAAGAGCAAATATCTGAAAACTAACTCCATGTCTCAATCTTAGTAAAATACGACCTGCCCCCCCCCCAACGAAGGACAAATTTAAAATTACCATTACTCTAATCCAGTGACAAAGTTGAATAAAAGCTAAATCATGCAAAATATAGTAAGCTGCTCTCATGCACCTTTTAAACAATAAGGCTAAATCTAATGTTACAAATATTGAATAACTACCAAGTGAGTCATAACTTAATAAAGGATCAATAGCTCAGCACAGAAGTTACTATAATCCATGTTTTAACTATAACAGCTTTTACAGCAACAGATAACTGAACTATTTCACGCAACATTCCCACATCTGTTGAGAAGAATACTTCTCTGCAATACCACATACCATACAATTCATTAAATAAGACTGCTGGTAACAAAATTACAGACTACCATTTTTCTCACTACCAGTCTTTTATAGTCAGGCATAGAGAGCTAGAACACAACATCCATTTCTACAGCAGAAGTACTTACTGTAGTATGCAAAATATTTATCAGGATTATCAGTAAGTAGCTGGTGAGGTACAAACCTTCATCTTCTAAGGAAGTTATTGTTAAAGCCACCTTCTCTACCCAAAGGTCTCAGTGTAATCTCTCAAAACTCTTTTTCCATACAAGTTGTTCAGAAGACAGTCATGAAGCAATTTGAACAGTATCTGGGAGTTCTCTTGCCAGTTTTCTAACAGGAAATTTGTACACAAATATTTAAACCCAAGGGTTGAACAGTCTAAAAGATTTAGAAACAACTTCCATTAAGTTTAGCAGAAGATACATCTGATATTCCTTAACCATTCTGAAAGATCAAAGGGAGTATTTTAAAAGAAATTGAAACTCTGATCTCCTACGATACTTGACATCCTCAGTCACTGAATGAAGATACCTTGTTATAAAATCCTAATTCCACAAACACATACATACTTATCGTTACTCATTAAAATAAAGGAGGCTACTAATGGCAGTACAATTAAGCACATGCGCAATTATTTGCAGGATCAGAGACTAAAGTCACTTAACATGAAATAAAAATCTGCGTTTTCCATTATATGGAATAAGTGGAATATTACACCATCTGAACCTCCACCCTTTTTTTGGGTATACAACAGGTATGGAAACTGTAAAGGATATAGAAAAGTTAATTTCATGGTAAAATACTTAAAAATAGACCCAAAAAACCTTTAAAGATTGTGAATCAAAAGTTGTAAAATTTCTGTTAAAACTTACTGCCCTCCACATTACTGAAGCCAAAATGACAAGTTCACATACTACTTGGACCTACTGGGGTGGGGAGTAGGGTCTTAGCACTACCTCACCTATTTGAAATTCTTTACAGAAAGACTTATTCCAGACGTTTAGAACAGGTCTTGCACAGAAAATCTTCTAGTTTTGACACCCCCTCCCCCAAAAATACTATAAAGAGCTGTAATCTGCATTTTCATGTTTTGTTATTCTGATTTGATCTAGATTTTTACTTCCCTCCAAAACACATCCTTGACTTTTAGAAATATAATAGGTCTTATCTATGTGAGAGCTGTGAAACAGAATACAAGAAATCACTTATTTTCCCCTGAACAGTATAAATAGTAGCAGTAAACAAAAGTCTTCATGTTGTTTATTCACAACATCTGAAGCTAAAATTCTGAATTCAACTGTCATATTATGTCTCCTGAGGGCACCTTCCCTTCAACGGAACAGCAACAGAATTTGTAATTCTGGAAATACTCTGACATGCCTGACTAGGCCACATAAGTTTAGGTCTGAACAGGAAATATTCAGATAATTTCATGACAGTAGAGAATAACTGAGGTGTACAGAGGACATTTTCTGGCATTCAATGATTGCCTGGAAGAACCTAGAACTCAGAGTTAAGGACCATCCTCAGTGATTAGACGCCTGAATCCTGGAGTTGAAGGCAGTGATATAGGAAGGGTGTCTGGTACCTGCCAATGTGGGCCAAGCTCACATCTGTACTCCCCAGGAGCCTAATGCCTTACAGCCTCTGCCTGCCCAGCCACCCCACCCAACCCCCACCTACTACCCCACTAAGGTCAGTATTACTATCATAAACCACAAAAATAAAGAAGAGTGTAGAGAAGGTAACAACCTGCATGTATTCAGCTGAAACCTGCCAAGAATACAGTGCTTTGTTTTAGATGAGGTCTAGAAACTGAAGACCAGTAGTATATACAGAAGAACAGAATATTAAACTTGCCACTCCATTAATGAAATTGAAGAATTGAAATTTATCAGGAATCTGAACACTGAAGGAGCTGGCAAATTCAATGAAATCAGAATCGTATTGACGGCTGTCATCAAAATGCATCAGAACAAGCTTTTGAGCAGATCTCACTAACTGAAATTAATGGCAAGATTACCATCGCCAGCAATGGAAGCAGGATTTTTGTATGGAAAAAGCAAGGAGGGGAAGAGAAACCACTAGCCTTTGTTAAATATTCTCCTTCAATCCTTTTGGCTACTATACAAACCTTCTCTTAATAATCCTGATCAGAGAGAAAGCTGAATATAGGAGAGCCTCATCTATATCTGATCAAATCTTGAATGAATGTTCTATGAATGCAATCAGTTTGATCCTAGCTCATTTTTAAACACTTTAAAAGTGATATCTACAATACAGCATACAGAAAGCTTTAAGTGATAGCTCTGGGAGATATCTGGAAAAAAAAAATCTTTCCAAGCATAGCTGCAAAGCATTGCTGTAGTTTCTAATAATGCACATTGAGATGGATTGATCAGAGATCTCCGATGATGATGGGCAAAGATTAAAAATGCATAAGACTGAGAAAATAGGCAAAGATTTTTAAAAATGTATAGTCAACAAGAAACAGCACTCCAAAGGAAAAATCAATTTAAAAGAAAATAAATTAAGATAAGAGCAACAGGCCATGCTAAGTGCAAAAAACAAGGCTGATTTATCTCAAGTCTCCCTGCCCTTTCCCATCGCTTGTTATCTTCTTTTATGTTGCCTATTAGGGTGTAATATTGTTGGTTCACAGACCAATCTTTTTATATGTCTGCAGGAAATGTCATGTTTGATACCTATAAAATAAATTTATGGAAGTGGAGGTTGTATTAACTGTTGTTCTGCGAAACATACCCACCCACCCACCCCAAATAAGTGGCCCACTACTGCTTTAAAGAGAATGTTTAAAGCATGAGATGCTTATGTTTAGAATGCTATTAATTTGTTCAAACAAAATGACTTTGCTAGAACACCATTTTGTCATTCTTGTTATTATTATTCAAAGGCCTGGGTGTACCGGCTGATCACAGGAGGACTATGAGCCTCTAATGTGACACAGCCATGAAAAACACTAATGCAATTCTAAAATGCATCAGTGACAGTATTTCTAGTGGAGGTAAGGAAGTGCTGGTCCCATTAAACAAGGAAGATGAATTTAAAAACTGACAGGTGCAGAGAAGGGCTACTGAGAATATCTGAGGAATAGAAAACCCTAAGAAGAGACTCAAAGAGCTTGATTTGTTTAACCTAATCAAAAGAAGGCTATGGGTAGATACAACTGCACTTCATAAATACAGAGGGATAAATATGAGAGAAAGAGGAGGTATTTACATTAAGCACCAAAGTTAACACAAGAACAAAGGGATATAAACTGGCCATCAAGTTGAGACTTGAAATTAGACAAAGGATTTTAATCAAAGGAATGAAGCTCTGGAACAGCCTTCCAAGGGGACAACAGGGGCCATATAAGTGACTTCAACGCTGAGCTTGATCCTTTTATGGAGGAGATGGTATGATGAGACTGTCTGCAGTGGCACGTAACAGATCTGCAACTGCAGCTGGGCAGCATGGCCAGCAGGGGCCAGGAGGCCTGCGTATGCACGGGGCAGACCCCGCCCCCCCAGCACCTGCTGGCCCTGGCCCTGGCACCTTCTGAAGGTGCAGGGGGTGGGGCTGGTACAGGGGCCCACAAAGGTTGCTGAGCCCTGGGCTAGATGATCGTGATTGTTCATTCTGGCCTCTACAACTCTTGAGTCTAAAATTCCCTTAGTTAATTTATCAATAATCAGCTTTGATACAGTAACAAACTCTAAAAATACCATGTCAGTTACTGACAAGGCTTAGCCAAGAAACTCACACAGATGCTCAGTTTCCAACTAAAAGCTGCAATGGAGAAACCACAAGCAGCTTCCCATGGCTCCTCATAGAAAACAGGGAGGGGAGAACTAGCTTCCAGCAGGGAACTGGAAGGGTGGAGGAGGCAGCGTACAGTGCTCTCAGCTCCCCACACTGCCCCCTTGCGTCAGTGGAAGTGCTCCTAGGAGGACACACTCCACTGACCACAGGAGGGTAGACTCGTCAGCCACACAGGAATTAGTAATGTTCTTCTAGTGTACGCAAGGCCTTGGCCTGATAAAATTTAGGAGATATCTTGTGGGTTTTCTCTTATTTCCTTTTGGAACCAATCTGAATTTCTATACTTGTACCATTTATAATTACTTAAAATCTATTTTTCTGTAGATAGTAAACTTATTTTGACATTTTATTTAAGCTGCTGTTATTTTCATGGAGGTTTGGGGAGTCTACTGCGGTTTCAAACACTGGTACATATCCGTATCCCAGATAGCACAAAGAACTAATATGAGCAGTGTAAGAGGCACATTTCTAGGTTGCAAGGCTGGGGCCTCTACAGCTGTCTCCCTGTATAGAGTTCATGGGTGGCTATGAGAGCTTTCAAGTAATTTTGGGTGTACTAACAGCTGTGGGAGGACAAGGTCTGCTTGTCATGACAGGAGCAGTGTAAGAGGTATCCTGAGCTAGAGAGTAAAGGGACCACAACAATCCCATAGTCAAGGCTTTATCCTAAAGCATGTCACATTCCCCCTTCCCCCCCCCCAAAAAAAAAACCCCAAATAAATAGGTACACTTGTAATAGAGGCACCTG
>ML681967.1:49363-194866 GCA_007922195.1 Podocnemis expansa | reverse complement strand
CAAGGCTTTATCCTAAAGCATGTCACATTCCCCCTTCCCCCCCCCCCCAAAAAAAACCCCAAATAAATAGGTACACTTGTAATAGAGGCACCTGAGTGGCTCTACATGTCAATACCAAGTTTTCTACTTCAAGCAAAGTTGCCTGACAAAAAGCATCTAGCTCCAGTAAGAAGGCAGCTTCTCAATGTGGAGAATTTGTGGTTCACCACACATGCTTCAAGGACAGATATTTGTAATATCTTTGAGGGCTGTGTCCAGTATCCTCCTAAAACAAAGCATCTCTAGTGGAAATAAGAAAGGAGTTTTGATTTGGATCTCTCTCTCACAGAAACACACAGAAACCTTTTAAACTGAATTTTTAGAAGTTCAGTCTCCTTTTTTTTAAAAACCACTTATAAAAGGTAGATAAACCATGTATCTCACTAACTATAAACAGAGATGGAGGCTAATCTTACCGGTAGCTTTCTCCAACTGTTACAATTTCCACTTCACTGTCTGTTGAGGTAACATTGATTTCTTCGTTGGCAGTGACCTGGGGAGTGGAGGATGCTTCAATCACTACAACATCTTCATCAATACTTCCTGGAGCAGGAAGGGAAGAGAGAGAAAGAAAAAAATAAAAAAAAAAATCAACAGTTCAGATTGTGTACATTTCATGCTGCCTTTCTCGTGCAAAATTCATTTTTTTGTTGATAGCTAATACTTTTTAATATAAAAAACTTTTTTTTTTAAGTTTATGGATACAGAATAGCTCCTATAATGATCCTGTAACACAAACCACTCAAAAATGACCAACCAAATCTGATCCAAAATAATTAGTTATTGAGATAAGCAGTCCTATTTTAACACTACCTCCCCCCCAACCCTCAGCAACTATAAAATTTTGGTTTATGAGCTAGGATTAGGCATTACAACAATTTACTGAGATGCTTGTAATTGAAAAGTGAAGAAACAGATAAGAGTAACTGACAGATCTTGAACAGAACATCTCCATAGTTCGCAGTAAATAAGATGAAGTTCAAAGACTAGAGACAGACACAGCAAATAGATATGCAAGCTTCTACAATAACAGATCAAAAACATTTTAGTCATTACCCATCCAAATTTACTGAGCGCCTACCTTAAAAGATTAAAAGGCAAGCCTAGAAAAGACGATTAGAGAGAGCTGAAGACTGCCAAACTGTGACCTAAATTTTTAAAGGAACTTGCATGAACGTATTGGTGCTTACAGATGTGTGTACTGGATAGCCAGTTTTCTTTGACCATCACACGCATGCACTATGCACGCTCCAAGATCGATCAGAACTGCAAATGGCCAAGTACAGACAATTTTCATTTGCAATTTCAGCACCAGTATCTTGAAGATGGGTTCCTATTCCTACAAGGTAATTGTCTCCATTGTCCAGTAATCTCCTGACCTGTCCCACTGCTGCTCAGGGTGGCAAGCCTTTTGTCAACTGCTGGAAAGCGCAACAACAGGATCTAAAGGGTTGTTAGAACAATAGGTCAGCTAGGCCAGCCTCAAATTTAGCACTTGCCTCAAAAGCTTAAAACAGACCCAGGTGTGCAGCCCCTTCTATGGTGTTAAATCTTATCTACTGGCTGTAAACTTCTGGATGAATACACACTGTGTCTGGAAGAAGACATATGAAGTCACCTTAATCAACTGATGATCCCAGGCTTCCAGAGAGCCCTGCCTTGAAGCTGTCAAATACAGTTTGGCCAGTCATATTAATATGGTTAGAAGCTGTGGGGCTGCCACCTACAGACCCACTCTAAAATGGTATAACTGGTGTCCCATGATTTAAGATGAAGACACTGGAATGTGTCTGGAACAATTGTGAATGAGGGACTACAAAGGGGTAAAATCACCACTCCCCTGACACACTACAGCAGGAATAGGGAGCTATTTCTAGTGCGCCAGTCTAAAGTGACATGAACTGAGGAGATCCACTCTAGAAAAATGCAGGCAAAGTCCTGTCACTTGAGAGCTCCTGAAGAGAGAGACCTCAGGTGCAGCGTGCTCAACAGATCTCACAGCACTTATGATGGAAAGGGCAGATGAACAAACTGGCACACTGGGCCAGCCTCCTTACATTCATCTTTTCCCTGAATTCTTATGTTTCCCAATGGATAAGAACTACATTCTACAATTAGACAACAACTTAACACTGTGGCAATACAGTCAATTGCAAAATGGCACACACACCCCCAAATACACAACTATCTCAATAATATGTGTAGCAGATCATGGTGGATTAAAGTTGTTTGGGTTTAAAATAAATCATATTTTTATTTAAGCAGACTAATTTTTGAAAAATAAACCTATTTAAAATTTAATTTTAAACAACATGTTAAGGCCAAATCTATTGAAATCATTCAAATGAAAATAAAAATAGTATTAGGCAGTGTGCGTTTCTTGCTGAAGTTTTTTTAAAAAGTCACACCACCAAGCTATTAGTGTCAAGGAGTTGTCACATAGTTGAGCACTGGGGTCTCAAACTCAAAAGCACCAGATGGGCCACATGAGGACTAGTATGTTAGATGGAGGGCTGCACCACTGAAACCTTTTCAAACAATAAAAAGTATAGTTAAAATGAAAAGTAATACACACACAAACGCGCGCACGCCAAGAGTAAGTGAGAATTACTTCTGTTCAAGATGGAGGTGTCATCAGGAAGACAGTAAGTAAACACACTTTAAATTTTGCATTATTAAGTATTTGAGAAATTCTAAATGTTGTTGCAGGCTACAGGAAATAACTTTAGGGGTCACTAGTTTGAGACCTCTCGTATAGCAATACCAAAGATCTCACCTGTTGAATCAAAGAGGGGTAACAGTAACACAGCACACTCCAATGAGACAAACAATTCCATGGCACACCCACTTTTTCCAGCTGAATTAGTTGTTCATAAATGTCACATTTACTTACATCTACTATGGTTACGGTCGTACTAGAGAGGTTTGCAACATAGTGCATACAACAAGCTAAAGGAGGACCAAACGCATCAATGTTTAAAATCCACCAGAAAAAAAATGTCATTTCCATTTTACTCTTTGTCCACCTGTCTTTAGAATGTTCACGTTTAAGAACTGAAAGACTGATATCTTGTTTTTAATCTGATGATTAATTTTGACAAGTTTTATGAGTTGTAATTTTGGTTGGAGAGAATATTGTTTAAGATAAAACTATGTTTGTTTTACATTGATTTTCATTATATTTGTACAAAATCTCATGGCACACTTGGACAGTTCTCACAGCACATCTGTGTGCCACTGCAGTAACTCACAACTCTGGGAAAGCCAGAAGATGATCACACTAGGTCTGAATATCAGAACATTATCCAGGGGTCTCAAACTCAAGTCACCACCAGGGCCGCATGAAGACGACTAGTAACATTAGCCTGAGGACCGCACCACCCGAACCTTTTTATACAATGATATGGCAAATACTGGTAACAATAGTGTTGTTGCAGGCTGTGGGTAATAGCTTTAGGGGCTGAATGCAGGCCACAGGCCACGTGTTTGAGACCCCTGACCCTGTTCCACCCTATGTGTGAGCCCTGCACTACAGCAGGGATGGCTCCAGCCCAGTTCACTTCAGCTCATATGAGAGCTTTACAAACCCAAGCTGCTACCAAAGACATTGATAGCTACATCTGCTACAATAACAAAGTTTGGGATGCTTAATAAGCTCAGATAGGCCAGAAAAATGCACTGAAGAAGTATTTCATTAACATGCCAACCAATTAGAGGAAGAGGAGATTCCTAAATAAATATGTACTCAACATCATGGCATGGTTACCATGGCAACCTGCCAATCTCTTCAAGGAGGCACAGAGGACAAGCCACTGGTGCTTGAAGCAAAGAGCATTATTGGCATTGACTTACACATCTGCTTAGGTCTCATTTCAATTGTTAAAAATTTATATGCACTTTCTATGTTTTGTCCCAGTCAGCTGTAGTTAAAACCCACAAAGTGAAGCATGAAACATAGCACTATATTATTTCTAAAGTATTCCCTTGGCTCCAGGCATGCCCAACACAGAAAGGCAAGTCCATACACTGACTGAGTAGAGAACAAACACTTCCCCAGTCAAATAATGCCATTCAGCCAGCATGGTCATGAGAAGCAACAGAAGACAAGGTGACTGCTGAGAGCATTAACAAGAGGACTGTAGGTAACAGGAATGAAGTGTGCATAACAAGATCTCTCAAAAGGACATGCTGGCCACCAAGCTGCAGTTAGAGAAGGGCCTGCTAGTCAAGGGAAAAGAAAAAAAGGCAGCTGACTCAACAGAAGACTCAAGTAATCACCTAGAATTAACACAGAGCAGAGGTCAGCACCACATGGATGAGCAGCCAGAGCCTACAGAAGTTAACAAGCAACTTAGGTACCAGTACTTCAACTACTAAGCAGATTTTGTCTCCCTCAGGGAACTGATGGGCAGGATCCCTTGGGAGGCTGATCTGAAGGGGAAAGGTGTCCAAGAGAGTTGGGTGCATTTTAAAGAAACCCTGCTAAGGGCACAAGAAGATACAATTCCAATAAGGAGAAAGCACAGCAAATGTGGAAGGCGCCCACTGTGGCTTAACAGAGAGCTCTGCACTGAGCTGAAGCATAAAAAGGACGCTTACAAGAAGTGGAAGTTAGGACAGATGACTAAGGAGGCATATAAAGACATTGCTCGGGTCTGCAGGGATAAAATCAGAAAGGCCAAAGGACAAATGGAGTTGCGACTAGCAAGGGATGTGAAGGATAACAGGAAGGGGTTCTACAAGTATATCAATAACAAGAAGAGGATCAGGGATGGTGTAGGTCCCTTACTGAATGGGGCAGGCATCCTCGTGACAGAGGATGAGGAAAAAGCTGAAGTGCTCAATGCTTTGTTTACTTCAGTTTTCACAAGCAGGGTCAGCTCCCAGCCCACTACACTAGGTACAGTAGACTGCGGAGAAGAAGAGAGGCCCTTGGTGACAGGAGATCAGGTTAGGGACTGCTTAAAGAAACTAGATGTGCACAAGTCCATGGGGCCGGATGAACTGCATCCGAGGGTGCTGAGGGAGCTGGCTGATGAGATAGCAGTACCGTTGGCCATTATCTTTGAAAACTCATGGCGAACAGGGGAGGTGCCAGAGGACTGGAAAAAAGCAAATATAGTACCTATCTTCAAGAAAGGCAAAAAGGATGATCCTGGGAATTACAGACCTGTCAGCCTCACCTCAATCCCTGGAAAAATCATGGAGCAGCTTCTCAAAGACTCCATCCTGAAACACTTGGAGGAAAATAGAGTAATCAGGAACAGTCAGCATGGATTCACCAAGGGTAAATCATGCCTGACCAACCTCATCGCCTTCTATGATGAGATGACTGGATTTGTGGATGCGGGAAGAGCTGTTGATGTGATATACCTTGACTTTAGCAAGGCTTTTGATACAGTTTCCCACAGCATTCTCACTGGCAAATTAAGGAAGTATGGGTTAGATGAGTGGACTGTAAGGTGGGTAGAAAACTGGCTAGATCAACAGTTTCAGCGTGTAGGAATCAATGGCTCCATGTCAAGTTGGCAAGCAGTAATGAGTGGCATGCCCCAGGGGTCGGTCCTGGGGCCAGTTCTGTTCAATGTTTTCATTAATGATCTGGATGATGGGATAGATTGCACACTTAGTAAGTTTGCGGATGATACCAAACTGGGGGGAACAGTAGACACCCTGGAGGGCAGGGACAGGATTCAGGGAGACCTAGACAAATTGGAGCAGTGGGCCAAGAGGAATCTCATGAGGTTCAACAAGGACAAGTGTAAAATCCTGCACTTGGGACGAAAAAACCCCATGCACTGCTACAGGCTGGGGAGTGATCAGCTAAATAGCAGCACTGGAGAAAAGGACCTGGGAGTCATGGTGGATGGGAAGCTGGATATGAGTCAGCAGTGTGCGCTTGCTGCCAAAAAGGCCAATGGCATACTGGGCTGCATCAGAAGAAGTGTTGCCAGCAGATCGAGGGATGTGATCATTCCCCTCTATTCTGCACTAGTGAGGCCACGTCTGGAATACTGTGTCCAGTTTTGGGCTCCCCACTACAAAAAGGACATGGACAAATTAGAGAGAGTCCAGAGGAGGGCAACCAAAATGATCAAAGGGCTGGAGCACAAGCCCTATGAAGAAAGACTGAAGGAACTAGGCTTATTTAGCCTGCAAAAGAGAAGACTGAGGGGGGATCTGATAGCAACCTTCAACTACTTGAAGGGCTGCTCCAAGAAGGATGGAGCTCGACTGTTCTCGGTAGTAACAGAGGGCAGAACGAGAAGCAATGGTTTCAAGTTACAGCTGGGGCGGTCCAGGCTGGATATTAGGAGAAACTTCCTTACTAGGCGAGTGGTGAAGCATTGGAATAAGCTGCCTAGGGAGGTGGTGGAATCTCCATCTATGGAGGTGGTCAAGGCCCAGCTGGACAAAACCCTGACTGGGATGATCTAATGGGAGTGGTCCTGCTTTTTTTGGCAGGGGGTTGGACTAGATGACCTCGTGGGGTCCCTTCCAACCCTATGATTCTATGATACTTCCTCTTCTGAGCTGTACCACCTAGCCAAGCAATCAGTGAAAGGCTATGTTCTTCTGTTTCTCCAGACTTACATCTGCTCAAGGCACAACTCACTTGGATGCGTGTTCTAAGTCAGGTTTGGTGACCATCATGCATTTCTGAATATATGCTTGACTCATTTGAGGTCACATGCCCACAAACTAGCCTGCTTGTGTCTGCTCATTTTTCAGCATGCCAGCTCTTCTGAGTCTCCAACATGTGCTCACCTCCTGTCACCTCTGGGGAATTCTCAATGAATAAAGTAAGCCAGTGACTCAGAAATATGCCTCTCCCACTGGTCTGAGGGTACCAGTTTTACTTCTGAAGCATTTTTACACAGCCTACCTCCTTAATGATGATTTTAGGGTGAGAATCAGTGTAGCATGTACAGATTGTGTTGTTTTGATGACTGCATGCATTTTGTAACTTGCATGTAGTCCCAACCAAAAATAAAAAAAGGCAAAGAAGACTTTAGGACAGAGCATAAAATTGCATGAACTGTTCTCCCAGTTGTATTATGTTCTCTACAATTTGTAAGTAAAAACAGTGACAGAATTACAACTTTATTTGCCCCTCCTGTAGCCATTGCAATTTATACACAAAAATAGAAAGTTAGCATGTTCTGAAGATAAAGAGTTCCTCATTGATCAGAACACTGATGTTTACAAAGGCATACAAATGAAATTTCAAGTTAGTGCAAAAAAAAAAATCAGTATTTTGTTAATATTTGTTCCTTAACTTTTTGGCAAAAACACTGTTTTCAAGAATATTCCTACTTTTTTTAAAGCTTTCTAAATGCTGGTTATTATTCTATTACATTTTCCCAGACAGCTAGAGACAAATATTCAAAATATTAAGCCAGTTTTGCCAAGTTCTGCTCACCCACTCATTTTGCCACAGAGATATTGATAGGCAAGTAACATATGGAGCTCGCCCTCTCCTTCCATTGTCATCAGTTTTTACAGAATAGATTTTGCCTTGAAAGGTAAAACTTTCCTGACAATTTGGCAGGAGTAAATTATGCATACCCACTTTCAATGAACGAACCAGCTTACTGGGAAAAGGAAAATTTACATACATCACAAGACATTGGTAAGACATTTATGTAGTTGCACACTGATGATGCTTAACCCTTTAACTAACGGGTGACAGCAGTAAGAGCCAATTAGTGCATCTGTGACTGACTGCCCACTGTCCTGTCGGGGAGGAGCTCCATAAGGCTCATTAGCCACCTAGGTCTTATTAATGAGCTGAAAGACCTTAGTAAGACCTTAGCTGAGGGACTCTCCTGTGCAGGGAAACTCCTACACCTACCTACTACCCTGCTGAGAGAACCCCCAATGTAGCATTTACATTGAAGTAACACAGCTGTGCCGTCTTAAATTTCAAGTGTATACAGGCCCTAAGTGCATGAGTGTAGGACAGGAATCTCCTTTTTTTTGCAGTGGGGGGGGGGGAATCAAAGCACAAGGACCTAATATGGATGGTTTAGGATCATTGCTCAAAGATGTCAGAGTTAAGGTTGTTTGTGTGTGCATCCTACCTTTATATTTTGTGGTTTCCTGATGTTTAAGTTTTAGATTACACGCTGTCATTGGCAAAACCTGAACTCTGAATTAACACTTTTATTATCTGTAGCTAGTGAACTGAATGTTTCTAGTCATCAAATTTTTCAGCTGGAAGATCTCATCTCTCATATCTACTTTTACACAGAGACTGAAAAAAGAAAAGCAGTTTTCATACTTTAACTCCAAATTGGTCTAACTCTTACCCATTCACTGAACAGAACTAGAACTAAACCTGAAAGATTCTCTACGCACCTACAGAAGAGGCTACTGCTGTCAAAAGCTGCTTTAGCACTTCAGCAAACTCTAGTTCCAGGTGGTTAGCCAGTGACTTCCACCTGTTCAGTGGTCTATTTAAAACTGCAGCAAAAACATTAACAATGATCAATACTACTTATTTCATTTAATTTAAATGATTTTAGTAACTGAAACTAGCTTAGGCCTTAACATACGATGTCAATTCCTATTTTTTCGTATAAAACTGCATTTATTTCAAATCTCTCTTCTTTAGGAAAAATACCAATTATTTTTATCTATCCTGCTAACAGACCACAGTCTGGAACCATTATTTTATTCCAGTGCAGGAGGCAGAGCAAAGGTTTGTTGTAGGAACTTAAACTCTGAATTTATTTATTACTACAAATTAATAGAACTGCACTATTATGCTGATAAAAATAATACACTGAAATCTCTTAATACGAGAGCTATAGTACTCCCTCCCAAAGAAAATACTTCTTATTTTACAGAAAGAGCACCATCTAAAGCGTCTGTAAGCAAAAAGGTTAAGGAAAGCCGTGCATATACCATAAGAGGAACAAATTACTAACCAACAAGATTAAATCATTCTAAACACCAAGAGTTTAGTCTTACCTGAGGGAACAGCTGTGCTGTTTTGGTGGTTGTCAGCAGGAGATACAAATAAGTCTTCCTCCCCTTCAGTGGACGAACTAGAGGAAGATTCACTACTGAGGTCATTCTCACTGGAACTGCTAGAGCTGGGTAGCAAATCATACTTTCTTCGAGCTAACACCTCCCTTTTTTTCCTCTGCATTAAAATTCGCTCTTTTTGGTTTTGTGTCCGCTGTGAGGAGGTGGTTTTCACAAACCTCTTTCTACATGGAAGTCTTCCCAGTGAACTGCTGTGAAAACAGGGTCTTTTCATTAACAGTCCAGGTACAGATTCCGTCTCAGTCCGAGGCCATTTCTGTGACCTTGCACTATGAGTTCTACTTGTACTCAACACTGGCTGAGTATGTCTTACAGGGGTCTCCTTTTCCTCATCAGATGTGATTGTATCAGAGTCTCCAAAACGTAGACTAGATGAAGGTGAAGACACACAGTCACTAAATGAAGAATCATTGTCTTCACTCTGTGTTTCTAGGTGTTGTCTTAGTCCTAAAAGTCCCTGGTTTTCTTTAACACCACAGTTCTGAGCATATGAAGGGCCAGCCTGCTGACTCTTGCGTTTTTTCCGCACCACAATACTTTTGTCTTGTTCTGGATGATTGCCATTCATGTCCTGCTTTTGAGAGTCACCACACAAGTGAGAGAATTCATTCCCTACTTTACTGGCAATCATCTCAACTTCTGCAGGAAAACTTTTGGCTGCCCCAAGGGGCTCAGGGTTCAAGAGGATCCCCTTCAGACTCTCCTGTCTCTTTGGTGCATCAGAGGGAACTTCACTCTTCATATCCGCTTTTATAGTATAGACTATATTACATTCAGGAGTCCATTGAGACATGGAAAACTGCAAGAAAGGCCTGAAAGGAAAATCAAACATGCATCAAGAAAGAAATCTAATTTACTATTAACATTGCACTAGCATGGCAATAGATTAGCAACCAAAAAACACTCCATTTTTTAATGCCAATTGAGCGTACAAGCTATTTTGCTTCTACTAAAGTGTCAGAAGAAAGGCTGACTTTATCAAGTATTTTTCCTGCTAGAAACACATTTTTGTTTTTATTCCAGCTTGTAGCTCCTAGAAATTCAGTCAGCCAACCTGTCTATTCTACCTTCGGCCCCAGGGTTTTACATACAATTGTTACCAGCACTAATGGGCTTACCAGCCTAAGTATACAGCGTATAAAATAGCTGACTGCTAAATATCAAGACAGGACGATGATAAGGCGGGTTTTCAATGGCTCAACCTGCTGGTGATCCCATCTTTGCACAAGGCAACACCTCCCTGCCCACTCCCCACAGCCCCTAGAGCCCTTGACCCCATGCCCAAGCCTGAATCCAGCTCTGGTTGGGAACGCAGAAGAGGCAGACGGTCACAGCTGGGCTCCCAGCTGTGTACTGGAACCAGGAGGCTGAGACTTAACTCCTAGCCAATGGCCAGGCAGCACAGGCTACTTTAAAAAGCCCTGTGGGCCACTTTTGGCCTTCAGGTCAGGGGTTGGGAACCCCTGACTTACAGCAAGGTATCCAACAAGGAAAATACAGAGGTCCTGATCACCAGGATGAAAGGAGAAACTTGGTAAAAAGCTGAAAAGCAAGCAAGCTTTAAGTATGCAGCCATCTAATACAGATAATGCAGTGTTCCACACGAAGCCAGAATGTCTGATGTCAAAATGTCAAACCGTTCTTATGTCTTCATATACATTCAGTGTAAGTAAAGTAGAACCCTTCTCTTCTAGCCATTACTGGATTTTACTTAAGTGTTGAATGAGTTACAGTACTAAGGGATTTACCATTGAGAACTCTCAGTGTTACATTATGACCCACAATGCTCAGTTTGTCAATTTCATGGCAATTTTTAAGACATCCTCGAACTGTAACACAAGTGCTTTTAAAAATATAATCAGCATTAAATACGACTCTAAAGGTGTCACAGAACTAGTCTGTGTTTCGCATTGCTGTAAATAATTTTACGGAAATATATGAATACTCACGATTACTCCAGAAAGTTTTGTTAAGTTCTGGCAAAGGAAAACATTCCAGCAAACCAGTTAGAAATTTGCCAATCCATTCTGGGCAATTACTACTTTAATGCTCCATCAGAAGGTTTACATCAGATGTTTGGAGTAAAACAATTTTAGAACTGGCACATAGCTTTGGCTCCCTCCTCTCCTCCAGTGCAGCAAGACCTACTACATTCTGTTAGATCTGTTCCGCTGTTTTGACCAGTACTAGGAATGATGTTTAAGTGTCAGAATGTTAACCAAAGAATGCTGAATTTCATACAGTACAATTTAAACTGAAAAGAGTTAGCTCTGGGGGAATTTACAGAGACTATCTTTTAACACGTCACACGCAACTCAACATGCTTATCAACAGGCCAGTGACTCTGTCAGGCACAGTTTATTGGTTTCTAAAATATGCTCATCTACTAGACTGCCTTGATGGTTGATGCATGTTTTTGAAATAATTCTGATACATTTCCATATTTAAAATAGATAAATGGCTTTAATTTGTCACCATCAACAAATCCTATAGCATGGGAGGTATCTCCACCCAAAAGGCCTAGGACATGGTCACAGCGAGTTGCCACCTTTGACCAATCACAGACAGCTGCTGGGAACACAAGGGTTCCTACCATGATGCTGTTGTTAACCATGCCTAGGCATGCTCTTCCACAGCAACATCTGTATGAATTTCTGCTGGCCCCCCTGCTGCAGGATGGAGGGAACAGGATACTTAATTCATTCGTAGTCCTTTTTTTGTTTTAAATGAAGGTTTCTACCATTGCACCCTTGGCTTCTGTAAGTGGGGTGCAGGATTTCTAATCTATACTGCTTCAACCCCATGAACAAACAGTGCAGACCTCTGCTATGCCTATTCATGGCTTTCCTAATAAGCAGCCAGGTGGTATTAACCTGATGTTTAAATTTACCTGCTTTTCTTCAGAGCTATGGGACTACAGAGACTTTTCATTTTCAAATCTGCTGCTCAAGTAAGCCATGAATAGCATCATAAATATTGAAACTGTACATTGGCAGAATGAGGAAGAGAGTGCTAGATCAGTTAACATTTTATACAGTTACAAAGAACACCTGAAGGACTAGTAACCTGACTTTAATGATCTATTTGTTTCTACAAAATGTAATGGCTCACACCCAGTTTCTCACTAAGAAAAGTTTCCTTTTTACGCAGATTCTACCACTCCAGGTTTTATAAGAGCTTGTGTCTACAAGTTTCACTCTTTAAAATAAACTAATGTAACATCACTCCTGTAGTTAAACTGGTGAAACCAGGCCTAAGTTCACAGCTCAGTATGTGGTACCAATCACAGTGATGAAACAACTATTTCCCTGACTGCATCAAAAATTTTTGGAACTTGCATACCCATAAGGCTAGAAGGTTCCTCAAAGTGGCCTTTGTCTAAGCCTCTGCATATTTGTCCTCAGCAAAAACCATGCATTAGATGCTGTCTGTTCGAGAAGAGCCACCACACAAGAACACGTGGTAGCTGATGAATGACGAACGCTGGCACACGTGTGATGGGATACAGTTAACCTAAGAGTAACAAATGTAGACATAATTGTAACTGCAAGCTTGGTGTTTCCCTCCCTTCTCATATTAAGAGGTTGCTAGTTTGGCTGTTCAAGAATCTGAATATTTTTACTACTGCCAGCATCAGAATAGCATCCCCAGGCACCTACAGACCCCAACAATACTTGACTTCTCACCAACTCTGTTCTTAAGCCTGTCTACACTTAAAAATTAAATTGACCTATGCAACATGCTAAGGATCATGAAAAATTTGTGCATCAAGTACTGTAAATAGGCTGATGTAGACACAACTAAGTCAAAGGAAGAATTCTCTTATGGACAAGTGGCTTTACCACATCAACAGAAAAACTCCTTCCATCGCTATAGGAAGAGTCTACATTTTGGTGCTATAGCTACAGCAGTGCCACTCTACTGCAGAGGTATCCTTATTCACCTACTCTCCCAGTGCACACCATTAACATCCACTCCCTACTATCTGTCACACAAACAGCTCCCAGTGTTCACCAAAAGCAACATGTTTTGTTTTGGTTTTTAAAAGGATTCCAGTGGCACAGATTCCCTGTACACTGCTGTAAAATTATAATAATGTGTCTTTGCATTGTGTTAACTAACTTCATTAGGCTTGTGCTATAATTCCCTGTCAAAAGGAAGAATAAATCTGGCAGGTGTCTTAGATATTACGGCATAGGGACACTGGATCAGAACAAATCCAGTAATTTCATTTATGTTTTTTTTGGTCAACAATCAGGCAAAATGACACAGGAGACATTACAGCTCATTATTTGAATAGATCAGTGGTTCCCAACCAGTGTGCCGGGGCAACACCCAAAGTATAACTCCAGCTCTCAGGGATGCTGGCAGCAAAGCTCCCTCCCTGCTCAGCCCAGCCACGTGGGCTGGGCAGGGCTGGGAAAAGGCAGCGGTTAAAGTAAGGGGGAAAGCACTGGAACACAGTTCTGGGGCCCCCTATTTTTAGGCAGGCAGCTTTCTGCCCCCCTAAAAATAGAGGAAGGCACCAGAATGCAGAGTTCCAGGGGGCCCCCTAAAACTAGCAGGAGCAGCCAGAAGGCAGAGAGTTTCAGGGGCTCCACCTTAAACCCCAGCAGCAGAGAGCTGGGGAGGCTGGGAGTGTGAGAACCTCCCCCTGCAGGGTGGAGCAGCTTGTGTCAGGCAGCCTTTAAACAGGCCAGGTAAGGGCCTGGGGGGAGAGGGGGTGCTGCTGGGGGTTGTGTGGGGTAGGGGTGTGTGTGTGTAGCAGAGGTGGGTGGGAGTGGGTGTGTAGCAGAGGGGGTGTAGCTGGGGTTGTGGGGTGGCTGTGTGTGGGAGGGTATGGCTGGAGGCCTAGTTCTGGCCCCTGCAGTGATGGCAGGGTCCATCATAGGGGAGGGGAGGACGGGACCCACTGGCATGGGAGGGAGCAGCGGTGGGGTGAGGATTTGCCCTGGGTGGCAGGGAGCCACTGTGGAGAAGGGGGAAGTAGGTGCTGCACCATGCTCCCCTGCCCTACCTTCCCACTGCCGAGGTTCCCCCGCCCCTCCACAAAGCCATTCCTGTTCTCCCTTCCCTTCTTCTCTTGCCACCCCTGCCCTGCTCTGCTCCCCACACTTGCTCCTGCTACTGCACACAACTCCTGACCTCCCGTGTTTTGCCACCCCTGCTACACCACACAGCAGCATTTCTGAAACACTGTGCCATGGTTCATGAATATTCACATGTAATTTTAGTTAATTTGAATATTCATGAGTTTTTAAATTGTGGTGTGCCTCAAAAAATTTGAAGGTATCAAGGTGTGCCATGGTGGAGAAAAGGTTGGGAACCACTGGAATAGATTTGAAACAAATTCCATAACTGTACACCGTCTACCATATCGTAAGGAAGAGCTATACTGAAATTGGAGAGCAGCATATGGACAAGGCTATTTTCACTCCAGGAACCCTTTACCCTACCCTACAAGTGGTGGCATATTATTGGCAGAGAGTGTCCCATATCACATTAGCTTCCCTGGTACTTCCTGCCAGGGAAGATTTCCCTCCCTGTTGGAATGTTAGGCCCCTGGTATGCAACAAGAGCATTCTCCATAGACCACTCTGAAAAAAACTACTAACACTTTTGCTTTTACAATTGTGAAACAAAAGCAGCAATACTCTGAGCGAGGTATTTAGTGGCATATGCACTTCCATTTAGGCACCCCAAAGGCCAATACAACAGCATCTGGCTCCCACTAAGATAAAATTAGAAGCAACTCCATTCCTCTCAAAGTAATCAATCTAAAGCAAATGACAAGCAGAACACCAACCAGCACCACAGAAATATCCGTGCCATTACATTCTCTAACACAAGGCGGGAAAACCACCAATGACATACATAATGGAGTTTAAAATTCATGCAGAATTTGCCAACCAACCAGAATTGTCTTCTATTAAGAGGTCAGTGATCTGTTCCTGTGCCTCAATTTCCAGATTTATACTTCTTGTAATGGTGGCATTGTGGAGTGGGCAAATGTATTTTGGATCACACCAGCACCTAAGCCCCTTGTTTACTTTGCACAAGGCAACAAAATTTAGGTTTGGCAAGACTGCTGAATTTTATGACACACTAAGGTAGCTCACTGAAAAAAAAATTCTAGTTCATTAGCTAACCACTTCTATTAAGATCAGCAGCTATGAGATTGTTAATACCAATAGTTAAATAATTATTGCTAGGTCTGAGTTAATTTTAAGTGTGTTTCAGATGGTTTTCAAACTCAAAGACATCAGTTTACACTTGTATTGCATTCTCTTCATAGTCACTGTAAGCAATAGTGATTTTTTGTGAAATGAAAGCTGATTTTGAACAGAACTCTGCAGCAAGGGGTATTTGCTGTAACAGAACTACTATAACAATACAATCCACAAGGCTTTGGATACCCTCATCTCAGTTTAGAAGACCCTAGTCACAATAAAATCTTTCTAATAGTAGAATTACTGATTAAGTGGCTTGCGATATGTTTGTAGAATTTTATCCTATATCATTAAACAAACATGTGACAATGGGGTTACACATCTGTGATCTCTCTCTAAGGGCACATCTACACTGCCAGAAACATTATCAGCAGTGCTGGATTGATTCCACTGAGCAGCAGTGGAGACATAATCAATCCCAGAAATCAACAGTGTCAATCCACCCCTGCAAGAAGAGTAATCCTGCATTGACTGGAAGGCATTTCCTGTCAGCACAGTGGGAACACCACACTTAGTAGAATTTAGTAAGTCGACAGGAGATTTTATATATCAGGCGTGGCCAAACTGTGGCTCAGGAGCCACATGTGGCTCTTGAATGAAAAATTGTTGCTCCTGAAAGAATGTCAGCAAATCAATTTAAGAAAGCAGCTCCAGCCCAGGAGTTCAGGAGGGGGTCAGGACAGTGGGAAGACGTGCATCATGGTTGGGATTTAAAAAAAACTCTCCGCTAGTCTGCAGTCTTCTACACAGAGCAGCAGCTAAGTTTTTACTGTATAGGCCTAGTTTTCACGGTAACCTTAAGTAATTATTGGAAACTGAGATTAGTAGGATCAATATTTGTCCCCCTTTTACAACAAAATTAAAGTGTGCAATGAATTTTAAACTTCATAATTTTGGAGTAGGTAAAAGCATATGGCTATATGCCTCAGGACAGCTCTCGAAGGTTTAATAATCAACTTCTGCGGCCCTTGAGTTCCATAAGCTTGGCCACCCCTGCTATATAGCTTGCGTGTCTCCCATCAACTGCCTTCAAAATCCACTGGCAGTGTAGACCAAGCCTAAGAAACAATACTCATTCCCTTGATCACTGGGATTGCAAGTTACATCAGCAGTGTTCAGAGAACCTCAAAGCAGTGAAACTAACTGAAAGGCACCAGTACCTCTGGTCATATAATTAATGTCACCTCACTCAAGACGTTTTCCACCAGCATTTAGCCTCGGAGCAACCTTCCTTGGCCTCTTCAGAGCCTATAAAGTCTTTCCCACTAAGTACAGTATGACAGTGCTGCAAAGTCCTGATAGGCTGAAAGGAGTATTGAAAGCCACATTCAGGAAATTAAGTCATGTCTTGCACTGGCATTGTAACACATTAACAAAAGAAGAAATGCAGCCCTTGGTCTTAAGACAGTTGATATACTTTAAAGAATTTAAGAAGAATCATGTACACAGAGTTAGCTTCCAATTTTTGACTCCCATAATGCTATTTGCATGATTTTGGGAGGCTTCTATTAAGTTTGTCCACCAGCAACAATTTGCTTAAATATATTTTAATGGTATCTCAAACAAAAAGAAAAACAAATCCACACACAGATACCACACGTCACCACTTAAAGAAAATAATGCTAATCTCAGAAAACTCCCTGAAGTTTATTGCCATTACAGATAACTAGCATTGCAACACAAGAAGTCAACGTATGACACTAAATAGAGAAGATTTCATAGCAGAAGTACTTTATGAAAGTAAACCCTCACATTCAGCATGAAGGGAAACACATGTGCTTCTCACCTTGGATTCTTTACCTTTCTGTAGTATTATCACAGCAGTGACAATACTTTTCATCTAATAGAAGTTCTGTGGCACTTCTGAAGACTCGCAAATGTATTTATCATGTAAACTTACGTGGGCACAAATGCCACTTCATCAGATGCATAAAATGGAAACTGTAGTATTATAGGTCACGTTCTCCTTGCTTACAGACAGCCCCTCCACCTTAAGCAAATACTCACCAGCAACTACACACCTTACAACAGGAACACTAAGCCAGGTACTTATCCCTGCAACAAACCCTGTTGCCAATTCTGCCCACATATCTACTTGATGTATAACTAACATACTACAGTCAAAGTGGGATTGTGCCCATGAAAGCTTATGTGATAAATAAATTTGTTAGTCTTCGAAAGTGTCACAGGACTCCTTCTTTGTTTTTCTGAAACAGACTAATACAGCTACCCCTTTAGAAGTTTCCATCTAGTTCCAGTATGCTTTTATAGATTTTGTTTCCTCGTCCTTTAAAATCCAAGGCCATGATCCTATGGTTAGATCCTTGCACATAACCCTATTAGCAAGAATCTCCCAGATTTTCCATTAAACTTCTAGAAGCTGAATGCTTAAACATCTCATCCATGTCAAACTTCATGAATTTGAAAGTCTGTGGTCTGATGGTATACAACCAGATTTATTTTTTTAAACAAACAGGGACCAGCCAGTTAAAATGTTATGTTTGCTTGTTTAAAGAGCCCTGCAAAGGGAATATGGAGAAGTAACTGGACTCATCCTATACCCTATTTTTTTTAAAACTCAAAATGTTCAACAGCTTGCCCCCTCCCACTGGGAGTATCTTGCACAAGTCTGGTAGTCCTTTATTTGCTGAGCTAGGCAAAGCTTTCAGCCATAACTCTTTCAGCCATTTGGGTAAGGATACCGGCTCTTAACAGCAGCTTAACTGTATTCAGGTTGTTTAATTAAATAGGTATTTTTAAAAAGTTTAAATTGGTCTGAATAAATATAAGGTTTCAATGGCATGGCATGTGTAATATTGCAATTTTACCTTTTTTAAAGGAGTAAAAGGATAGCTCAGGTCAACATTACAATAAAAATAAAACTTGTTTGGGAAGCATTTCATACCTTTATATTATGCAGGGAGAGATGCACAAACCCCACTTGATTTAACCAGTCACTTTTAAGGCTAGAGATGTGTTTTTAACTTCAGCTGGCAAAGTTCCCCACACTACGAGTTCAACACTAGCACTTTCCAGACCGTACAGAACTCATTCACACTACAACCAATTTTTCCACCTTTGAAACTGTGAAAGAAAATGAAAGCAACCTTACTCAACCCAAAGAGACTGGCCAGAGGGGTGCCAAAAGGTGTGTTTTCCCAGTCACATTAGCTCAATCAAGAGCTGATCTACACAAAAGCTTTACAGCACAATTGTCAGTTGGAGGTGTGATTTTTATTTTGCCAGCATAGTTATACAAGTAACAGCTTGAATGTAGACACAGTTACATTGATGCAAAAAGGTGCCTTACACCAGCATAGCTTATTCCAGCCCCCAAACAAGAAACTGTACCAGTAAGGACTGAATAGAAATATCTCCATCTATTAGCCTGCATCTTATTTTCTTAACCATACTAAGGTAAGCTAACAATTTAAACAGCCACTCTTTTTGCCCATCAAGACAGGATCTAAAGGACTGGTTAAATACGGCTTGTCTAGATCTGAAATGCTACAGTGCCATAGACCTTCAGTGCAAACACTGTCTATCCCAACAGAAGGTGTTATCCCATCAGAGCAGGGAACCCATCTCCACCAGAGGCACTAGCTACATTAACAGAAACATTCTTCCATCAACCTACCACTGTCTACACCGAGAGTGAGGTCATTTCAAACACATTACTGGGGGTTGGGGGGGAGAGAATCATGTCCCTGGATAGTAACTTTTTACTGTAGCCCAGGCCTTACAGAGTGCCATTGGGTTCTCATTCAACATCAAGAGTGTTCACTCAGAGTACACCACACATTTGCTGTTAAAATCTTACTTCCACAGCCTCATTTCCAATTTATCTGTTAGATCAGAGAAGAAATCCTAGCAAGAAATACAACAGAAACTTAGAATTACACAAAAAAACACAATCTAAAGGCCTTGAATTAAAAAACAGGAGCAAGAAGAGAGCAAGCGTTCATCCTACACTGCAAACCTTCTAGACCTCACGAATGCCTCTCAAAGTAATGGGAGATTTTAATAACCATTTATGAGCACCAATATGAATTCAGAGACAGGCCAAAAAGGATAATGGCATACTAGGTTGAGTTCACTTTGTTAGCGATTATATTTAAAACAGCATTACTATATAAACTCAATCTGTTTTAGTAATGATAAACACCAAGTTGGTGCTTGTAATGGAAAGATAAGAAAAAATGCATCAGAATTACACTAACATACTTCCAAAGTCTGGCCTTTAAAAAAAGAAAAAAAAAAAAGTTAAGTATCTTTACCTGGACTCCACCTCATAACCACTGATAGTAGTACAGAAGAAATACCTTTTTTTTTTTTTTTAAATTTAACTCTAAAGCACTTATACAAGCTGAAAACCAAATTTCAGGTACAGCTAAAGAGAATCAAATTATGCAAATAATTAAGTCAAGACTCTGTCAAAGTATATTTGTATTATATTTAATCTTTAGCAATTCCCACTGATCTGCCACTTATTAGAACCAGACACAGAAGAACACTGTGCCCTAGGAACATCTAAAGGTTTGTCTACACTAGCACTTATTCCGGCAGAACTTTTGCTGTTCAGGGATATGACAGAAATGCCCCACTGAGTGACACAAGTTTTGCCAGTGTAAGTGCTTATGTCATCATGTTATGTCGACAGTGGAGAGCTCTCCTGACAAAGCTACCACTCACTGCTCATTTAGGTAGTTTCATCATGTCAGTGGAAGAGCCCTTGCCCGTTGACATAACATACCTACCCAAAAGCCTATGCCGGCAAAACTTTTGTCACTCAGAGGTGTGGGGAAAAGAAAAACACACCCTCCTGAGCATCATAAGTTTTGCTGGCATAAGTGCCACTGCAGACAATGCCTAAAAGTAAGAGGTTAAGGGGGAAGTTATTATGTATTAACTTTATAAGAGCAACTTATACGAAGCTGTTAAGACAGCTAAACAGCATGAAATAGCACTTAAAGGAATTTTTTTTAATTTATGACTGTTTGTCCTTTCAGCTTACAGATGTCCAGTTACTACAGAGAGGTAGCCATGTTAGTCTGTGCACAGCAAAAATGAGAGTCCTGTGGCACCGTAAAGACTAACAGATTTCTTCGGACATGAGCTTTCATGGGCTCCAAGCCACTTCATCAGATGCATGTTGCAAAGTGGGCTGGAGCCCATGAAAGCTCACATCCAAATAAATCTGTTAATCTTTAAGGTGCCACAGGACTCTCGTCATTTTTTCCCCACTTACTACGGAAGAGCAAAAGGAATTACAGCTACACAAAGCACATGAGATGGTAACAAGGACAGTATTAAATGAGTAACAGAAGATTTAGAGAGGTTTATTGACAGTGACTGCTAGTAGAAATAAGTTGTTACTAGGGAATAAACTCTTTCACATTAAGCACTACAGGATATCTGTTAGTAGAAAAGACTACATAAGAGGACAAGTAGAGAATGTTTGCAAGCTAAGCAAGGCATACATTTTCCCTTATGCAAATTCTCATAGCTTTAAATTTACTCCAAGAACTCCACTAAACTCAAGTCTATGACTGCATACTTTAATTAACTTGGCAAGGTATTTCTTTACATAAAATAAGAACTATGTTTGTGTCTAAGAGTCAGTCGCATTATCAGCAACAAAAAAAGGAATTGGTATTGAAATAAGTTGCAATATATCAATTAAACTGGTTTGGCAAGAAAACTGTCTAATTTTTAATCTAACCTTGTAAGTATTCTTTACAAAATTCCAGTTTTATTTTCACCCCTACATTAAGTATTCTTAATTTCAGCCTTGGTTTAAAACATGGTGAGTTAGGTTATTATTGGAAATATATAAATTGTGGTTTCAAAATTGAGCATTACTATCTGAAAACCCAGAAATGTGTTAGCTTTAGTGATGTCCATGGCAAATATAACAGCAATGACTCCAAGAGCTGCTTTTTTTTTTTTTTTATAAGGGGTGGGGGGGGAGAGTTTACTGAAACCTCAGTTCAAGCCCTGAACTAAGGCTTAAAAATGAGATTTCCAGGGAACAGAGAAGATATTTCCATCACTTGCCAGAACTATAAACCTTCACAAAATCAAGCTCTCATTTAAAAAAAGAAAATGTTTCTAGCCATTGTGGCTGCTTTAAAAAAACCCCACCTACCAGACATAAACCAGGTATTATAATAAGCGCTATCATCAATGAGCAGACAGCTCTCATGGCTGTGCTAACCAGCAGAATGAAACAAGACTTATCACCACCACAGTTATTGAGAACTTTGTATGTGGGAAACTATCAACAATAATAATTCCATGATGCTGCTTTGGATAGAAGCAGACACTGGAATTGCTCATTATGGACAAAGAACCAACTAACAGAGATTGGGGAATGAGTGCTGCAGAGACCTCTTCCATTTCTTTGACCCTAATGCAGCCAGGAGACTGAGGTAATAGTGGACATTCTACTGCTGGCAACCAATCGCTGACAGTAACAAGGGTGGACAAAATTCGCTCACAGCTAAGCATCAGCAATTTTACTTTTGGTTGCCAGAGGGTACCCCTCCATTACACTTCTGCAGTAGAGCTAGGCGATAGGCTGCTAAAACTGGTCACCATGGCAACCAGAAATGTATTATTTGTCGAGGCCTGTAATAACTAGAAGGCATGGAAATCCCACTGGCTCGTCATCTTTCATCTCTTGCTAGTAGACTCAGCCCCCCATCCAACAACTGATAGATGTTTCAAGCCTCAGCTTAGGGCTCATCTACATGGAGAAATTTAACAGTATACAATCGTACTGCTCTAACTACAGCCCATTTTCCTATATAGACAAGCCCTTAAATCTCAGAACAGCCCTGCACTTCAGAATTAAGAGGCATTGGTATAACATTATGGCTGGATTAGCGTGTTTACATCTGAATTAAAATTCTCGCCATTATCTCAGTTATCTGACAATTCAGCCTCCAGAGTTCATCATTCTGTGAAAAAACACCATTAAGTGAGCTTTCTAAACAAAAAATTACTACAATGATGAAGATAGATAAACTGAAGTGTGAAGAATACTTCTCTTTGCAAACAGAATGCAAGTTTTCACCCATGCACATACAATCATTAAAAGAAAAGGAATTACATTTCTTAACCTGCGCTGTTGTTGATCAGAAGACCTTCCCTGCTCTTCCTTAAGACTCCCCCATGCAAGGGGGGAAAAAAAAGGGGGTTGTTTTCATTTCATGACAGTTTCTTTATTTAAATACTTTAATGTAAAAGGAAACTGTAACTGTGTTAACTGACTAAGGGGAACTCTAGGCTCCCCACAAGGTGCTTCAGCAGGTACTTCAACATACCATTGTACAACAGTGATATCATCAGACAACTTCCTACATGTTTAACTCTGGACATTTTGTTCTGTTTGATCCAATCTCTCCCTATACCTCAGCTGCATGCCACCATCCACACACATTTCACCTCCTTCGTTTCTGCTCCCTTCTCTATTCCATTTATCACATGTACGTCAGAGGTCTTTTCATTTATTTATTCCTGTAATGTTTTTAATGGATCATGGCAACTGCAAGGCCTCACTCTGCTGGTATGTTAGATATCCCATTCTCCTCCCCTTTGCTGGTTTTGCCTTTTGAGACAGTATTCTCGTCAGGGCAGAGACTGCCTACTACACCGAATGCTGCCTAACATAAGGGGGTCCTGTTCTCGGTTAACTCCCCAGGCACTACGACAGAAACAAGAGAGTCTGCTGGAAAAAAAAAATCTATCAACAAGCTACTTTTAGAGCCTATAGCGAGGAAAACAATTTCTTTCTTTAAACCAGCAAATTATCAAACCTTTTCAACTTAAAAGCCTGGGATACGCAATTTTACTTGCCCATACAAAAAGCCATTTTGCAGCATTCCCTTCTTCTCAGGTTCCTAAGATAAACCAAGCAAGCGATTTCCTAAAGCCACCAAACACAAACAATCAGAGCAAGAAAAAAATGAGAGAGAGAGGAGCCGGTCACTTTCTCCTAAGATCCCCCACTAGAGGAAGGTCAAACCACCACAGGCACAAATGACAGCTACGAGAAGCAGCTGCCAAGCAATGAGTTTTCCACAGAGATGAAAAATGCGCCTCCAAACGATCTCCTGAGCCAAGGAGGTTTCCATTTAGCGTCTCTGTCAGAAATACCCCGGGGTCCCCTCAAGGCCAGGCTCGCTCGCTGAGGAGACCGTTGGGGGGCCGGATCCAAATAACGTTCCGTCTCCGGCGGCTGACCGGCCCCCACCGCCGGAGCCTGCGCCGACTCCCGGGCAGAGTCACGCCGGATAGGCCGGGCCCACCCCAGCCAGCTCCCCCGAGACCCTTTCTCTGCCCCCCGCGCCGGGGCACCACGGCAGCCGCGGGCGCGGGCTCGGGCGCCGCCGCCGGGGGCCAACGCACCTGGGTCATTAAGGGCGGGGGCGCCGGGTGTAACAGCCCCCAGCCCGCGGGAAGGGAGAAAAAGGAAGCGGCGCCGCCTGCCGCCGGAAGGACCCCGCACCGCTCGGCCCGGCCCAGCAGGCCCCGGCTCCCTCCTCCGCTGCGCCTTCGCACGGGCGGCAACGCGGCCCTCGCCCGCCGGCCGATTCCCCGCCCGGGGCCCGGCCACAGCGCGGCGCGGGCGACTCCGCTCTGCCTCCTGCGCAGCCCCTGCGCGGACCGCCCGTGCCGCCGCCGAGCCCTCCCTCCCGGGCGCGGCGCCGCACGACACTCGGCGCTGCTTTCCAGCAGCCCGCAAAGCGCAGACGCCGCGAAGAGCCGCCTCCTTGGGCGGTGCGTGGGTGGCGCGGCCTGCGCTGAGAGGCGCCCCCTGTCGGGCGGAGGCGGGTAGTGCGGCTGCGCGGCGCCCTCTGTGAGGTGGCTGGGGAGAAACGCCATAGGTCAACGTGAGCCCGGCTCAAGCGCGGCCTCTGATTGGCTCAGCAACCTCCAGCTGTTGTCAAATAATCAGTGGGGTAGTTGTGTATTTGCTTTGCTTGTAGGAGCCTCTGGGGGTATTGTCAGTTTCTCCTCAAGCTCATCTCTGCAGACAAAGTGGGATTTTCTCCCATGAAAGCTCATTTTAAAAACTCTTGAAGTGCCACAGGGGATAGGGTTATCAGATAGCAAAGCACAACTGGCAGAAAATGTAGTATGAATGTAATAGTCTTCTGTGTTCCAGCATACTTTAACCCCTGTAAGTAAAAAGGCAGACAAACCATTTTTTTAATGCCTTCTGGACAGAGGGGGTGAAGGTAAAAAGAAGCACATGTCCTCTTTTTGCCTGGCATCTGGTAACGCTACACAGGACTCCTTGTTTGTTTGTTTTACTGAATGAGACTAACACAGCTACCCATTTGGATCTAGAAAACTCTGCAGCCGCTAGAAACTTACAAGAGCTCTGGTATCAGAAGATCTGAGACAAACCTACCTGCAATAAGGCGTCTTCACACTCTGCGCTATTAGCATGGGTAAACAAGAGACTAAGCTGCCCTTCTCTGAAGGCTTGGTCTATACTCACAGTTTTTGGCAGCAATCAAAGGGAGTTATGCAAGTCTCCCTTCAACTGCCTAACATCTACTTACTGCAGCAGCTCCACTGTGCCAAGTCAAATTCTTTCAGGGGGTGGACTTACTAGGTTACCTTCCCAATCAATGAAGTGGGTATTCATTGACCTGCTCGTTGATCTGGAAAGCTCAAACTGATGCAGCTGTTGTCAGTGTAGACTTGGCCTTACTAAGGAAAGTTTTTGGTCCTGGATTCAGATCTATGGTACAGCTTCATTCTCAGCAAGTGAACTATTCCTCCCATCACACACTAGCAAGTCCAAATTAAAATTGCTGATATAGACATAGCCCTTGAGGGAAATTACAGAACATAATGCTGGGCTCCTATTCTTCCTCTTTCAAAGCTCTCAGCTATGGAGTTCCACAGGCCACGCTCACAGACATATAGGTCTGGACCAAGGGCGCTTGAGAAGTCATCAAGTCCAGTCCTTTGCAATGAGGCAGAATCAAGTAAACTCAACAGATGCTTGTCTAACCTCTTCCTAAATATCTCCCATGATGTGGTTTCCACACTCCCCTTTAGAAGGCTATTCCAGAACTTATTGGCCTGATAGTTACAAAAGTTTTCCTAATAGCTAACTTACATCTCCTTTGCTGCAGATTTAACCATTGCTTCTCATCCTACTTCCAGTGGACATGGAGAACAATTGATCCTCATCCTCTTTATAATGGTTTTTAATGTGCTTGAAGACCCTCTCAGCAACTTGACCAGTTTTTTTTAAGACTTTTCCTTATAGTTTTATAAACTTTTTAGAATTTTTGTTTCTCTCAAGATGCTATCTGGTTTGTTCATACCTTTTCTAAACTGTAGCACCTAGAACCAGACAAAGTACTCCAGATGTGACCAAGTAGAGCAGGACAGTGCAAAGGTTAACAGGATAATTATCCTATGTCTTACATACGACATTCCTATTAACACATCCAGGACATTCGTTTGTGTGGTAGCTACATCACACTGACAACTCATAGGGGAATTGTGACCCACTGTTATCACCCGGATCCTTTTCAGCAGTACTGCCACTTAACTCATTCTTCTTCAGTGTGTAGTAGTACATTTGATTTTTCCTTAAGTGTAGTACTTTGAAGTTACCATTTCTGAATTTCATCAAGTAAGTTGCAGACAGGAATTAAAGTATAATTTGGCGGGCCCCCCTCACACACCCCAGCTACTTCTCCCCACACACCTACCGCCATCCTAGCTACTACCCCCCCACACCTACCTGCCACTCCAGCTACTGCCCCCACATGCCTACTCGCCACCCCAGCTACTGCCCCTGGCCCCCATCTCGCCGTTGGTTCCCCAACCCTTCCCCAACTCTCTGCCGCGCTGTACAATCTTCCCTCACTGCCCCAGGCTGACCCCCTCCCCCATGCCCTTTCCTCACCAGGCCAGCTTGCCTGTCCCTGAAGCAGGGATTTCCCTAATACCCCCTACAACCCCCAAATTTCCCACCCTCCCAGTTGTCAACTAGTAACAGTGTTGTACCAAATTAGTGAGCCCCCCAACATCCCCCTACACCTCCCCGATTTCAAGTCCTGGGGAGAATACTACCCCAACCCCCGCCCCAGGGCTTCCTTACCTGGCCACCATGTCACTGGAGCCCGCCAAGTCCAGGCTGAGGCTCCCTCCTGAGCCTCAGCCTCGACCAGGGCAGCTTCCCTGCCTCCCAGAACACGGCAGGACACCATTCCAGCGCCTGCTATTTTTAGAGGCTCAGCGTAGGGACCCCTAAAAATAGAAAATGGACCTGGAATGCTGTGCTCTGGGGCCTGCTATTTTTAAATGGTGAGCCCCGGAACGCAGCATTCCAGCTCCATTTTTTATTTTTAGGGGCTCTGGAATGCTGAGCCCTTAAAAATAGTGGGGCCTGGAACAGTGTTCTGGGGTGTTCCACCTTACTTTAACCCCTGGTTTCAGACCAATAGTTCAATTTGTCTAGGTTGTTTCAAATACTAATCCTGTCCTGCAAAGTGCTTGCAACCCCTTCCAGCTTGGCCTTATGTGCAGTTTTTATAAGTACACTCCACTCCATTACCCAAATCATTAGTTAAATTGACAAACGGGTTCAGATCCTAGACTGAGTGTTTTCTGGACCACATCAGACACACCCTCCCACTACAACAGGGAATGATTAATAACTACTCTTTGATTATGATCTTTCAACCAGTTGTGCACCCACTTTACAGTAAATTAATCTAAAACTACATTTCCCTAGTTTGTTTGTGAGAATGCTATGTGGGACTAAATCAAATGCCTTACTAAAACTCAATATGCATCATGTCTACTCATTCATTCCTATTTACTAAGGCCAATAACCACTTCAAATTGATGTCATTCTCTGTGAAGTAACTAAGGTAATTTGAGAGGATCTATGGGCTACAATGCCATCAATATAATAATTTTCCTCTGCTCTTTAATGTATTATTAGCAAAGCTGAACAAAATAGTTTCCCTGCTTTCCTCAGAGTCCGGTGGAACTAAGGACCTGGCTGAGAACAAACTTGTCTCAGAATAAGATAGAAATAATGCCAGATGGCAGAAGGATGTAATTTAAATCATTGGCAAAGACTAGGACCACTACTGCTGTAGAAGATGCTTGCCCACAATTGTCAAAAAGTTCATAATCTATATTTGCTTTCTGCTTATGGACACCAAGACAGCAATAGTGGCTAGAAACATCCATCTTTAGCTAGGAAATTGAAACACAAACAGACCCTGGTGTAATTTAATCCAAGGGGCTACAGTCCACCAGAACTATAAGTAAAAGGTTGGCTAGAGCTTACCGTCCAAGGAATGAACTAGGAATAACCAACGCAAGACATTTCTCAATGGCAAATGTTTGCCTATAGAATTCAGTTCTTCTGGATAGACATCTGAAGTCTAAACCTGACCATTTCTGCACTGGAACATAAATCAGTTTTGTTCAGGTCCTCTGAAGGCCTGAGAATCTGAACACTAGTCTCATGGCAACTATCCGTTAAAAGTCCTATTGGGAAAGCTTGATTGGCTGTTGTGAAGAATTCAACCATATGCAACTGGCTTGATTGGCTGTTGTGAAGAATACAACCAAGGCACTCATCAAGCAGACTTATACATATGCTTAATTTTCAGCATGTATGAAGTTCCATCCATTTAAATGGGACCACTTGTGCTTAAAGTTAACCATGTATGTAAAGTGCTTACCGAGCTGGATCTATAACAAATTGTAAACATTTTGGGGTAGATCCTATGAAAAAACAGAGGGGCAGATTCTCAGGTGGTGTAAACTGACATTGCACCAAAGCGAAAAATTTAAGTAGTGGAAAGGATGAAAAGCAAATGCAGATAGAACTGAGACTTGGGGGAAGATTGTTCTTGGGAAATAAAAGCAGGAAAAAATATAATGTAAAAATAGGTAGCAGCATATACTCCATAGATCATTGCTCGGATGTATCAGCATTGTATTTCGGAAATAATTTTCTATCAGTTATTTGGAACAGGCTTCCTTATAGGTAAAAAAGGTGAGGTTTTCACATGAAAATGTACAGTGTTTCAGTTACAGGGAAAATGTCCTTGTCCCCACACTGGTCTGCATACTTTGTGTGTGTTGTGCAACTGAAGCCCTAATTCATTGGCCTATGTGAGGTCAGAAGAAGAATGAAGATATGCAGAGTGCAAAAGCAGCACTGCTGTTGTCTGTGCTGTACTTTATTCTGCGTATACAGAAATTAAGTTAGAAGTGAATCAGACTTATTGGATCATTTAGTCTGTTTCACATTATAGAGCCACTTGACATATTTGAAAGGCACAATGCAAAATGTTGGCAGTCCATCGTCTTGAGAAATTACTTAGTTACATCAGTTCATAAAGTGGTTGAACAATCAGATGCTTATTAAATCCTTCCTAGTGTCACAATTAAGAAGATGCAATAAGAATGATAGTTACTTTTATACTTTATGTCAGGGCTTCTTAACCTATGGGTTGTGATCCAAAAACGGGTTGCCATGCTATTTAGGGTCAGTCTATGATCCTCTTTAATACACTGAAAAAGGAAATACAGTACTAATTCAAAACACCACCATGGGTTGCAAAGCTGAGAACCAGCCAAAAAAGGTTAAGAATCCCTGCTTTATGTGATCAGGTAGAAGTGACTAATATGCTGAAGGTAGTATTTTTTAATTTGTGAGCAAACAGTTAATATTTTAATCAAAAACAAAAACAAACATTCAATCATGCACATTGTTCATGGAAAGATAATATCCATATACTTCTTCAGTGCTGATAAAATAAGTGGGATCAAATCCAATAGTAGATTTTGTTTTGTTTTGTGAGTATTTTTTGGTTTCTATTTTTCCATGAAGAAGCATAGCTAATTAACACACTTAGATTTCGACAAACAACCTATTTTAATTCCACGGTCTAATTTTAGATGAGTAGTTTAAATGGCTATTTCCCAGCAAAATGTGCAAATATGCACATTTTTAATCATAAAATGGAGAACATTAATTTCTGATTTACAGTTAAGGGTTCTTTTCCTTGTTATCCTTTGGGTGAATTATACTGGAGCTCAAGCAGAAACCAATTTCTACAACTTTCTTTTCTCTTTTACATTACGTACTACTTCAACAATACTTCAACAAGAGAAGTTAACCATAGAGTGTAAGGCAGTGTTTCTCTTTAACAGAACAAACAAGGAGTCATGTAAAAATGAAAGTGCTCTGGCACCTTAAAGACTAACAGATTTCTTCAGGGATAAGATTTACTGGGCTACAACCCACTTTTGTCAGACTTGTGGGAAAAAATCCCACTTCATCAGATGCTTTGAAGTGTCTTTTGATTTTTCTCCCATGAAAGTTTATGCAATAAATAAATTTGTTAGTCTTTAAGTGCCAGAAAACTCCTTGTTTGTTTTGCTGAACTAGACTTACATGGCTATCCCTTTGGAATTTCTCTTTAACAGTAACTAAGTTCATTAACTTTAAAATGAAGGATCACTAATAGTTTATGTGTATTAAATTAAGCATTTATGTACAATCTTCATGCTTTGCTTTCAGAAGAAAGAGCAGCAACCAGTCTTGGCATATAATTAGGAACATAGGAGTGAAAAGAACTGGAGTTCCATTTTATGAGAAGAGGCTATAAAAGACTTGGCTCCTTCAACCTAGCAAAATGAAGGCTAAAAGGGGATATAATTGGTCTGTGTGAAAACACCAGGAGTAAATATTAGGGAAGGAGAAGATATTTAAGCTGAAGGACTTTGTTGGCCCAAGAACAAGTCTATGCATTGGCCATGAATGCATTTAGTCTGGAAATTAGAAAAAAAAATTTTTTTAACCATCAGAGGACTGAGGTTCTGAAACAGCTTTCCAACAGACGTGTGGGCAAACAACCTAGCTAGTTTTCAGAGACTGCTTGCTACTACGTGGATGCTTGCAACAGAGGGCAACTGCACTCAGTGTTAGCCTAAACTTGGCACAGGAGCTCAGATGACTGAAAAACTGCTCCTCATTTTCTCCTGTCAAGAAGAGTTCACGGCTGCAGAGAGAGGCAGGAAAACATGAACCCTTAAGGCCCAAAAACCATTAGGCAAAGAACAAGTAACTACAGGATTCTTCATAGTTCCTCCAATTCCTGGGCCACTCTCATTCCTCTGAGTGGGCGTGATTCATGGCCTTAGTAACGCTGGAGTAGCTTTCATGCGCTTTGCCTTGGGCGAATAACGTTTCTCGGTTGCTTTAGTAAACCACACAAGGCATCTGGTGGCATGTGCAGCCTATTAAATTTATTTATTTATTGCATGAGCTGACCAAGCAGGATTTTCTCCCACAAAAACTCATGCAATAAATAAATGTGTTAGTCTTGAAGTGCCCCCGGACTGTTTTACTGAACTAGACTGACACGGCTGCCCCTTTGGTCCCCATGGCAGCCTGCACACTGTGGCCGCAGGGCAGGGCAGGGCAGGGCCCCCACCACACGAGGCAGCTGCCATGCAGGAAGCTCTTGCTGGAGAGTCTCCTCAACGCTCCAGCGCCCCCCGCCCTGCGCACGCGCACTCGCCCTCGCCACGCCCACTCGCCTGAGGTCCCCGCGAGGCGGAAGCGAAACAGAGCAGGTGGCCGCCGACGCGCATGCGCGTGGCAAGCTCGCGCTGGGCGGCCGGTTGCCGCCATCCGGGTACTTACGGAGGGCGGGCGCGAGGGGCGGAGGGCTTTCATTGTGCGTGCTCCTGCCGCGCTCGCTCGCTCGCTCGCTCTAAGATGGCCGCCGCTGCCGCCGTCTCCTCTCCCGCCGCCTCGGCCGCGGGGCCAGCCCAGCTGGAGAGCAAGAAGATCACCGAGCTGCGCGTCATCGACCTCAAGTCGGAGCTGAAGCGGCGCAACCTGGACATCACCGGCGTGAAGACCGTGCTCATCTCCCGGCTCAAGCAGGTGAGAGGCCGGCGTAGGCCGCAGGCCGGGCCGAAGTTTCCTCTCGGGCTTCGCCAGCCGCCGGCGCCGCGCTGAGGGGCTCGTGCGCCCGCCGCACCCCCGCTGGCCAGCCGGGCGGGGGGTGGAGGCTGGGCGTGGTGCCCGGGCCTCAGGGGCCCCAGGCGGCTGGCACCGGGCCGCTCTCGCTTCCCCCGGCTTCGGGAGAGAAACCTGCCTTTTTATCCGCCGCCGGCGGGGCTGAGCCCGGGGCTCCCCTCCCCCAGTCGTCTTGCTTAGGCTTTTTGTCCCCAGGGCTTTGGCCTGACTTGCAGGTTGTCTGTAGGTGTGGTTGGCCCGTAGCACGCCTTGTGTGCTGGAGGTTTGTTGAGCTGTGCTTTATAAAAACGTTAGTCTGGGCACTTAGGTCCAAAGGAGCAGCTGCGTCTGTCTAGCGATCAGTAAAACAACGTTACTTTGGTCCCTTACCGTGAATCCAAAGGGTAGCCATGTTAGTCTAATTCATTAAACAACGTTACTCTGGTCACTTAAATCCAAAGGGCAGCCTTGTCAGTCTAGGTCAGTAAAATGACATTACTCTGGTCACTTGGATCCAAAGGGGCAGCCTTGGTTGCCTAGTTCAGTAAAACGACATTATTCTGATCACTTACTGTAGATCCAAAGGGCAGCTGTGTCAGTCTAGTTCAGTAAAATGACATTACTCCGGTCACTTGGAGCAAAAGGGCAGCCCTGGTAGCCTAGTTCAGTAAAACGACGTTACTCCAGTCACTTGGATCCAAAAGGGCAGCCCTGGTAGCCTAGTTCAGTAAAATGACATTACTCCGGTCACTTGAATCCAAAGGGGCAGCCCTGGTAGCCTAGTTCACTAAAACAAACAAGGAGTCAGTAGCACACAAAGACCAATAAATATATTTACTGTGGACGGTAGTGTTCCCCAGCCTTCTCCAGGAGCCTTAAGCGTGCTACCTGCTCTAGTTCCTTTATATAATACTTTTGTATTTAGGAGGAACAAGTAATTAGGCTTTTGTGGCTGTGACTGATCGAGTTCTAGTAAAACTTGATAAAACATTACTATTTAATTTGTCTCATTTAGGCTATTGAAGAAGAAGGAGGAGATCCAGATAATATTGAAATAACTGTTTCAGCTGACACGCCTACCAAGAAACCAACAAAAGGCAAAGGTTAAAATCTATTAATGCAAATTGTATCTTGAGTCTATTTTTAAAAGTTTGTGTCAATTTAAAAATGGAAGACTTCTTGTGAATACTGAGAAATAGTTTTTTTGTGGATATCTGCCTAAATTCTGAGTAGTTGTGCTTGTCACGATTATACAGTTTTTTACCCGTTTTTCCACAAATGTAGTCAAATGGTGTTCTTCCCTGCCCCAAGAAACTAATTGATGAAAGTGCAGTGGTTCACAACACATTTGACTGCTTACACATATTTACAGGTATCTGATACTTACCAGTTTTTGTCTGGAAAGGTTTAGCCTCTATTTGAGATTGTAATCCAACTTGAGAAAAGAAATAGTGCCATGTGATGGTGGTGATTGACAGTACACTGTAAATAGCAACCAGTCTAAAACTGAATTGTATGTCAATCTTAAACTGAAATAGTCTGACACAAAGAAAGTAATTTTTGAACGAGTCTTATCTGTACCGTGTTTGGTTTTTGCATTTATTGGAAGGAAAACAGACCAGCAACTTGGTTTGGCTTATAATAGTCAATTTCACACCAGGTGAAATTGCTTCATTGTTAAGGTTACCAACACTGTAGCAGGAAACTTAAGAAAACTGTATGGAAGCTTGAAAATTTATTAACAGGCTACTGCTCTTGCATCCCAGGATGGCTTGGGGTTTTTTTTAAGCAAAATATAGACAGATCTGTGTTACTCCTCCTACTGCAATGATGAGTGTTTGCCTCCTTCGGCCTTCTAAATCATGAATGATACACACATCACTGTACTGTATTGGCCTCTGACAAGCTTCCTGTTGGGGAGTCCTGCTGTTGGGCGTCCTGCTATGATACTGTATGGGGCAAGTCTTCCAACAGTTGCTAATTAGAGAGAAACTAGAAGCCATATTTTAGAATTAAATTGTGGATTTACATACAGAATATGAACCACTCCCTTTTTTTCAAAAAGATGCCACCAACAAGTCCTCACTTCCCCTCTCACCCACTTTGAAGACTCATGAAAATAGATTATAGTGGGATACTTATGTGGTTCATGCATTTTTTCCCCATTAAAAGTCCTCTGATGAATTATATTCAGATTCTATACTTCTTTCATGTTTTAGTTTTTCTTACATTACAACACACTGCTAGGCTGACTTTGCATGGAAGAACAATACTGCTATACCATATCTGGATATACTCATCCTGTATCTAATGCAAATACCCAGCAGGGATATATTAAATTCTGTTAGCATAATTCATCAGATTCTCCCCATCTTGGCTTCTGGTGACTTACTGTAATATTTCTACTTAATGGGCATATTGAAAACTAAAGTGACTGCTTAGCAACCAGCTAGCCTTTTGTTGTTTGTTTTTTGGGGTTTTTTTGCTTAGTTTTAGTCTGATAATGTTGGTCTCCTCTCCTGCCTGTTTTTTTTTTTTTCCCACTATAGAAATCTAAATTGTCTGCTGAAATGTTAATACTTTAATTTCTTGTAAACCACAGAGTTTCCTCCAATTAGAATAGTAGGCATTTGAAAAACCAACTCAGCTTGCCCCAGGAAGTTTTCCCTGGTGAGTAATGGAATTGAATCCATTAATTTTGTCAGACTTGAACTTCCCTTTAAGACTCAGGTCCATATCTGTATGTACACCAGTGCAGCTATACTAGTGGAGCAGAACCACAGCAGAGCAGCCGATGAAGATGCTGTGGGTTGATGGGAGAGCTCTCCCATGAATGGCAGAAGCTGCATTGGTAGAGAAGCTGCACACATGAGCATTGTTATGTTGGTGTAATTTATGTGACTTGGCAGTGGTTTATTTACATCTTGAGTGACACAAATTATGCTAATAAAAGCTGTTGTGTAGACATAGCCTAAGCCTCTATCCATTTGGGTTTCAAAAACAGTCCTCCAGTGTGAACAATCTTTTTCATAATGGACTTGAACAAATTGCTGTAGTCTTGCTGCTGCTCATATCTTTCTTCAAGAAGTTGCTGAGTGAAGTTATTAAGTACCTAGTAGGCTTCACTATGTTGTTTGGAGCTTTATGCAAAGGACAGTTTAACTGCTCCCTGAGTCCCCCGTTTTCCTGCAGCGGCTGCTGAGGTGGGGGAAGCTATGAACATTGGCAGCTGCCACTGGAGTTGTAAGGGAGCTAGTACATCCATTAGCAAGAGGCTAAGGGGAAGGGTATATTGTAGAGAGCCTTCTTCAGAACATCTGAGAAAGGAGTTGAGTTCTCTTTCCTTGCAAGCAGCAATTTCAGATTTTTCAGACATCTAATCTAGCTTCTTTGTATATTATGAAATCTTCTACTACATTCTGGACATGTAAAATACATACGTGGCCACTTTCTGATCAGTTCTGTCTGGGTTGGAAAAGCTTAGCTTGGGTGAAACTCAAAGTGAATAGAGGAGAGGGTTGGTTTCTTCTCTTACTCTGAGTCTCTTGTGGTGATTTGATTTTTTTTTTTAAATGGACTCTGTACAAAAGGAAAGAAAGAAACTGCCAGGTAGGTGCCTCTTTCAAGTCACCTCAAGGGCCAGTGAGGGTTATGCTTAGGCTAGATTAGGTAATTCACTCAAATGTGCCTTACAGCATTACCACCTAGTAGTTTATGTCCAGCTTTGAACAATGGCTAATTCAAAACTTTGCTACCTGAGTGAAGGGGGTCTGCAGAACAGTTGCTGTCCTATAGCAGTATGTTTTGAACAGTTTATACTTGGAAAATACCCAAACACTGACTGGTTTAAAAATAATAATAAAAAAGCCAGAACATCTCCAGCATTGTGAAGAGAGGTCTTGGTCGCCAGGACATCCATATGGAAAACTAGTTCCATTCTGTTAAAATCAAGGCATTGGACACTTTTATTTTATTTTTATTTTTTCATCCTTGGCTTAATGACAGTCTGATAGTTGACACTCTGCTCAGCAGAGTATAGAGTCACACACTGGTTAAAATTCTAATATTCTTGCCAAATTGACCTGAATCTAATTCCCCTTTGTGGGAAAGATGGAGCTGCCGAGGGGGTTTCCCAGCAGCCCTGGGAGAGAAGTGCAGAGCTTCTCACTAGGGACTTTCCCTCTGAGTTCATGGTGGTGAGGTCTTCTGCATCTACTGGAGCTAATAAGGTTTCTGGCCTGGGCAGACTTCTCAGTGGTAAATAGAACTTGCTTGAGTAACCTCTGTTGTCTCTTCAGTCCTTGATTTAGTAGCTAAATTCTGTTGTGTTCAGGCATGCATGTTTGTTTTTTAAGAGGGAGTTTGCTTCCCTAATCTCTTGTCCGTTGCTGAATGCCCTATCACCAAAATGTTGGTCTGGCCTTGTTTCAGTAACTTAGTCAGATGTCTAGGTCCAGAGAATTAGGTAATTTATGTGAAATGTTATCAGATGTGAAAATTCTCCAGAGCATTTGCAACCCATGTGCTGCAGCTTTGTGCTTGTATTGGGGAATGTGAGAATGAAACCTTTTGTCCATAGCATAAGCAAAACAAGATGAATGAAGTAAATGTTAAAATAGATTTTAATATCAAGAAGCTAATGCAAGCAAGGACACCAGTTTGTTTAATTACTTTTGTCATAAGACCTGTTGGTTTTGGATGACAACTTCCTTTCTTGTCTAATATCAGGCCATACTTTCCATTTAAAGATAGTGTGTATTGGTGGAAGTACTATGCAACTGTCTATAGATATTTGATCCTCTTACCAGCTGAATGAATTTGAACCTTTTACTATCCAGTCCTATTATATCTTTTAGTGATGCATATGAATAGCACATGCTGTAGTACTGTTGTCTTTTTATTCCTCAATAATAGTTAGCCTTTATCGTACAAAATTTAGATAGTTTCCCCGAACACCTGTCTTTCTAAAGCAATAAAATAGAAAATGACACCTCTTCTCCAAAAAATCCATACAGTTTTCCTGGCCATTAATGACATCCACCAGCATAGAACTGTGCAATAAAATTACTATACATCTATTGTTGTCTGTCAAGTATGCTACTTGTCGTCAGTACAAAAACTGTACACAATACTGCTGTACAAAAGTCTGTAATATCCTATCCAAGGGAAAGGGTGATATTTCAAATGACTTACATGGTCACACTGATTTTTCCATCAAGTTTCTTAGCATAAAACTTGTCTGTACTCACATATGTTTTCCAGCTGCTACTTCCTGGTTACCTGTATCTGTCTGATGGGGTCAGTAGGCACCTGGTTCCCTAGACCAGTGTTTCTTGACCAGTGTGGCATGGCACACAAGTGTGCCATCCTGCCTGAGCCGTTGTGCCATGGAATTTTTTGAAAAACTACTCAGAGTTCTGGAGTGGCTCATGAATATTCATAAGTTCATTTGAAGACTATCTGGTGGTGTGCCTCAAAATAGTTAAGGGTAGTAAGGTGTGCCATGGCCGAGAAAAGTTTGAGAACCACTGCTCTAGACTAAACTATGATTGTTTTATACTAGATCTTCCAAAGTAAACTGAGCAAAATGATGGGACATTCATGAAATGTCTGTCTAGATCTCATCTCTTCTATCCTACCTCCCCCCACCCCTTCCTTTTTATAATTAGGCAGTATCTAGGGATATTCACTTAGCATGTGTGGTGCCCCTTCCTGGCTGTTCTGGGAATTGCTGTCTTCCAGGTCTGACACCTCCCCTGGAGGTCTCTGAATGAATTGTCCTCCCTCTCTGGCTCCTCTTTTGTTCCAATAGCTATAGTTCCAGTTCTCCGTCTGTGTCACTGCGTTTTCCCGCTTCCTGAGTACAGAATCTTGCTGATTCTGCTGTCAAGGCAGTGTCACTCCAGCAGTGGCTAGGAGGGGAACCTGAGCCTGCCTGCGAGGCTGGATTCCAGCCCAGGGACCTTTCAAGGCAGTGGAAGCCCTCCCAGTCAACATAGTGCTGTCTGCACTAAGGATTAGGTCTGTAATTGACACCTAGGGGTGTAGATTTTCTAAAGCCATGAGTGTGTAGTTACACCAGCATGAATTGTAGCATAGACTAAGTCTTTGTACACCCTGCAGAACCACAGTTGTTTCCCGCCTCCTGTCTCTAATGCAGAGAAGGTGGCTGCAGCTTCCTCACTGCAGCCCTTTCTATTCTGGTTTCATGGCTTTCTATTAGCCCAGGCTCCACCTGCTTAGCTGAGCTCAATCTTCCAATCAGGGGTTGCTTCACCAGCCTAAGCCCCTCTTCTGTGGCCTGTCTCACTAACAGTCACTGTATCAGGTCCCTTAATCCTAACAGAGCCGGTGTGGATGAACGCCCTGTCCTTCAATGCATCCACATTTATGACTCTCTGGCCAGCACACAGAGCCATCAGTGTTTCTGAAATGCCATGCCACACAGTGAGTTGGCTCGTGTGTAAACTAATTGAGTCCTTTAGTTGAATAAGCTCTTAAAGAAGACCAAGGATTTTGACCTGGGTCAAAGAATAAGAATGTCATTAGTGCTCTGTTCCCTGTTCACCCCAATGACTTATGTTAATCTTGAATTTAGTTTTGAATTGCCAGATAAGTCTTTCTTTTGATATTAGTAAGTCTTGATGCCACTCTCCTTCCCAGTTTCTTGCTACAATATTGTTGATTAGAACAGCTGTGCAAGAAGCTAGTTTGAACTCATCATGGGACATAAAGAAGAAGTTTACACTTCTTGTGTACAGGTGTAAAAAAAAATATAAATGAACTCCCCTGTGCCCAGTTCTAGGTTCAAAATCATACTTGCTTTTCCAAATACACCCAGTCATCAAGCTAATCAATGAGGCTGGTCAGCTTGCGTTAAGCTTGCAAGGAATGTTTATGCTTAACCAACTCACGGTTTGCCAGATTCCCTTAAGCAGTTTCCTCAGTTACAGATTGTAGGTTTCTGGGTATCACATGACTGGCTTCACCAGTTGTTGTATTCAGACTTTATATCATTCCAGTCAACAGTAAACCAGCTGCTGAGACTGTGACTCCTTCATGAGACTGAGGTATTCTTTTCTTAAATAAAACAGTAATGAAATACAATTCTTCTTTTGGACAATGGGATTGGCAACACATACTTTAAAAAAAAAAAAAATCATCTGTATGTACCTCTAGGCTCAGGACATCCAATACTCCATTGTTTAACAGTAACCAAGTGGATTATCACAGTTATTCTTCCTTATGGTTTTTTCATGTGCTTTCTGTTAACTTTATGTATCAAATATCTTTTAAACCACTTGCTTTAAAGTGAATATATTTGACCTGTATACCTGAAACTACACTAAAAAAGAGTATTTTGGATATTTGTGTGTCTGCAAAATCTATAAACCTGTTCTCTGGAGAATTTCAATGTTGTAACTGATCACTTCTGAGTTGGCTCAGTGTTTTTCTTAATTTAGAGTATTTACAGTGATGTTATAAATTGTACCATATGGGACGGCAAAAATAGGATAAAATGCCAAGTGTGGTCTAGGGCCCTACTAAATTCATGGTCCATTCTAGAAAATTTCATGGCCATAAGATTTGAAAGTTAGTCACTTTCACAAATTCTGATGTGTTTTGATACTTCAGGAGGGTGTCCTGACCCAAAATGGGTGGGCAGTAGTGTTGCTAACCTTTTGTAGGAGGGTGGCAAGATTGCTATACTCACTCTGTACTTTCAGCGGCCCAGTCTGTCCAGTACTAGGACCTGGGGTGCTCCCAGGAGTATGGGGGGGTGGGGGGGAATGTAAATTAGACTTACCTCTTGTATCTGCCTACTGCAGGATGCTCCAAAGCAAGGGGTCATACTCATTCAATGTAGGGGGACACATTGGAGGGTAGGATGCCTGTTGTGGGCCATATGTCTGTAGGGGCTCCCCAATTCTTTTCCCTGTCCTGTGGGGTCCCCTTTACCATGCCGGCTCCCTGACTTGACTTCTATTGTGCAGGTCCCAGACCCCCCTTCCCCTTCCCTTTTCCGCTTCCTGTACTGCATGGTGACTGGCAGGCTGGGCTCCTGTAGTCCTGCCTACTCACTGTCGTCATTCAGCATGGTGGCCTGTGGTTGGCTCAGTCTCAGCTGGTCGTTGATTGGATTGTTCCCATGTGGGCTCCAGCCACTTTTCTTTTCTGTGATTCTTTCAATGCATAGTCATGACAGTGAATAGGTGGAAAGGAGGGTGGTGCGTTGGCAGCCCTGTGCAGACTGAGATTCTGATTGGTTGGCAGACGATGGCAGAGCTGAGTTGGGATTGGCTGGAGGGCTTCCTTTGTTCCCCTGTGCTCTGATTCACTCGTGGTCCAAGCAGAACCGTGCTTAGCCCTGCTCTGCGAGGGGGCAGCCTGTCTTTGTTGTTTGCTGCTGCTGCTGCTGCTGCTGCTGCAGGCCACTCCCAGGCACAGCCCGGGCAGCAGCCCTGTGGGCCGAATCTAGCCCACGGGCCATAAGTTTGATGCCCTTGCTCTAAAGGCTGGGCAGCAGCTGTGGAGGAGGCTTCAGATCTTTCCTATCCTCCTGGGAGTGCCCTAGCCCAGCTGGACTAGTGGTTAGGGACTACTGTTTGAGGTGTTCCTTGCACCACGAGGGGATCATATGCCAGGGAAGGGCCACTTCCATGGTCCATGATGCATTTTTCATGTCTGCAAAATTGGTTAGGGCTCTACTTGTGAAGTAAATTTTATTTTGGGAGAACACACTGAAATCAAGTGAGGGTTGCAGGATCAGGCTCATAACAATTAAATACTATTGCAAAGTATGATCTTTTTGGGGAAGGGGCCACTTTTGGTCAGTGTAGTGCTTGCCACATCAGGCTCCAATTTTAGTTAATTATTCTTTCTCATAATTCATTCCCCTTAGATGGCCTGAATCATCAGAGAGGGTTGTGAATGAATAAAACAAGCAGACTAGTTGCTTGGGTCATGTAAATGAGTTGAGAATTAATCCGCATGCTAATAGTTAACTGCTAGTTTAACTCTCATGAATTCCTTGCCCCAGTCCCAGCTAGCTCAGGAATAGTGGAGTACAGACTGAAGGCCTGTGTTTTAAGTAGGTAGGCCTTGGCCGTTCAGAAATAGTGTTTCTGCAAGGGTTAAGAAACCAGGTATCTAAAAGAGTGCCCCTCTCTCAAAGTGTAACTGATATAGTATTGCCTTCCAGAAAATAGGTATTGATTGCGGCAGTTCAAGAACACATGTTTGTAGCAGGCTATATTAGCAACACTGATGACTTGGATATAGAGAACTTCTTCTGTGTGTTGCCAGGTTGCTTTGCTTCATAGACACAGCCACATGATAATCAAAGCTATCGGATGTTTTCTGGTGATGCTAACTTACCATATATACTTGCTTATAAGCCGAGATTTTTATGGCTGAAAATTGCCTTTGGCACAGGCACTTGGTTTATGTATGGGTGAATAGGGTAGACAGCCCCAGTTCAGGAGTTTCATTTAGCCTGTTCCAGGCTGGAGCCCCCAGTGTGGCTGGGGCAGCCATGTTGGGCAGTCAGCCTGGGCTGGGGTTAGAGTTAGGAGAGGACTCTGGCGTCTGGAGTAGCTGAGTGAGGGGGTCTGGGGGGGGGCTGGCCTGGGGGTTGGAGTGGGGTTTGGGGACGCCAGGGAAGCAGCGGCAAGGCATGGGGGGGGGGGGCAGGTGTCTGGAAGACCAGGAAAGCTGGCAGCAGGGGTTGGGGGTGTTAGGGAAAGGGGTGACGGGTGTTGGGGAAAAGTGGCAGCACCACAGCAAGGGGAACAGGTGTGGCAGAGTGGGGAGCAGGGGAGAAGCAGCGGCAGGGGTTTGGGATATGAGAAGTTGTGGAAAAATAACATCACTTGACATGAAACACAGAGTATTGGTTAATTCTCCTCTTTTTAGATGTGTACCTTTTTTAAATCTGTCATTCCATAACAGACTAGTGGGAATCAGATTCTCTCCATACTGAATGTTACCTAATGGCAAACAGAAGCATGTGGTTGTTCAAGTGTATGTAGTAAAAATGTGGCACTGTTAGCTAACATCTTTAGCATGTCCTTGACTTAGAGACAGTAGTAAAGTTTCACCAACAATTCTTTCTTTTTTGTGCACTGTGGATGATTGAGACAGCACACAGTTTCCTGGCATCAGAGGAATTCAAATTAAGGATTCCTATCCTACTCTTTCCCAAAAGATGCCCTCTGCAGAGAGGAAGCAGAAATGGTGTGGGACCATATTGTTCAATTCTATCATCTTCCTTGATGTGCTGATAGTGTAATGTGTATATTACCTAATGAATGCTCACCCCACCTTGAAAAACATGCTCTCTTCTATGCAGTTTTACAGGGTTTGGCCTCATCATAATGGATCTGTGTTCTATAACATAGCAATAATTATAGTTTAAGCAAAAAATGGTTTTCAGTTGGATTCAGCTGAGTCTAAAAAAGATAGATGGGGTTAGGGAGAGTGTGGACTCTGGAGGAAGCTGGTGGCTCTGGGTGGGGCAGTTAGGGGCTGAGGCTGTGGGTGGACCTCAGTTTATATTCAGGTTACCCATTTTTGTACTATTTTTGGGGGCTGAAACGGGTTGGCTTATACACAGATTGACTTTTATGCCTTTTAGCCCTTGGTAGTGCTGTTCATGTATAACAACTGTTCTCTCACTGAAAAATGCTTTCTGGGCATCTTATCTTATCTTAGCTGTGTGGGCACACTGTAGACTTGTGCACCTGTGGGTGGACCAGCAGTAATCTAGTTCATTTACTTCAGCATTGTTGAACAATGGTGAATGTTGTCACTGAGGGCCTCTTTGTTGCTATATACTGTCAGTAGTAGAGAGCCACATTGTGCTGACATTGGAAAACTACCTGCATCAGCATCTTCAAATGGTAATTGTGGTGGAATAAGTTGTCTTGATACTTTTGAGGGCAAAGCACATCATAGCCCAACTTGATGAGGACTATCCTTTCTTGTACTATTCAGAAACATCAAGGAATAAACACGGGCTTGCTTTTTTAGCAGTTTATTAAGGTGGGTTGCAAGTATTTGATCCTCATGGAGAGAGACTTGGAGTAACAAGTATTCTCATGTCCTAGGTTATATTAAAAGATGTCTCGAAAGTCATTCTAATTTTACATTAATATGGCTTCTGGTGAGGACGCTTTCTGAAATCTGGCTTTCAAGAAAATTACCTCTGACAATGTCTGAAGACCTCTATGCTGGAGGTGGTGACTCTTCAAAGGCTCTTTCTAAAATTCATCTGCTTGCCTCAACGCAGGCAAGAGTAACTAGAATCATCTTGGGAGGAAGAGTCTAGAGACTGATAACTGTTGACTGAAATAGACTTTTGTTAGACATCAGTAGCATCAAGAAAACTTTCTCATGAGCATGGTATGCACGCTCATCTGGATGCAGATGCAGGTGAAGTTCAAGGATCTAAGGTGGAACATGGAGAAGCCTGGTGAAGGCCAACAAAACATTCAATTAGTTGAATGAATATTTTTAGAGAAGTAAATTGAGAAGCCAAAATAGCATGTAGAAAAGTAACTTTTTGTTACATTTAATTTTTCATTTATCCTTTCTTTATGTAGACTATTATTGTTGGAGCATACCTGAATATAGTCACTACTATAGTGATATGAATTGTCCAATTAAAGAGAGGTACTATTCTGAGAGAGTCTGATTTTTTTTTGACTAATTTTTCCAAGATCTGGGGATTCCATGGAATAGAAGGGATCTTTCTGTTGGTGAATACACCTTCTAAGGATGGCTAGTGTCATAAAAGAAGCCTTTTTTGATCATAATTTTTTGTTGCTCCTTGTATTTTGCTAATTTCTTGGTATTGCACTCCAAATATAAAGCAGACATTTCTTAAAGTTTGAGATAGCTAAAGATGCCTTTTAAAATCCAATCTGCATTGATCTAAAAATGCATTTGAGAGTACATTCAGTATGTGCTTTCTTTGGTCAGATAGCTTGCAAGTTTTGAAATACTTGCCTTCTAGACAACTTAAAGTTGATCTTTCTTCAAGCAACAAATGTATGTTTGCTACATCAGAATGCATGTGGGATCATTTGTGTTCAGGAGTCATGAACTTTAGTTATCTAGTAGGCAGTTCATTCATTGGAAGAAAGGGAGAGTGAAAAGTTGAAGAGCAACTTGTTAATACTGTCAAACACACTAACCAGCAAAAAGCCTTCACTGGAGAAATTGAGTGACCAAAATCACTGTGGTATCCCACTGCATTTCTTAATAGCTTACTCAAAGTTGATTTGTGAGATTAAGTGAAGTGGTTCAGTGTCATCATAGTTCAAAATAACTGTATGAGTAGAACATGCACATCATCTGGGTTGACTCCTCTAGAAAGGAGATGTGATGTGATGGGCTTTAGTGAAGAGTTTTGTTAGTAGCCTTGTCCTCTTTAAAAACAAAAAAACAAAACTATACACACACTGCTAGATTTGAGGGTGTTGTCTCAGTAGGATTTCCGGTATTGTCATTTTAATAGACCTTACGAGGTGTATTGTTTTAATTCTAAAGTTTAGCTCTTAGAGTTGTCCATTAATAGCGCTGTAGCATTAATTGTAATTATCAGAATTTCTGCATACCTTTTTAAAACTTGAGAATTGAGTCTGAGAAGCCATGTAAGTACTTAAAAGGAGAGGGTCAAAACTGAAGAAGATGGGTATCGTTGTTAGATGGGTCTCATAGACTGTCGTGTGCTGTATAAAGTGATTACATGGCAATTCCACTTCATAGCCATTGTGTTTTAAGATTAAACATAATGTTCTTTGGGAATGGTGTGTGATTTGTCTTGTTATGGAGAACAGTTAGCTGAGCCCTCTCTTCCCTGTACCATAATTTCTATTAAAACAGCTCTTACTGCAGGACTTGACATCTCTAGTCATTAGCATATCCTGTCATCTTAGGTAAAAAGCAGGAAACTGATGAACTAAGTGGTGGTGATGCTTCAGTGGAAGATGATTCCTTCGTCAAGGTAACCAAGCTGTTTTGAGAAATTCACTGAGCTGCTCTAGTCACGTAAACGAAATGAAGTTTTACATGAAAAGCTCCATTTAATGCAAGCTAAATTAAATGGAGATCTAAATCATTATTCATACTGTTTTACAGTACTGTTAAGATATTTGATCTATCCAATTCCAAATACCATTCAATTATATGGATTGGTTTATCTTGATGCATTGCTTTCTACACCTGTAGGAAACTAACCTCTAGGAAAGATGACAAACGCTGAAAGTGTAGCTATTTCAGACCCTGTAGAATAAGCAATGGCTATATTCCATGGTCCGAAGGGGTAGCTGTGTTAGTCTAGTTCAGCAAAACAAACAAGGAGTCCTGTGGCAAACAAGGAGTCTTCTGACGAAGTGATATTTTCTCTCAAAAGCTCATGCGATAAATAAATCTGTTTTAATCTTTAAAAGTGCCACAGGACTCCCTGTTTATATTTCACGGAAAGCAAAATATAGCTAATGCCTCTAGTTATGCTATATTTTCTTCTGATTGAAAGGAAAGTGAATTGGAGGTTCAAGATGCAAGCGATCAAGATGCAAATGATGAACTGAAGGACTTTGAAGAATCTTGTGAAAATGAAGAGGAGAACTCACATTCTAAAGAACTGCCTCCTTCAGAAAAGAAGAGAGATCCTGATTCAAAACAGGAAGATGGAATAGAAGAGGCAGAGAGAGACTTTGAAAGCCAGGTATTTTGCCACACTTGGTAAATCTGATTAGAGGTCATACAGATAAAACACATCTCTGGTTAACCTGCCTAAAGCTATTTGGGAAGATACAGTTTATCTTACTTCAATCTCCCTTGCTTGTTTAAACTCTCTGAATAGTACTCTTGGTACTTAAGATGCTTTTGTAAATGCTGTTTGCTTGTTTAGCAAGTCTCTTGTCTGTATTGTCTTAGGAAAATGATCTTCAGGACACAGAGGATGATACTTTTCCAACAGTCCATGTAAGTTTCAAACAGTCTTGTTAAATTTGTGATCAGGAAACTGAAGCAAAGCTTGGCTAATAGTGACCTTTCTTTATAAAGTTAGACTTGCATCTTTTGAGCTTCTGATGGCATAGTACAGATCTTTGCAATTGACTGCAGTGCAGCTGTTCTCACTGCATTATGGGTGGCCTGGACTTGGAGATGCCCTCTCAAAGTGACTATACTTGACTCTTGTGGAGGCATTCAACGCACATTTAGCTAATTGATTTAAAATACTTTCAGGTACCTCTTGAGTGATGTTTAAGAACTATGTGGTATTTCTAACACAGTGTATACAAAGCTTGCTTTCAGTTCAGAACTTTGTTTTCAAAAATAAAATATGAAAAATGATGATGTTCTGGAGGTGAAGGTTCAGATACTTAAAAAGAAAAAAATCCAGTTCTGAAATTCATTCCCTGATTTCTAGATACTTCTGATGAAGACATCCAGAATATATGAAATACAGATTTAGCAGCAGTACTTTTAGTAGTGAGCATGACCATCTTCCCCTTCCTGGTTAGCCTTAATTACTAAAAAAAGTAAACATTTTGTTAAATAGCAAATGTATAATACTCAAAGCAAGGGGGTCGCAAACTTCGAACACTAATACTAGTTAATAGCCTTTGATAAACAGTTCAACAGAACACAGGTCATGTTATTTGTTAATCTTGCTCTGAAGACCTTAATGCTAGAAAACAGCATATGACTAAGAAATGCTTTGTTAGCTGTAATAGAAATTGGTTATAAGTTGACACCAGTTGTAAGTTCCCTTTCATGGGAAAGGGAAATTTTATAGGAAGAGGACTGTTCTTAACTAGAAAACAAAGATGTTACTGAATGCTGGGATGTGAATTGCTGGCTACAAGTTAAACTCTTGAGTTTTTTTTGAAACAGTTTCTTAATTCATAAACTTGGATTACTGTGAATTTGCAAGTCATAACTGTGTGTTTAAACTCTCAGAGCAAATACTTAAATTTGATTTCCCCATGTCTTGCAGAATGGTGAAGAGGAAGAAAATGAAAAAGGTATGTTCTTGAGATTTAGTAGAATTGAATTTTTTCAAACACCTTAAACTGGTAGATTGAAGGTGAAACTTGCTTCATTTTTAGTCTTAATATTAGGTTTGTCTCTAGAACTAAACATCAACTGTCTCTGTATTAAGCACTTGATGGGTTTACTTTTCTCTTAAGAATTGATGATAGTACATATCAGTTACTGTGGTGGAGGTATGCTTGTTATTAATTAAACAGACCAAATATACAGGGATTTCTGTTTCCATGATGCAGTAAATCTTGATGTACAAGTTTGACTTGCACTGCAGTAACTGGTTGGTGCTTAACTGAATGAGACAGTACAGTACTATACTGAACTCTACCAATTATGGACCATCATCTACTTGACTTTTCACAGTGTCATTCACATACCACCAGGTTGTGCTTAGGATGGCTAAAAAAAGCTTTCAGAAACATGGAGGAGTCTAAACATCTGCTTTTTTTAAAAAAAGCTGTCCTACTTACTGGCACTATGGAAGCAATGCGACACAACTGACCAACCAGAGACTTTCTGGAGAGAAGTCAAAGGATTCTACATATTGTGGACTAGAAAGGACATGGAGCACTTTCACTTTACGCAAGATGGACAGTACTGAAGTTACAGGAACCTACAGACTCACTGTTTACAAGGGACCCTACGGCTGAAGCTTCTGTTTCGTGTGAATGCAAGAATATAGTTGGAGATACTAATTGTGGGACTGAGAATGAATACTGAAAATCTGTAAAGTGGATGAAGAGTGAAAGCCAGCTTGCTACAAACTTTAAGTTCCCACATCGGTGTCTGCAGTAGACTTGTCCAGCTATCTTGACTGTCAAACAACTTTTCAGAAAGGAGGATCAAGGCAGAACCTTGAAGCTGTGTTTGAAGACTGGCTTAGACTCTCCCAACTGTAACTCTTAAGGATTTTGGAAGGTTAAAAGTCTTACAACTAGGAAGTTTTCAAACATTGATTGAATCAAACTGCAAGCATCTGAAGAAAGCCTTTCTTTATGGCATATTAGCACCTTACGTGGAAAATGGATACTTGCTATGAACAACTAGTATCTGCAGGACGGAAGAATTTTCTGACTCCTAATGTTTGTTGGTATTTGTCTTTAGAAAATGTGTGTTTTGCCATGGCAAATAAGTGATCCTAGGTAAAGGATTTATTTATATGTTAATACATCTTGTTTTTTTCCCCTAACCTTCCATCGGTGCTAATAACTGGCTTTGTATTTTCTAGGTCCTATTCTAGCTTATGCATATGAAATTGTTTAAACTTCTTGTTTTGCCATATTTATTCCTGTTAAATCCTCTTAGATAAAGCAGGTTCTGGTGATGGTACACAAGAAGTATCTAAATCTCTGCCTTCTGAAGAAAGCCTACCTGAGGCTGATCATACGACTCATGAAGAGATGGAAGCTAACACATCTGTGAAAGAAGCTGAGGATGATAACATATCGGTTACAATCCAGGCTGAAGATGCTATCACTCTGGATTTTGATGGTGATGATCTCCTAGAAACAGGTAAAAATGTGAAAATTACAGATTCTGAAGCAAGTAAGCCAAAAGATGGGCAGGACACCATTGCACAGAGCCTGGAGAAGGAAAGCAAGGATTATGAGATGACTGAGAACCATAAAGATGGTAAGAAGGAAGACTGCGTGAAGGGTGATCCTGTCAAGAAGGAAGCCAGAGAAAGTTCGAAGAAAGCAGAATCTGGAGACAAAGAAAAGGATACTTTGAAGAAAGGTCCCTCGTCTACTGGGGCCTCTGGTCAAGCAAAGAGGTTTGTTTTTCTATGTCAGTTCTTTACGATACTGAGTACCAGCATTCAGTAAGATCACTCTACATTAAGGGGGTAGCAGCAAACATCTTATAATTAATACCTTATGCTCCTGCCTGTAGATTTTTTTGACCGCCATAAGTTATTTTTAAAAATTCAAGATCTTCGTATAGACACTGTGTCCTACTGATTGCATTGTCGAATTGTCAGCATTTATTTTTTTTCAAATTGACAAGTTTAAGTATCCTTGTGGTGATGGTAATGAACAGCTATCAGTTCTAAGAACACAAAATGAAGTCAAGTCCCCGTCCTGAAATCTGGAGAAGAATGTCATATATCCACTGAATAGAATTGTCAGAAAATCTAGATCTTCAGGCATCTTGGGGAAAATCAGTGCAAGAATCCATAAGGGAATCATTTTGTTCACATATAACCCAGTCCACCCCTTTTTGAAATGTTAACTTGCCTTTTAGTAGTAGTCTAAAATGCAATGTCGAACAAATTCTGTGTTTTCAATGTTCTTCTGATGATTTGCTTCTCCAGCTCGGCTAAGGAATCCAAAGAAAGCAAAACATCATCAAAGGATGATAAAGGTAAATTACCTTCTACATTAGCACTTGGTTTTATATCGCTATATAGTGTGATTTCAACACTGAATACCAGTTAGCTGGGGATGGCTGTGTTAGTCTTGTTCAGCAAAACAAGCAAGAAGTCCTGTGGCACTTTAAAAGACCAATTTTTTTTTTTTTTTTTTATTGCATGAGCTCGCGTGAGAGAAAAATCTCACTTTGTCAGATGCTTGAAGATGGGGAACTCACTCGTGTGGCTGATAGACACAGACTACTGTAGAACTATAGCCAGTCATTGGATAGTCACTACTTTTACTTTGGTCCTTGAGACTCAGTCCAGGAGGTGACCAAAAACTAAATTACTGGAGAATGTCTTTTTGCCTGTTATCTCTTCTATGCCATGTACTAAAATGGCTTAGAGAATCAGCTCATGTTTTGAGTCATGTCAGTAATACTAGGAGTGCACTTAGGCCTTAGCTTTTCTTTTGTCCTCCATGCTTTGAAGTCAGCTAGTCCTAAGCAAATAAATGAAAATGCATCAGGCTAATCAAATGTTACATGAGCAGAAGGGCAGTTCCACTTCTGGTTCTTGTGGCTTTATTTTGAGGAGTAAGCACTTTAGATGCACAACCTGTAGCCTGATGTAAAACACTCTAAAGCCTCTGTTCTTAGCATTGCATTGTTGTCCTTTTTAAAAAATGAAACCTGTCAGCTGTGTAGCTGTACCAGTAACAATTCCAGTTACTGGCATTGGCTTATTAGATAGTTAGCAGAGTCAGCTCCTTGTAGCTATTGTTTTGTCAGGGAAATTATTTGCTTTTGCTGTATCTAATGTTACAGAATTTGCATTGAATGTAGTTGGTGAGCAGAGTAAGGTAACCAATTGTTTTCCAAGCCTAAAAAGTAGGTATTTGTTCTAACATTAATGTGGCCCCTCACTGTGTTTCTCACCAAAGTCCTTAAATTGTCATGCATGGAATTCTTGTACCCATCATAAAACACTTTCTTTGGAACTAAACAGAGTGCTAGCCAGCAAATGGGATGTGTCTTCAGAAAAATACTTAACATTTTGAACATGAAATTGTCACTTTTCCCAGTATTGTAGTTATGTTCATCATGATCACTTTGCATGTTAAGCTTCATGCATAAATTCAAACTAACTAACTAGAATACAGCAGATCCACTTTATCACTAGAGCATAAGATGACAGCTAAAAGATTTCCAGAGAGATGTTAAAATGCATGGTAATCTTGCATTCTGCTGAAATTGCAGTACACTAGGTAAAACAAGGTTCAAAGCATTATGTATTCATAATTCCCCATCTACTATTTTTTTATAGTACACTTAAGTATTACAGAAACTGACATAGTTCAGATTTTCCCTTTGTCATTACTGAGGCCCAGTACAGGACGACAGTCTCATCTCATCATGGGAAAGGACTGCACACCCTCTCGTAGGTGGATGGCAAGTCAGTTTTTAGAATAAATAGTTGGTACCAATTTTGGTACTTCTGGCATTGCCAATATGTATGCCTAGCTGTGTTCCCTCTAAGCTGTGCACGTGTGCATGCGCCCACAGGTCATGAAACCAGTGTGCACAACAAAATAAAGCACGCACAAAAAAATTCAACACTGCTAATATTTTTATGCTACTTTAAGAAGGCAGTTTCAAGTAGCATGTTTCAAAGTTTTGTAATTTTATAAAATTTCCATCCCCATATCAAAATAAAAATTAAATATTTGCATCATACACACTTGCTTCATTGTGCTCACAAGTTTGACTACACTAACTGGAGCGTGCACAAATTTGTACACTAGTTCTGAAAATTTGCACAAGAGACTTTTTGCGCACACAGCCTACAAAAAAACCAGAGAACACTGATGCCTAGGACCTTGTTGCAATAATAAATGCTTTTGAATACAGACTCCTGCAAGGTCCAGCTAGGTATGTTCCCATAGTATTTTGAAAACTAGTGATTCTGAAAAAGATTAAGAGGTTGTGGACTCTAAACAAGCTCTTAGTATGATGCTAGGGCAAAAAGAGCTAATGTGATTCTTTGATGTATAAATGGGAATAATGAGTATAAAGGGGAGCTTTGCCTCTCGTTACAGTGTTGGGTCAGTACTGGAATACTGCATCCAGTCCTAATGGTACATCTTAAAAGATGTTGAAAAATTTGGGGGGGTTGCAAAAACCCCACAAAAATTGTGAAACTTGGAGTCTCTCACAGGAAGGGATTTCCCCCCCAAGTTCAGTCGTCTTTAACTTAAGAAGGATTGAAGTGAGTTTGCAGTGCTGTGTAACAACCTTCAGGAAAAGACAACAGTTACTAGAAGGGTCCTTTAACTTAGCAGAGATGTTCATAACCAGTACCTGGAAATGGAAGCTGGCCAAAGTCAAATTAGAAATAAAGCACAGATTTTAATGGGGTGATTGATTAGTCTTTGGAAGAAACAGCCAAAGGAAGCGATGGATTCTTATCTTCAGAAAAAGACTGTATGCTTTTCCAGAAGAGACATCTTAGTCACACGAGTTATTAGATGAAATGCAGTCATTGGATAAAATTCTGTGGAATGCATTATAGAGGAAGTCAGACTACATGAACTAAGGGTCCCTTTTTCTGAGAGCATAAAGTGAGGTAATGACTTTTGTTCAATGTTCAGGGTAACGTTAGACCACATTTTATTAGTAACTTAACATTCTCTTGTTCCAGGAAGTGCAAGCAGTGTTAGTGGGAGCAGTGGCAGTTCAACTAGAAACCTGTGGGTTAGTGGACTTTCTTCCAATACCAAAGCTGCTGACTTGAAAAATCTCTTTGGCAAATATGGAAAGGTATTACTTTGTGTTTGGTATTTAAACTAAAAACTTTAACTGACAAATTCCTGTGCTTTGATCTAAGACCAGCTATGAGTGACTGAACAAGTATAAAATCTAAATTGCGTAACTAACACCGAAAGCCACAGTCAGAATAAATATGTCCATTTGGGAGTATCTTGGGAGTGGAGGGAGAAGTTCTCTTACTGGAGAAACTTAGTAGGGTATTGAGTTATTACCTATATACTAACTGAGTGCTTGTCTATCCTTCCCAAAACCCAGAAGGGCCTGTATCTGGCTGAGGGCTGTGCCCATAGTCTGCAGTGGACAGATGAAAAGGCTTTGTACCATGGCCTAAAATGACCTCGTCAGGTTGGGATTAAAGAATAGCTGGATTGCATAAATCATCTGACTTCATGGCCAGAATCTTGTTGTTGTTCTTTGACTTGAGTCTTTTTTGCACTATTTGGAAGATAAAGGCTGTGGACTTTTTGTCTGTGTGGCTAGGTATTGAGTGGTAATTTGAACTAGTGTTCCCTCTCTGTACTGAAACTCTTTAAAAAAAAAAAATCTAAAACTGTATATTGATCTGTTCCATAGGCTTGGTGTGTAGACATTAATACCAGGATTTTATAGGCTCTGCATGCATGCAGTTTGCCATGGAATCTATCCTTTCATTTAAATATTTTGTCGTCTTTTAGTTGCATTTGTTTAATTTTCAGAAGCTCTTTATTTAGTCTGCCAATCTGAAACAAGGGCAGGCGTGTACACTACATCTCTGTGGGTGATTAGATCCAGAAATCTAGCTGTAAACTAGATATGAACACTATATTCACTTTTGGTTATTCTAAAACACCTAACTGATGCCTATATTCCCATAGTCCTAAATTGCTTCCCAGACCACTTCAAATATGAACATCCCTATTCAAGTACTAAAACCCCCCAGCTCTGTCCTTTTCTCGTTTCACAATGCAGATATGCATTAATGTAAAATACATAAATCTACAGCCTGTTGAAAACCAAATTTGAGAACACCATGAACAAGTAAAAAAGAGGCTATAATACTACATGTTTAAACTTTCATTTACTCGAGATGCTGAATCAGTTCCAGTCTTCTGCCTCAGTGCTGTAGAATCCAGACGTGATGGCTCAGCATTTATATAGTTGTAGCAAGCTGGATCTAACTAGCAGTGTTAGGTGGCACCTTGCTCAATGATTTCCTCTCAGGAAGTGGCGCACACTATTGTAATACTTGACATCTGGTACAGACCTTTGAAGAAGTTCCCATCTCCATACTTCAATGTAAAGCGGATTGCTGTGTGGAAATCTGGGTGTCTTGTCAGTGTAAAATTGGTGGTTGTCCATTTGGGTATTCAACAGACAAACAGTATGGTGAAGCTTTAACAAGAGGTTGCTTTAGTGGATGAGTACATATTTTATTATTTCATAAGACTTAAATTGGTTCTGCTTTTGAGCAGGCATACTGCTTGGTGTAATTAATCTTGAGAGTTGTAGTAACATATGCAAGACTAAAAATTTTATCCTTAGCAAGAACTTTCTGTAAGAACAGAGATTATCTAGTGTGTCTAAAGAACTGCATCCAAAATGTTAAGCTTTAGTCTTCAAATTTAATGTTTTTTTTTTTTTTTGTTTTTGTTTTTGTTTTTGTTTTTTAAGGTCCTTAGCGCAAAGGTGGTCACAAATGCACGAAGCCCTGGAGCGAAGTGTTATGGAATTGTAACCATGTCTTCCAGTACGGAGGTGGCTAGATGTATTGCGCACCTACATCGCACAGAGCTGCATGGGCAACAAATTTCTGTTGAGAAAGTAAGTTTAACATATATTCCGTGCATAGAGATTACGTGTTTGTGAGGTCATATATTCTATTAAATTTACTTCTCTAAAAAAAAAAAAAAAAAATAGGTGAAAGGCGATCCTTCCAAGAAAGAGATGAAGAAAGAAATTGATGAAAAATCTAGCTCTAGTAGAAACATTGGGGATAAGAAAACAACATCAAGTGACAAAACTAGCAAGTAAGATCTTGCTTTGTATCTTATTGTTTATGCATGAACAACTCATTAATGTGTGCTGAAATATTACTGAACCTCTCACTGTCTTATGTCCTTTTTAACAAGAACTCAGTCAGCCAAAAAAGAGGAAAAGAAATCTGACAAATCTGAGAAAAAAGAAAGTAAAGAAGCTAAGAAAACTGAAGGTAAAGATGAGAAGAATGATAATGGATCAAGTGGCGCTAATCAAGAATCTGCTAAAAAAACTGAGGAAAAGAAACGAATAAGTATGTGATATAACTTTGACTACTTTTTCATCTTTTAATTTGCTTTTAAAGCAGTGGCTAATACCCAGGATAAAAAAACCAAGGAGTCCTGTGGCACTTAGACTAACATTTATTGTTTGCATGAGCTTTTGTGGGAGAAAATCCCACTTCATCAGATGGTTTGAAGATGGGGGAACTTACAGAATGGAATGAAAATAAATGCAGGGGAGTGTAAAACATGGGATCATGTCATACAGTAACAGCAATGCCTCTGCGCATAAACGCTGAAAACCTTGCTTCCTTAGAATCTCTTGTACTAGGGCTACCTTCACTAAGTTTAAAAAGTCATTCCAGTGCTGCCATACAAAAATCTAGTAGCTTGTATTTTTAATTTACACAGATACTTATTGACATAGGACAGGTTATCATATAAAGTCATATCAGCTCAAACCTAAACTTTTATTTTAGCAAGTAAACGTTTCAAAGCAGGCATTATCAAATGTGGTTATTCTTATTTGTAACTGTAATGTTAAATGCAGATCATGTTTGGATTCATACTTGTCTTTCCACCATTTTTTCTTAGGTGGAAAAAGTCCAGGTCAGATGGTAGTTCTAGACCAAACAAAAGGAGACCAAGGTCACACTAGAACAGTGAGAAGGGGAAGGTTTGATAAAGTAAGTATCTCTGTAAACACAACACAATCCTTGTCTACATTCTAACCAACTTACCTCCAAAGAATAAGCAAGTAACTATCTGAAGATGGTGGTTAGCCCTCAGAATAGTTGTCTGTCTGTTCTTGAAGTTGATATACTGTAAACTAGCATGGCATCTAGAAAGATCACTAGACCCATATGACTTTGGAAATAACTGGAATTTCTTTCTACAGACACCAGTGTTAAGGAACAAAGAGCGTGTCATTCAAGATAAAATGAAGTTCAGGGAGTACAGAGGTAGAAAAGATATCTTGCCTTTTGAGAAGATGAAGGAACAGAGAATGCGGGAGCATATGGTTCGGTTAGAACGAATACGTCGAGCAGTTGAGCTCCGAAGGTAGTGATGATAAATTCTTGTTTCAGCTAAGATTATCTTACGAGTTAATTGGGTAAATACTTGTAGAAATCCAATTAAAATATATTTAATCACAAGCTTTTTCCTCAAATACCATATTCAGGTGTCAAATTCATATGAAAACACTTGTCACATCTGGGGTCTTCATTTGGTGCAAAAAGTTTCAATTAATCCTCCCCAGTATCCTCTGAAATTTACAGCAGTTGTAGGAAACGAGTGTCCATAGGATAGGACAACAGATACCTGTTCCATAACAGTCTGCGGTATGTTCATTCTTAAATGGGATCGATCTATTTCTTTAAGCTGCTGACCTCTTTAGAGATGTGAAGAATTAATTTACATCTTACTGCTAATGGGGCATGAGATGAGATGGTTCCTGTTGCTGCCATATGTGAAATTGTCTTTGCATCTGGACAGATTCTCTGCTCTGTTCTGCTTTCTCCATGCTGGTTAAGCTCTGTAAAGGGAGCAGGAACAACCTACAATTTACCTGCTGGGATTCCTGTGGGAGTTTCCAGCAGGTGCAGAGCTGATACATCAGTCTCCAACATCTTCCCTCCCTGCAGTCAGGGAGCAGGGAGCTATGGGTTAGGGACCAGCTGTTGTAAGTCACAGTTGGGGGTGCAGTAATTTAGCTGCCCGATGATGGTTATCTAAATTTTTTTTGGAGTGGCCACAAACTGTACACAGCAAAGACTCCAATTCCCAGCTTGTCTCTGCTAGGCTGTTAGACTTAAAATGAAGACAGTTGCAGCAGCTGGGTGCCAGTTGATAATACAGGAACACACACCTGCTCCCCATTCTGTCGATATCCAGTCTGCATGCACTTCAGATGACTTGAATAGATAGACGTAGTATACTGAAAGATCGTTCAGTTGGGCTGTTTGGGACAAAGGAAGAAGAATCTCCCCCAGCTCCTTTCCAAAAAAAGGGGTGGGGCATGCTAGCAGCTGCATCTTCTGGTCTGAACACCTGACCACACAGTGCCAGTATTGTACGTGAGAAAGTGGTATCAAATAAGCAACCGTTTAAGCCATGAGTTTTGAATTAATGTTACAGGCGAAGAGAACTCGCTGAGAGGGAGCGTCGTGAGAGAGAGCGCATTCGAATCATACGTGAACGTGAAGAACGCGAGCGCTTGCAGAGGGAAAGAGAACGATTGGAAATTGAAAGACAAAAACTAGAGAGGGAGAGAATGGAACGAGAGCGCTTGGAAAGAGAACGAATCCGTATTGAACAGGTACAGGCCAGTCAGTATGCACAAAGTGAAATGTTGCCTCATTATGATGCTGTACTTAATCCTTCCCATTTATGTGCTGTGATGTTAAGCAGAAAATATAACTTGCAGTACACAAAGTACAAAGATGCAATAAAACAACTAAGGAACCTGTTATCTGTGTGTAATCACTGTAAATTGTAAACAGCTAGGTAGTAAGCTTTCCTCCTGGCTGTTCAGTAGAATACCAGGAGAGTTGTCTACATCTTAGTGGAAGTTCACAGCCAAGCAGCTAAAGAGTTCTGTTGGCCATGTGAATCTAACTCAGATCTGAAAGTATTTCTTTTATAACAGTTTGCAAACAGAGAATGAAATGCCTTTCAGGGTATATTGGTATTAGAAGTATGCACATCTTCCCAGTGACAGTCTTGGCTAATGAGGTTCCATACCAAAGGTCTTTTGGCTCTGCTTCTTTGCATAGTGAGTTAAGTCTAATGGATCATGTCAGTCTAAAATGACTTCTTGTATTGCAGGATTCTCCAGTATTGGTAGGGAAACTGAACTTTGTCTAATTGTGTAGAAGGAATTAATTCTGTATCCCTGCCAACTGTTTGTTTTCCTGTAGTACAAAACTAATGGGTTCATTATGTAAAACTTTCTGATAGGAGCGTCGCAAAGAAGCAGAGCGTATTGCTCGTGAAAGGGAGGAGCTTCGTCGACAGCAGCAGCAGCTTCGTTACGAACAGGAAAAAAGGAACTCTTTGAAACGGCCACGTGATGTAGATCACAGGTAGTGTATTTTTCAGGTCTCTTTTTCTCTTGCTCCTGCTACCAAACAAGTTCTGCTTATTGTTAAATAATCGTACATAGAGAAACTTTATTAGCTAGTTCCAAAGAGGTTGCAAAGTCAGTCTAGTTCAGTAAAATAAACAAGGACTCTTGGGGCACTTTTAAAGACTAACAGTAACTAATAATAAATTTTGCCATCATAACTGAACATCCAGTGCTGCTGCTGTACTTGCTAGGATTAATAAACCTAATCTTGTCTCTCCACAGAGTAACTTACTTTTTTTTTTTTTTTTTTTTTTTTTTTGTATTAGGGAGGGGGGCATCTTGTGATGCGGTCCTTGTGGCCAGCAATAGCATATCTTGTATGTGCTATTTTACTGTCCTGATTAACAGTTGTGGAAGTTTCCAGCTGCCTCCTCTTGGTGTTAAACCCTGAGAGCTGGATGGCTCAGCGAATTGGCAGTACCATACAGAGCCTTTAGCTTCTAGGTTGCTGTATCAGCTTCTTCCCAGTTCATTGGTCAGTGACAGAAGTTACTAGCTGGCAAATGTTCAACCCAAGGGGCTTGAATTGTCTGTTTCTGTAGACTGCTTGTCTGATAACTTACAGTAGACCTCATTGCTAGTGTCCTTAGAGTACAAGGACTGAATCACTCATATTAAACCTTAAACCATTCATTATTCAAAGTGGTCATGAATCCCACGGAGGTCAGAACATGGCTACAGCCATAAATGGTGTGCGTATTTGATGGGAAACAGGACTTCAGTTTTCAAGGGTGTTAATTACACACTTAACATACAACCTTACTTTAGAGAGCTTTCAAATTGACAGTTTATCAGTTCAGTTCTGTGATTTTTAATTTCTCCAATAACCAGGCTAACTGGGGCATTCTGTATAGTGTTGTCCTTTGTGTGTCTGTGTACACTAACTAACTATTCTAATTTGGTCTGGAGGACAACATTTAAGTTGTTCAGGTATTCACTGGCCAGAGCTGCTCCTCTGTGCAGAAATCAAATAGTGGGCCAGTAAGGTAGTCTTGAGCTGTTTGTAACTAAAATATTATCTGTACAATAATGTGTTTATTTTCACTTCAGGTAGTCTGAGGTAAAATGGAAACTGCAGTCATAGTCTAAATTTCTTTCCTAAAATTTTTTTCATTAAAAAGGAATTAACTAAGTCATGCATTTATCAAAGTAACTGACAGAAAATTGGAACAAATTGTCAGTTCTAAGCTTTGTGTTAAATTTGAAAAGTCTTGATGATTAAATAATGGACAGATTCACTTTGAAAACAACTTTTCCCTTCTGTACAAATAGAAAAAAGGCCACAGTTCAAATATTTGTAACTTGCTGTAAAATATTGATTAAAATATCTGTTTTTGAAAGGCGAGATGATCCGTATTGGAATGAGAGTAAAAAGATGTCCTTGGATACAGATGCACGTTTTAGTCACGGGTCCGACTACAGTCGCCAGCAGAATAGGTTTAATGACTTTGACCACAGAGAGCGGGGCCGATACCCAGAAGGTTCATCAGTGCCATCATCCTCTTTTGAAAGGTGTGTTTGCGTATGATATTTTTAAGAGGTACTGAAAACCTGTTTGAGACTCTGGATAGTCGTTGAGGTTTCTGCCCTTAGAGTCCTTAAGGCAGATACAGCAGAAGCAGCCTTTAATAAGGTTTGATGTTGGAGTTCAGCATTTTAAAACAAACAAACAACTTGTTCCACCTCCCTCCCCCCTCCAGAGGAAAAAAAAGGGGGGGGACCCCCCAACAACTGTCTCCACTCTTGATAGCAAGCTACCACAGGGAAGAGGGGAGCCTGGCTCAGCATTTGTTGATTTTTCCTGTCACCACCCAAGTCAGGAAAACTAATGGTCCAACAAGCAGACCCCATGCAGTGATGAATCCTGATTATATGCCACATGAGGCACATTGTACATCTACTATGAGCTGCATTGACAGTCTAGATAAGATGTTGATGTAAAATGCAGCTAAATGAGAACATCTGCCCAAGCAGACTTTTTAAAATGTTTTCATTGAACTTCATGTAGGCAAATTTTTATATATTTATTTATTCCTGTTGGATTTATGGTTTAGCCATCCCATTTCAGAGTCCTGCAATGGAGTTTCTGAAGTGTTCTCATTATAGAAATTGTATTCCACAACTTGTATGAGTTGACCCTCTTAATAGTTTACCATTACAATAAATGTTGACATTTTAGTCCATTTTATGTATACAGCTACTATAGTCAGCAACTATAGTTCCTTCAGTCAGAATGGGAAAAGTGGATAGATTGCATGTGTGTAATCATAAAACAAGCAGGTGAAACAAGGCTAGAATCTTATCTACCAGACCACATTTGTGGGAGTGGGGGGAATCGGCTGTGGAATAGTTAGCAGACTGAGCAAATAAGCTTTCCTGCCCTCCAATTCTACAGGCGAGAACGCTTTGTAAATCAAAGTGAAGGAAAAAAGACACGCCCAACAGCACGAAGAGAGGAACCTGGGTTTGAGAGATACCCGAAGAATTTCAGTGAGTCCAGAAGAAATGAACCGCCACAACCAAGAAGTGAGCTTCGAGATACTGACAGACGAGAAGTGCGAGGAGACCGAGATGAGAGAAGAACAGTGATAATTCATGATAGACCTGAAATATCCCATGGTCGTCATCCAAGAGAGACTGGTTCAAATCCACCTCGACAGACTAATTGGAAGACTGAGGGAGGCATAAGCACAGACAAACGGGATGCCAGGTAATAATTGGCTAGATATTAAACAAAGCTATACTGATAATGATTCTAGCAAAACCAATTCATAGCATCAGTGTAACTTGAATTGCCTTAATAACCAGCCAGCCAAATAATCAGAAATTTGAGTTAAAGAGTTAAATATTCAGGCCTATAAATTACTTCTTTGGAAGTTACTTGCAAGTCATTGAGAATCAAAATACACAGCATTGGACTCTGTCTAGTCTAGACACAAAGCTGTTACTAATTGCGGCTCTGTGCCAATAAAAGAAATTGACTGACAAGATAATTCTTTTACAGAGGAGAGAGACCAGAGAGATCGGGAAGAGAGGTGTCTGGACATGTGAGAAGCGCTGCCCCTGGGAGCCGTAGCAGTGCTTCTGGTTATGGAAGCAGGGAGGGAGAACGGGGAGTGATGGGAGAAAGAGGAAGTGGAGGGCAAGTAAGTGTGTCTACTGTTTATCATCTTCTGAAACTGTTGCAAGGCATTAACTAGAATGCAGTGCAGCCTCAGATAGTTTGGTACCCTGCCATCTCAAGTGTTGGTGAACAGCAACAACAATCCTAAGAGCAAATCAGGTTCTGATCTTGTCCTGACTGGTACTTCTGTAATCAGTCTTGCTATGGAACAAGAACCTCCCACAACCAGCTCCTTCTCTGAAAGCTACACAAAGATAACTATCCCAATTCAAAGCGCTTGACAAAAGAAGTCTAGCTGCTGTTCTCCAGGTGAGGAAACTTACAAAGGTGTGAAAGTTATCCATTGACACAACAGATCTGTCAGAGTAGGCTCTAGAATCCAGCTCCTTTGACTTCCTAGTTCTTGGGACCAGGCCACCTTTGAGAAAATAAAACCACACAAACAGTTCCACCAAGCAACTCCTATATTACTGTAATCTAAAAATTATTTTAAATTAGAGGATCAGATTCAAATACCAGTCCTGAATGGTTTAACTTATAAAGTGATTTTTACTTGTAAACATGCAGTCGAGAAATGGATAAATTCTATCATCGATAAGGTGGATGGAATTCAAAGTTGTGTGAAATGAGTGCAAGAATTTCCTTCAAGAAACTTGAATGCAGTTTAAGCCATCTTACCTTTTCGGACTTGCTATAAATGTTTGTACATTTTCCCTAGCATTATAATGAAGACAGACATGTTGTTGAACGCCATAGTCGTGAAACTGGACCAAGAAAAGAATGGCATGGACCTAGTTCCCAAGGAAGTGGGTATCATGATGCAAGGCGAATGGGAGATGGCCGTGGAGGAGGTGGCATGATGTCTCCACATACAAGGTACAAAAAATGCTCTTTTCCCTTGGTTCCCCACTGTTGAGCTCTCAAAGCTCTTCCTAGTGACCTTAGTATTTGTGGATGAGAAGCAATTGACGACAGTTAATCGATTGAAGGGGTTGCTGCTGCACAACATGAAACTCATCTTTCACATGAGTTGAGCTGGCTTAGTCACAAATCTAGATCATTTACATAACAGTATTCTGTGCGCTGCTACTAACAAAGTCATTCAGTAGCAGCAATGTTGAGCTGCAGCGGTGTGCTCTGCTGTAAAATGTGCAACTTTGTCAGGAAAAACTTTCATTATGTTGTACCAAGCCTCTCTTGAGGTTCCACGGTTGAGTTCCATGAGCATTAATACTAGTCTGACACATTGACAAACTCATACTTCCACTCCAAATGCCCTTTAACACTTTTTTTAAAACTTTGTTTCCAGTAACTCTTCACCAATTAATAGAGTTGTACAGATCACAGGCAATTCCATGCCGAGGGGAAGTGGCTCAGGATTTAAGCCGTTTAAGGGTGGACCTCCGCGAAGATTCTAAGATCCACTGCTGCTGGGTTTCAAGATAACTTATTGAAATCTCTTCTAAACCTTACCTGATTAGATAAAACAGGAAGTCTTGTCTGGAATTCCTGTTTAATTTTTTTTAATTTTAACATGATTACTTTCCCCTCAATTTTGGAGGCATTTTTAATAGTTGCGTTGTAATTTTCAATAGTTTTTGTGTATCTTTGATAAGCATTTTCCCTGCGGCACTAGAGCTCTGCAAAACAAATTGGAACCAAAATATTTGTTAACACTGTATAAATATTAAGGAATAGTTTGCAGCTGTGTGCTAGTAGTTTAATTTACCAGCATTAGCTCTGTGGTGTCACGCTTTAAAGTTAGCTACTTATCACGAAACATACACAACAGTAACCTCCATTTTGAAGGTTGTTCAGGCTACAAACCTGCTTTCTAATTTGTAGAGAATAAGGTTGTTTCTTGCATTTCTGGGTATTATGTAACCTATTTTTGCAGAAGGTACTGTTACATTGAGTGCATCTATGTGTATTCTTGCAAATGTATTCTTTTGAAATAAACCTTCATATTCTCTATAGTTCCTAGTAAGTTTCTGGAACTTTCAGTCTTCTGGGGTGAAAGAATAAAACTGACATGTTTTGAACATAAGCCCTTGTGTTCCTGTATGGCATGCAATAAACACCATAGGGACAGCATGGCTTTAATTGCTGAAAACTCTCCAAACCTCCCCCTCATAAGAAAAAGGACAGTCTAAGTCATCATGGACTACACTTTGTGTACTACTACTGGTAGAGCTCAGTTCATATGTGGCAGCAAACTTCCATGTTGAGATGTAAATTTAATTAGAATGTGTTCAGCTCCTATACAAGCATTTAAAGAAAAGTTTTGACACTAATTCCATGAACATGAGGAATCCCTTTTTTTTTTTTTCTTAAGACTTATGAATCTCTGGCACTAGCTTTAAGCGTCCCTATTTTTATTTTCAGCTTCTGACTCCATGACAATAGGGGGGAAGAGTTAAAGATAGTTTTAAAGGCCTACAAAGGAGGAGAGATCTACATTTCATATTTAACCCTCACAGGTCTTCCTAATTTAGAAGTTGGGGTAAACCAAATGTGAGAGGAACAAAGTAAGCTGTAGCAAATAAAACCGAAGATGTGTGTTCCAGTCACAAGCTTTCCTGAATAAAGTATGACACTATATGGTTGGGGGTTTTCTTTTTTATGATTAAAAAATGCAGTAGGGTTACAAGATCTGAAGATGGGTTGGCTTCTTGCGTACACAGTAGTATTTTGCAGCTTCTTCCTTCATTATTTGCATGGTTTCCATCACAGCACCATCTGAAAATCTGAGGGGATTTCATCTCTCAACTTTCCAGCAATGGTAGAGGGAGCACTAGCCTCATTGTGTAGATTCACCAAGCATCAGAGTATTGGACTGAGGAAGGTAATGCATTTCATGAGTCAGTGTCAGTGCTTTAACCAGATGACCATCTTTATCATCTGCCCAGCCACTTAACTAAGACTGTGTTCACTTCATGGAATCCAAGGACAGGGTTAAATTGCAATTGGCTTTAGCAGCTGTATGGCCTTGCTGCACTGCAGAGTACCTTTAGCAAGTGATTAAGTTCCTCATAATGGTATTGGAGCTTTTGAGGGATAATGACATGATCCAGGAAAAGACACACTGCTATATTTCAGATCAGGATTTTTAAGACCACTATGGGAGTACTTACTACAATGCCATGAGTGAATAGTTTGGGATTTGGTAACAATTATTAGCTTTTAAGTCGTCATGGATTGACCTATCACCACCTGTGGTGGTTGTACCTCTCTTTTGTTAAGGTGAGGACCCTATTAACAGGAGAGAGGTACCACTGCTTTAAAAATATCAACATTTCAGAAGTGGCTTCCAGATGCTGCCTTTGTCTTCAATTCAGCTGAGGTGTCCTGCTAAAGAGATGAGATAAATTTGGTTCCTGAAGAAATTTTGAACTTCTGAATTGTGATGTACTGGGGAGGAAGAGGCTGTTGCTTTCTCCAGATACAAGTAGATGTAAGGGACCAGCTGCTTTCAATTGGTGACTGATTTAGGTCCCTTCCTCTTAACAGGAAACTAATAGTTCTGTAGCTTAGCCCAGTGGTATCTGCTTCTGCAGAGAGAGGAAGGTTGAGGAGGTAAGTATTGAACGCTAGATTTTCCTCACTGAATCTAGGGCATATGAGGAAGAACCAGAGGCTACTCTCCACAGTTCTGTCCTAAATCAGTTTCATGGCCTGAAGACTTATCAAAGAAATGGGTCCACTGCTGCTGGACATCAAGAGTGAGTGTAGAGGTGTTTTCCTCATAAAGATGCTGCTTCTGTCCAAGAAACTGCAGCCATACTTGAGGCTGAGTCAGGCTATCAGGTGGTAGAGCTATGTCCCTCCCTCCACATCCAGTGTATGTATTGGAAAGGCTAGCGCTATAGATCAGTTCTTTGATAGCTCTCATCCGTGACTCATGCCAGTCTAGATAAAGGACATTCTGCACCCTCAGCTCTGTGGTAGGTTGGGTATCTGTACTACTATTAAATCTGCTTTCAGTTTTATGGATCATGTGTTTGTGCCTGCAGCCTACTAAAGGAGTGGATTTTTGCTGGGCTAGGGTACCTTCATTTTCCTTGTTGAATTTTCTGAGGGTTTTGGAAGAGGGGAACTGCAGTTGACTTAAGTTTTGCAGACCCAGCCTTCTGTATGCTGCTGCCACCTAGCACTAGTTGGGTGTGGTGGTAGATCTTTTTGGGGGGAAAGGAGGAGATGATGAAAGTAGCTGTTGAAAACTTGTGGTGCTGCATGAAGGAAAATAACTTGTATCTTCTTCTGAATGTGTTGAACTAGTCACAAATCATTTTAGGGTTGGGTGTGTTTCTGGGGACTCCAGCACAATCCTCAAAGGCTGGCAGCCCTATATTCTAGTGAGAGGGCCTTTTTAGGATGTTTTTCTCTTCTGCTTCAGGGCAGGAGCCTGTAGACTTTGCACATGTGACCCAAGCTAGATTAGTAAAGTGCTCAACTGCAGGCAATTGACCTCAAACAATAAGACTAAGGCTGCTACAGAATGCAGCAGCCTACTAACAGAATATTTGTATGAACACACATGGGATCAATGTTCCCTCTAATTATTCAGACTGTGTGCAAAATTTGAGCAGCAATATTAGCACTTATTTTTGTTGCATACTTTATTTTGCTTTGTGCATGGCTTTCATGACCTGTGCACATGTGCACAGCTTAGAGGGAATAGTGTGTGGGATATGTATGAATTGAATGTTGCAAGTGAAGGGTAGATTGACATCTAAAACCCCAACTTGCCTCTCTGTGCCCTAATCCTTCAAGAGAACACTATGGAGACATTTGAATTACACCCCTTTTACCATAAACAGGGTTTCAGGCTTGATGCTTGAGGATTTGCAAAGGGGGGCTGATGCTAGGGCTTTAGCTTTCCCACCCAGCCCAGAATAACTTGAAAAAGATCACCTCATTTTTTCCTGAGCTTTTGTGGGGATGGCTAAAGCAGGAGGCATGACTGGCTATAGTGGGTGGAGGCACAACGCTGACCAGGCTTTCAACCAAGTAGATGATCCATTTCATGAATTTACCCACCACTTAATAGCAGACATACCTTTTCCTGCCCATAATTTGGATACTTCTAGCTCCAGGCCTTAAGGAAATTTGGTACCAATGCTACTTTGAAGCACAGAAATGGGGGAAGTCCATCTTCAATGTACAGCAAAGTTAAGAACACACGCATAGCTAGTCCCTGCAACGATGCAACTTCTCACCAGAATCTTTTCCACTCAAAGCATATAGTCTGGCTGGTGAGAGTACTAGACTCAGGGCTACAGCAGTGGTAGGAGGTCTTTGATGTTATAAGTGTAACAGGCCATAATGTTGGCAAAGAGCTTGTTGGTGTGGACACCAGTTTACATTACCAAAAAAGCAGTTCTCCTATAGTAAGTCCAGCATCCCAAAACAAAACCAGTTTTACGCATGAGTAAAATTATCTAGGGCTGTCTTGTGGCACAGCCCACACCAACAGCTGGGCCAGCACAAGATTCATTGTAACCTGTGTGTCAGGATTATTAGGAAGTCTTCATTTTTACTGACAAACTGCTGTTAGTTAATGCACTTTAGACATAGGAAGTTAGGTCATGATTAAAAATTTTTACCATACTAAAATACAGGAATGAACAAAATACCTCCCTTAGCACCCAGCAAAAAAGAAAAAGCAAAATTCCAGTCCTGGGTCCTACTTTAAATACTTATCCCAATCCTTGTCAAAAAGCAACGGGCCTTACTGCACATCTTAAGCTTTGACAGATTCAGCCTGTTATAGACTAATAAACTCCCATGTCTGGGACCAGCCTACTTTGCCAAAGTTTTCTCTGGAGCACCTCCAAGTCCAGCTGTAACAGTGATGAGGACTTACAAGTTCAGCCCCTATAGGTCAACTGCCAACATGCTGAACTCAACCTTGTAACAGTCCAGTTTTTACAGATTACTGAGCATGTATCTTGGTCAGTGACAGACTCTGCTTGAGTTCAGTTAAGGGGGTGGCCTAGCTCATAACACTCTTCTTGCCTAGAGCAACACTGCCATGAACCATAATGGTGTAGTAGATATTTGTTACTTAGAGGAGCTCTTCTGCACAGGCACCATTGTAGCAATCTTCACTGTCAAAGAAGGGGGATCCTTAGAAAGGAGATTCTAAAGCAGGCTAGTCCAAAATGCAGCCCCCTGGCCCACTAGGGGCTTTTATCCAGCCCACAGAGTGCTGCCACTAGATCTTAAGAGCAGGGGCTGGCTGCAGATATCAGGAATGCTCTGTATTGCTACATCCAGGGTGCAGGCAGACATTGACAGTTTGTGCAAGCAAAAGCAATGCCAAATATCACAATCATTTTAATAAAGATCAATGTGTATGTCTTAGCTATTGGATTTTCTTACAGGCCCCCAGCTGAGAAGAGAATTGCAGTGTGGCCCCTCACCCAAAAAAGTTGGACACCCCTGTTCTAAGGAAAGGGTTCTTTTGCTTTGGTTGGAAATAGGTGATAGCTGTTGGTTTTGGGTATACTACAGTTTTAAAGCGGGTTGCTGATTAAAACTATTGGAGTGAATGCATAGTTCAGTATTACAGGTTTTTCTAACTACTGTCTGTATCAGGTGCCCATCTAAATATGTACAAGATAGCAAACTAAGTCACATAGCAAGTTATGCACAGGAGAGGAGTCTAAAGAACATTAAAATAAGAAAGTAGTTGTAAACCTTCCAGATACCTCCTCCAGAATCTGGGGTGTCTGACATACACCAAGTCTCAGCTCACTTAAGCTGTTTGTCTACAAAATGACACAAAAACAAATAGCACAGTACACTGCTACTGAAAAATGCTTATTTTCATTTTTATCATACATACTGTACTTACATTGCAGTGTATATTATATAGAGCAATAAGAAGTCATAATAAAGTTTAGCTTTTACAGACTCGCTAGTGCTTTTTGTGTCGCATGCTGTAAAACTAGGCAATAGCTAGATGAGGTGATGGATCCCTGGTAGAGAAACGCTGCTTTTAAGAAATCCCTCAAATAATTCTAGTAGTGTCAAACTATAGACTATATATTAGATGTTTTCTTGTGCCTATTTCAGAGTGGGGAATTCAATTTATATCATGCAGAGAACTCCGCTTTTTCCATTGGAGCTAATGGGGGTTGAAATAGAGGCTCATCTACCATTCACAACAATAAAGAAAAGCAGTTGTACACATGAACATGCTAGTGGTATGTACTTGAAGGCACTGTTGGACAGACTTCTCTTTTAAAATAATTAGAGGCCTGCAGATCCACAGGGACCCACAGATCCATTCTTGCAAATTGGAGCTTGGATGCAGATTCTATTTTTATCTGCCCAGGGTGCATTAGCTGCTGCTGCCTCTACCACAGCTGCAGTGACCAATGTTAAAGAGCACACCAGGGAACAAAGGAAGTACTTCAGTCAATGAGAGGGTCATTCATAGGAGCTTGGCTTACCAGTGGTCTCAGCAGTTCTGGCTTCCCCACCTTAAGCAGAATAAAAGTTGTTGAGACCAGGGTCAGGGGAGGCTCTCAACTGTCTCTGGAGCTGCCAGCAACTCCCACCCTGCCCTGACCCCTCCCCCTGGCCTCAGCTCAGCAAAGCTCTGGCAGCCAGACAAAGACCCTGCTCCGTAGTCAGTCAGAGCAGAAGCCGCTGTGAGGTGGGGGCAGATGGACAGAAAACCCAGCCCAGATCCAGGAGTGGATACAGACTGACACTGAGCAGCTATGGCTCTACGTTTCTGTATCCACGCAGGGCTCTAAAAATATCAGTGTTTTTACATAGTCCAGATTGGTATAAGAACTCTATGTACTATCATTTGAGCTTTGTAACTTGAAAAATTGATCATTGTTTTCAATCAGAAATAAGGCAGTGAGAATAGCAAAAATACAAATTAATACATTTATTACATAAGCATATCTGCAAATACATTGATGAATCAACTCTCCTAAACCTTCAGCTGTAAAAAACAAAAATCAAATGCAGTGAAAATGGTACTGTCTAACTAGACAGGACAGTTGTTTAACTCATCTGTGAACAGCCTGCATTGTTAATGCCTTGAAAGGCTAATACCTCTTTGGTCCCAAATAATGTTGTATGAGGAAAATTATTTAGATAACCTGTTACCAAAAATGAATGTGCATAATGAAATTAACAGTGTAATAGAAATAGCATAGCAGGTTAATGTTACAGTGAGTTTCATCAGCATTCATTATATTTCATCCTTAATTTAGTAAGGTGTTTTTTATATTGTAAATACAAAACAACAAGCATTTTCCATGAGGTGAATATTAATGTGCACAGTGTGTAATGGATCAAGCAGGTCTTCTTTCCCATTAACTAGAGTTGGTGCAGACAGCAGTGTGATATTGCCACAACTATTTCAGTTTTCAGGTAGAAAAGTTTAAACCTCTCCAATCACAGATGGGCAGCTGTGCCAGATATAGTATGTCATGGTTTTGTGCACCACTTAACTACCTGGATTCTGTATTTCTTACAAGAAGAGGCATGCACTAATCTTCATGAATCCCATTACAGCAGGAAATCTTAAGCCCAATAAAACTCAATGCTGCTGACCTTATTAAACATCAGAAAAAGCAGATCTGTGTTCTCTGAACACACCCACAGTAATCCATATTAAGAACAAAACAGGTTTGTAACATTCACCAGAGGAATCTAGTATACTAAATGACTGGCAATAAAGCTATAGTACCACACAAATTCCTTCAATTATTATTTTTAAGAAATACGTACAATGGTCACCCTTAACTTTTCAATTGTATAGGTATAGCAAAACAGAAAATTTAGCCAATGAGGTAATATTGTTTAAGAAAGGGGTTCTGTGCTTGAACCCCATCAGCATATATTTAGGCCATCTCCCTACCCATTTATGATCAAGTAACAAATCCCATGGAAACATTATTTTGCTTATTTGGAAAAGAAAAGTTATAAATTTTTAAAAATGCTATTAAATAGCTGCAAATGAGCTAGCATCATGCAACTAATGAATTACTTGGGACCTCAGACCCATCATGGTACAGTTTGAGAGCCACTGATCTAATAATTTAAAAATGTAGAAGTCAGCATTGCTTTAGCTGTGACAGCTAAAAGGACATGTCATTTTCTCCTCTCCTAGTGAAATTGTTTTGTGTTTTATACTTTTGAGGGTCTATCAGTATTTTATTTAAAATTCATTATTTATAATGGGTTGTAATGCCATTTCTCAGAGTGAAAATGCATACAAAATTTCAATCAGAGGAATTTTTGATTTCAAAACTATCAGAAATTACAGAAAGGCACAAAAGCAAAGCCCAAGACTCTCAACTTGTTGGCATTTGACCAGTTGCAGGATTGTACAGATATCTAGTGAGTAGCAGTGCCATAATATCTAGGCACACTGGGATGAATTTAAAGACCAAAAGCTATTTTAACTGTGATTCTATTGTATAGTGAAATGACACCTTTAACCATTTTTAAGATAAAATCAGTGTTTTAACTGCATTAACCTTTTGTTGCTTGCATCTGGTCTTAAGTAGGAAAGATGGCCTATTAAAGACTGATGTTGCAATGAAATTCAGAAGAAACCAAACCTTGAAAGCTCATTAAAAATCATACCTTTGGATTCACCACAGAAAAATAGCTCAGTTGGGCCCCAGTGCTGCAGACTTTCATGTGAGCACAAATCTGGGAAGGATCAGTGCTCTCTAAACCTCATGGAATACAGAATTCCACAAGGATCTGTATGTAGTCATTCTGAAACATCTGTGGCCAATTTACTATATTTTATGCAAAATATCGAGTTGCTCTATCTAATCCTGTATAGATTAAATGGGCTTTAAAAACCACATTTTATACCTTAAACAAAACACAAATAAAAAGATGGAAGTTGCAGGACTAACTGCCACCAGTTTTTGGTGTTTTTTTCAATTTTTTGCAACTTTTGTATGAACCACAGTTGTATTATGAAACAGACTACTGAGCTAAAATCTACAATTGCTCAAGAGTATTCAATCTTATTTTACATATAAAATTCTCCAAACAGCTGTACAGGAATAATTTATCATTTGTTGTTTATGAAATCATAAGCACAACCAAGTTATGACAATGAGTTTAGTTTGAACAAAGACATATGGTGGACTGGAAGAAAAGTCTCTTTATAAATATATTGCTAGTATGCTACATGGCAAGGGCAGGTGGCCCCAAATGCATCTCTTAAAGTGGTAACACTTATGAAAAGCTTTTATTATGTCTACACTATGCCTTCAGCTATAACTGGGCATCAGACTACCAGCTAAAGTCCAGTCAGCACTGGTTGTGCATGTGCAATGGCTAAAACACCCCCCCCACACACCCAATTCTGCTCTTTTTACACAGTCACACTGAAAGATTTGACCCATAATTAATAAATGGTCCTTCACACACAATAATTAAGAAGCAATTTAATTACCAAAATGAAACAAACAGTTTGCAACAGTTCAATTTATGCACATTATGTTGTGTGTGTGTGTGTATCTGTATCTATATCTATATATAGTGGGGTTGTAGAAATATTGGTCCCTGGATAGTACAGACACAAGGTGGGTTAGAGCATATCTTTTATTGGACCAGCTTCTGTCTTTCTACAACAGAAAGTGGTTTAATAAAAGATGCAACCTCAGCCACTTTGTGTCTCGTAAGTAAGTTTTAGCAGGCTAAGTACCTGGAAGTGTAAAGAAAGGTCTACTTCCTAGTGCTTCTTCAAATGTTAATATTTTTCGTTTTTGTAGTCAAATTTTAAAAAGCTAATTTTCATTTAGCTAGTTCATACAAAATAAGACATCTTTGAAAATTTAAGGTTCAAAATCTGAGCTTAATCTATATGGTTTTAACATCAATTAAATTTGTTTTACTTAATCCTTAAGGCTTTTAAAATGCAAGACTGATCCAACTGCCAAGAGCAGAGGTAATGCAATATTGGATAGTCATGTGACTTACTGAAGTCCTCCTATCTTTCATATAAATCTTGGTAAAATAGGAATTTAGTACATCCATCGAGCTCTTGGCATGACTCAGTTTTAATTAAAATTATCCTGCATTTGAGTATAGTTTTCACTATTACAGTTTTTCCCCCAGAGATAAAATCTGCAGCAAATAATATGAAAAGGTAAGAACACGTTCATCTTGTGACTTGTTAATCTTACATGGGTCAAGACAAACAGCTGCTAGCTAAAGCTTCATTAAGCACTGAAGCCCTTGAAGCAATCTAGCTCAGCTCAGCAGTTATAAGATGCTTTTTCAATTTGCTGTACCTTTTTCTAAAGCAAAGACATTTCAAATTTATTACAAATAATTAGTTTTAAACAGGAATGTTTCTTTGAACTGACCTTTTTCTTAGGCGGGTATCCTATGATTGATTTTTTCCTTTAATACTTTTTGCAAAACTAAACTCCCAGACTCAAAACAAAGTAATTCGTAAATAAAAGAACCTATACTTTAAACTACCACATTAACTTTAGCAGCTGCTGCACTTTAGGCAGCAACTTTTATAATGTGACATTCACCAACAGTATAGAAACTGTGCCTTTTTGTTAACACGCACCCCTACACACAGACGACTAGTTACCAAAAAGGCAATTGTGGGAAAAAAAGATGGATATGGATTTCTGCAAATAATACTTAAGACAACATTATACAGCTAACCAAAGAAAATTATGATGAAACTCCTGATATAACCTATCTTTCGGTCTGTGCAACACTGTGGCTGAAAGGCAGAAGGTCAGACATGCATATCATTATTCATATCAAACTACTAAAGAGGACTAAGGGTGGTGTTCTGTAGTGGGCTGTGGGACAGCTAAGTGCAATGCAGCCATTCATCACTGTTAGGAAAAACAAACTTACTATTTTAAAAAGCTGACCCTTTTTTGTTTAAGAATTGGCACTCAATAGTTCACGAGACTTTGAAAATGAGAGAGGGTGGGATGTTTACAACTATTTAGCCACTGATATCACACATCAGTATGGTGTTGGAAGTCTGCTGAAATCTATAATACACAAGGAAAGAAGAGAGAATTAATTTCTTTTGTTAATTTTATCAGATTTTTGACAAGTTAAATCCCAAGACAGTGATCAAGAACACATACAGGCATCACAACATAAAGGCAAAAGCACAGGGCAGTGACAGAAGTAGTTTGTGATAAAATAGCAACATTAGAAAAAAGTTGAAAAAAGTGAATTATTTACTACGAATTGTATTAAAAGGCTGAGTCTAACTCATTTCATTGATGTTCAGTCTTGTAATGACTGCAACAGTAAAAATTCAAGAGTTATCAGCAGTGTACCAGTATTTTAATACACCTAGATATACATTAAAATGCTATAACAAAAATCAGACTGCCTCTGATGTAACTAGTTCTCAGACGCATCACCACTAAATTTATTTCTGACAGGGTCTCAACTCTTAAGTATGCCAGAAAGAAAAATGTGGTGCTGTAAATTAAGTATATCAAATACAACAGCCATCTGATAACACTGCAGCTTTTAGTGTGCAGACCATCCACAAAGTGCTGAATCTGATGTAGTTTAAAATAAATAGGATAGTAATTTTACTGGATCATTACCTCTATCTATCCGCATTGCTCATTAAGAGGTTTTATGCAAGATGCTAACAAGCATTTGCAAATACAAGAGCAGGTTTTCCTATAGTATTCTTTTCGTGTAGTAAATAAAACTATATTTCTTCTAATTTTTGTCCCATTTAAAAATATATCAAGATGTAAGTTAATTAAAAAGCACGCCATTGAAGTGTTTACACCAAAATGTGACCTACTGCTAAATATTTGGATCTGTCTTTAAATGCCACAGGACTCCTTGGGTGTTTTGCTGAACTAGACTAACACAGCTACCTTTGGAACTTTGCAAACTATATTACCTAACTATCTAATTTGCAAACTAAAAATGTCTGAAACATCCCTCTAATTGTTATGCATTATTTAAGTATTATTCTTTGAATCAGGAGAACAACTAACACTCAGGTATCACAGCTGTAAGAATAAAAAAATAAAATTCAATAACAGGTGAAGGACAATGGTTGTTAAGGAAGTTTGGTAGAATGTAAACTATTTTCAAACATTTCATAGTATTATAAACAAATTTAGTATTATATAATGGTGATTGATTTAAAACAAAATTTTAATGAAATATATTACAAAATCAAACTAACTGCAGTTTAATAGTGAAAGCAGGTTGAGGTTTAGTTTTATCTTTTCAAACTTAGAATGTTTTTAGAGAAAGATACCTTAGTACTTACTCACATTTTTGAATCTCTGCCTTCCTCAACAAGGAGAGAATGGGCTAGGCTCTACAAAACCACAGCTGGGATTTTCACAGTATACTAATGGTATTTCAGTGCTTAGCTCTCGTAGGCTCATCTGAAAATCCAGCCTAATATTGTAAGTAAATCAAAGGTCTACATTCTCAGTCTTGCTTTTCTTCTTCTAATTGTCAAGCCTTTTTTAAATTCTTGATTAGTATAGAGACCATATAAATACATAATACTGACATGTTAGCTCTTAGCTGTGCAACCTTTGAGTGAATTCCAAGACTTGACACCAATGTACAATGAACTGCTAGATTCCTTGCCTCGCTCCAGTCTAACTTCATACAACATTTTAAGATGCAATTAAGAATTGGAGTGATATATTTAGTGGATTATGGTATTCCTGAGTAGGAAAAATACATTTAATAACCACACCAAAAGATTAGAAAACTACACTTCAAGTTACAGGAACCAGTGGACACTTAGCCCTGCACCACCAGCCTCTGGTGGTCACAAAATGGGAAGCAAAAAAGAGCACACAAGAGCATGTTTCTTCAAGAGTTTGTACAGTCTATACATTATATTTCTCCCTATAATAATTAAATACTTCCAGTGGGTTTACAACAGTCTCTGTTGCACTGGGATCATCATTAATTCATCTCTGGTAATTAAGCAGAACACTCGTCTGTAAAGTATTAGTCAAATACAGTATGTAAATATTCATGCTGCTGTTTTGCATAAACAAATTACAATAGAAGAAAATACTCAAATATCACAGGTATGACAAATCTTGATGTTTTATCTACTTTTCATTCAAATGTAATTTTCTTCCCTCAGTGTCAGTGGCCCTTTTCTATGCTTTTGAGGTGCACAAGAACAAAGCTGCAGATAGTACTTTGTATAGCACATTTCATCCAAGCGTCTAAATGTGCTTTGTAGTAATTCTGCCTCACAACAGTGCTGAGCTGATACACATTTCACAGGTGAATAAAGGTGGTTAAATGACTATACATCAGTTTTTGAGCACTATTCTTTTTCCTCCTTTCAACTATTTCAATTTTAATCAGTATTACTCCTTGTGATGGATTAGTCTAAGTCCCTATGCATCTGTATCTGCAACCTTCATTCTGGTTTATAAAGACCGTTTTGATTGTAAAACTGTTTTGGCTTTGTGGCCTTCATTTTGAACTAAAACAGATGGGTGTCAAGAGAAATTATTGTTCTTGGAAGAGGACTAATGAGCGTGTGTGGAGTACCTTTAAATCCTGATCACCTTCCACCTGAATAGAGGCTCCCTTGAACAAAGAACTGGCTTCACTCAGGGAATCCAGCTCTCCCAAGTAGGCAGACAGCTGAGCAGTGGATCATCCAGTGGGGGTCTGAGGCTAATCAAGCAGGTTGCCTGACAGAGGGGAATACAAAATTCAAAAGGGGAAGCTCTGCTCTGAGCAGCGCTCTCAGCAAAGGAAAACACGACTCCGGGAAGACTGGAGAAAGGAGACGGGGAATTGCAACCCTAAAAAGACACTGACCAAATCCCAAAAAAACACTCAAGTAGTGAAGAAAATGAGGCAAGGAATGGAGTACAGTTGTTTTATTTTAAAATTGATTTGTCTTGCTTGTTCTGTCTAAAGTAATGAATGATGGGTTCAGAAATCTCCCTGCAGAGTTTCTGTATTTGCCTCAGTTATCACATCTTCCTGATGGTATTGATCCTACAACATAAATATCCACTGGAGTGGAGCTCTATAGCAAGTGTGCCAAAACTACTGGGGAGTGGGTTCAGCACTGGCCAAGGGCAGCTACAACGCAGGTTCCCACTTCTGAGAACAGGCACCACACAGAGTTGATGGGCTAAGGAGCAAGCCAAGGAGAAACTGTGCCTTTGAGCCTATGCTTGCCCAGAGGAGCTGAAAAACTCTCATCTCTAATGTTGGGGTCCAAACAGTGGCCGAGCATGTGTCAAGCTGGGGAGTTTAACCAGAGCTGTGTCAATCCTAGTGTTCCAAAAGTGATTTTTAAGTAAAGGGATAAAATAGAAACCTCAGCATAAATCAGTAACACCATCTGAAATGAGTGCGGGTCACAATATCACAGCTTATTACATACATGGAAATAGGAATAGCTGAAATATAATCGAGATACAGCTGTGGAGGTGGAAGATGAGAGAACAAACAAATGTCCATATCAGAGATCAAAAATGGAGTGGGAAAGCTTCATTTATATATCAACCCCATGGTTCATTTGGAAATAAGTTACTTGTAATCAATGTAGATTTCTGGGAAAGGAGCAGTTTCATTACTGAATATAGGTAAACTGATGAGCCACTGTATCAAATACAAATCAACAGAGGCACCAGAATAATGGCTTCCTTCACAGCCTTGCTATCTCCCCCTCCATTCTGTGGTTTAAAATCAAGAGGAGAAAGAAGCAATACTATTCTGGAATAATATTGGTTAATGATGATTTTTTTTTAACTAAATAAAGTTGTAATTCTTTGATTGTAAGCTCAAAAACAGAAGGGACTACATCTTCCTGTGTGGTTGAACAGTGGAAAAGTGGAAGCTGTTATAATCAAATAATAAATTTGGTATGCATAAGAGGGAAGATATGTGAATGACGTCAGACACTGTTTCATAACAGCAGGGATGAATGACAGTCAAAGTGAGAATTTTAGGTACAGGTACTTTCCTTATCAATTACCAGAATAGGATCTGGCATACTAGAAGACAGAGTGAAGAAATAACCAAAACAAAGAATACATATTAATGTATCCTCTGCATAGAAATTACAGACACAGCTTGAACCAAAAAAGGTAGTGACCAGAAGAAAAGTGTAGGTAGTACAAGGCCCCAATTTAGACATGTAGAGGATTCTGCCAAGGATATATGGAATGAAAAACAAAAGTTGCTAATGAGAAAAATCACAGATAACTGGTATCCTTTAGCAAAGAAAGATGTTAAGTTTGAGGGACTGTTAGAACTCAAAGCAAATGTTAAAACTTGCAAAAATTCTTTTATATCCTATTTACCTCTCAAATACCAGACACCTTTTTTCTCTGTGCACCATACCAAAATACAAATAAGTACCCTGATCTGCAACATTCCCTAGCATCCCCATTGATTAAAGGCTCAATAGTTGTCAAGGTGTTAAGGATGTCACTCCTGATAAAGACCAGAATCAATTGCTTCTAAATCTAGGTCCAGAGAATGAAATAAAATACGTAAATAATAATGAATAGAATCTAGTTTATTTTGAGAAAGGAGATGTAATATTGTAAAAAAGCTTTTTTTTTTTTTGGCTGTTGCCCATTCTGTTCTTGTTCTGTAGCTATGAAACATTTCAGCTGACTACCCTCAATCTGAAACCCTCTAGTACTATTAAAACACAAAGATCTCCATTTTGAAACACTCTATGACACACAAAAGAGAAAGTTGTCCTTCAGAGAAAAACCTAACTTCTGTCTTAGGTACTCTGTCCACATAGGTGGAATATTTCAAAAGAATCCAATGGAGCTAGGCACCCAAATCTTATAGAATTTTAATGGCAGATGGATGCTTAACCCTTAAATGCACTTGAAAAATCCCACCCACTTTCTATGTTAAAGGATAAAGTTTTTTCTTCTTTAAATATTTTTACATCCTCCTTTTTCCTTGTGTCTGGAAAAGAAAAACATTAAAGTGGTGTTTATTACCATAATGATGATTGTGGTAATATTTTCACACTTCCCAATTTTTCCATAATGTTATAGTTCAGAGTTTTAAAGTACTATATAGCTGATGAGTCTATAATCTTTAGTCTCTGCCTAATAATATTTCTAAAACTTATTAGTGAACATAATGCTTATGAGTAAAGGTTAATGTTTACCAGATACTTTGCTTGAAGTATAATTAAATGTGTATCTTTTTTAGTTCCTAATGTGTATTTAATAAATATGCTAAAGTTACGTGTGTCTGAAAATTGGTCAGTGTAGAATAAAACTAGGTTATGTGCAACAGCAGTGTGGCTTTGTCATCTCCACAGCTCCTTGCTCCTAGACCACACAAGGAAGTCTAGAAGCAGCTTTTCAAAGAAAAGGTTAAGTTAACTCATGACTAGCCACACACAAGCATATAGTGTAATGGGGTACAAAGTAGATATCAGTTGCATTATCTTGTATGGCAGAGTTCTCAAAAAGCACAAAGCGAGCTCAGTGATTTAAGGCACATCCTTGGGTGCATAATTACTGAAACAAAACAAAACCTAAAACAGCTGTTATTCACAATCTTCAGTCACTTTAGATAACTGTCCAGCACTTCTTTTATTGACAGTTCCAGCCATGTGCTTTCTATACCAGTGAACAAGACAGAAGACTTGAACAGAAACATTTAATGTTAATCAGATCCTTCAAACCAAAAGCGTTGAAAAAAAGCAAAAAGCAAAGTAAAAACGTTTGCAGGGCACATTTGAAAATCTCATCCCAATATCTTAACTGATGTCAATTAGAATTTTATCAATGGCTTCAATGGGAAGAGTTAGGCCAATGCAATTCTGAAAATCCCACTCAGACTTCATGCTAAGAGAAATCTGTTTGAAACAACTATCTACAGTTAAAACAAACTCTGCAAGAATCTTAATTTTGATCTTTCAGATTACCACAGCAGGATGGTTAAGTACCTGTGTTTATGAACATCATGGTACTCATGCTTAATCTGGCTGGAAGCTAGAATTGTCAAAGTTGTAGCTGAACTAAAATTCAGTTATGTCATTAAGGCAATGATGAGAGGTACAGGTCCATGAAAGGTTTAATTTCAAAGAAAAAAAATAATTTTTGTTGCAAGGTTTACCAGCTTGGAGACTTCCTTCTTATAACTACAAAGCAGGTTGTATAAAATTCAATGTTTTTTGGTTTTACTTTTAAAAAAATTAAAAGGAAAATTAGTTTTTATTTAAATCAGGTATTTTTAAATAATTAAAAATACTAAATTTATCTTTTAAAAACAACAACTAAACAACAACAACAACAAATCTCATCACAAACTTGCTAAACCTATACTTACAGTCTCATAAAAATCAATTACTGGTAATTGCATCTGTTCAGCTTAACCACTAGCTTTTGCTTCTTGAAGGTTCTGGACTTTCAGTTTCTGTTTCTCAGCAGACTAAAGGCACATGTGCAAAGGAAGACAAGCAAGGACTGTTGTTCTGTGCTTATGTGGTGGTGGAGCTGGGCCAATCAAGGCAGAAAAATTAGTTAAGACAATATATAGGAAAGATGAAGGCAGAGTAGAAAAGAACACTGGAGTGGACTGTAGAAATCTCCTGAAGACAGACACACAGTATATAGGAAAGGATGGAAGCAGAGTTGAAAGGAACAGGGGACTGGACTGTTTTAAGGACAGCATACATTTGTTGTGATGACTTGTTGGTTAGAGTAAATGAAATTTGAAAATTAAAAAAGTTTAAGTCAGCTGACAACTCAGGAGACTGCTGCAATTTACAAATGTGAAACATTTAAGAATCAGTCTAATAAAATACAAGTGCTATTGTATTTGTATGTGATTTAATTCTTATCATTCCTCATGTATTGTTGCTGCATCTGCAGCTTTAAAAAAGGTAATGAGTATTATGTACTATTTTCTAAATTAATACAAATCAAGTTATCTAGAAAAAAATCACATAAGTGTACTAACGTTTTAGTGATCAGATCTGCCCCATTCTTTAAGAAATATGTGGAGAAGTCTCAGTGGGAAAATAATTTAAATTAATGATTTTCTCTTAGGTATGTCCACACTTTAAATCAAAATAACAATGATTATTTCAATTTAACATTGTGCATGTCTACGCTAGCTTTCTGTATTCTGAAATAATAAAACCGCACTATATTGAAATGACAGCTAAATCAAAATTATTTCTTCAAAGTAACACAGTGTAGCTGTCTTATTTTGGTTTAACACTTTTTGCCCTTCTCCCTCCCACGGTGCGTTCCTCTTTCTATACACTGGGCAGGAGCATGACCCTTCTTGGGGGCCATCTTGCTACACCTCCCATGGTGCCCCTCTCCTAAATCGAACTAGCAAGTCCTTTCCATGGACATGTTAGTTCAATTTGGGTTTCTAGTTGGGACATGTTAAATCGATTTAATGATTTTATTTCAATTCAATTAGATTTAAGTTAAATCTATTTAACAATTTAAGTGCTGACATATCCTTGGTGATTTAAATCAATGATTTAAATTCCCTTGATTTAAATCAGTCCATACTGCTAAAGAATGGGCCCCGTTCTTGGCCTAGAAGTAGTATAGAGGGACAGAGGGGACAAAAGTTGCCCCAAAAAAAAGACAGTTTGGTTTAATGCCAGTAATCAGTTGTTCCCTTTCTGCAAAGTGGGCATATCACACATTGCTTGGGAAAGGAGAGATACTGCAGCTGACCTAGAGAAAGAAACAAATTCTTGGGAGAATATTCCAGCTGCATAAATTAAGAGCAGCCTTCTAGACAGGGGCCTGGGACAACCAGCCAGGAGCTGGCATCGCACCCCCCCTCCCCCCAAACACACACATCGTCCCTCAGAGCATGAGCCTGTGGTATCTGAGAACTGAGACTAAGGACACTATATTTCTCCTGGCCAGCGAGAAGAACAAGCTTGCAATAAGAAGGGATTACACTATGTAAAACAGCTTCAGTCAGGTAGACTACTGAACAATTAGATCTGGCTAAGCGGGAAAGGATTTCATTCAATGTGATCATTCGCACAACTCTTTCAAAAGGTGAACTTCCAAAAAAAGGAAGAATTACTGTTACATTGTTGTATGTTCCACATATGCCAAGTAAGAAGGAAGTTCTGAAAATTTCTACTTTAAAACATCTATTTTCTCTTAGCGGTGGTCCAGAATTTATCAAGATTCTTATAATGGTGCCCATCACCATATTGCACCCAATACGATAAATCAAAATTGGCCATGCAACTGAAGCCATGAACCTTTCTCGTTGCTAACAGCTTGTTTTCATAGCTAGGGGGTAGTAACACACACACTCAGGACAATCAAACTAATGCTTGATTTGATGCTCCCCTCTTCTCCCATATACAATCTGTGGAAGACATCACCAATGACATTTATTGGGAAACTGAACTGCACAAAGGTCTGGCTGCATTTTATATATACACAGTAACAGAAGGACAACAGGTAGGATTTAAATTAGAGGACCACTGAATACACTTTTTACATTTTGTTTGTGCTGAATAACATCACATGATTTAACTTCATAATATGAATTGTCTTGTATTACATAAGGAAGTCATTTTTCAAGAACTTTGCAAATTTAAATATGATTATCCAAAAGCAGCCCAGTACAACATTGCAACAATTATAGCAGGAGTGGCCAAACTTGTGGAACTCAAGAGCGACACAAGTTGATTATTAAACCTTCAGGAGCCACACTGAGGCATATAGCCATATACTTTAACCTACTAAATTGATTTGCTGACATTCTTCCACAAGCCACAATTTTTCATTCAAGAGCCACATGTGGCTCCCGAGCCACAATTTGGCCACACTTCAATTATACCATGAACTCAGGAAGCCAGAATAGTTTGACAAATATCAAAAAAGGAATGGAAGTGTGGGATACTCATGCAAAAGTACATATAATCTGCTTTAAACTCATTTGTGTCTGTGATCCAAAAGTGGGGATCTGTAAAGGAGATTTAAGTGCAAGGAGTTTTAATCATACTTCTGTATTCATATGACAAAAGTTTAGAATTATCACCTGTCTCAATTTTAAGAGTGGAGCAAAATAACCAAACAGAAGGCTAACAGTCTTTAAAATAGATATTTCCATAATATATTATGATAGCATAAAAATTTCATGAAAGTTAGTGAAATCCTCAGAAGAATATATAGTTACAATCTTCATTTGAATTTCCTTGGTTTTAATGGATCTTAATCAGATTCCACATAAAAATGTTTGGTTACAGTTAAGAAAAATATGATAGCTTATGCATATATGTGCACCTTATATAAAACCATTTTCTGCTGTAACAGTGCATAAATAATGAATTTTTAAGAATTTTAGCTTTTGTATCCTGAAAAAACGTTCGTCTGGGTATATTTACATTGTCATCTCCTAAACCACTGTATATTCCAATAGGACTCCATGCAAATGAGATTATATTTAACAGTGAAACAGACGCCATGCAACTCCCAATATATTTTCCCTGTATCTGTCCAACCTTGTATTATCATGTGGAGATAGTCAGAGTGCATTGTGGACAAAAAAGACTCCATACAATCTTTTAATAGGTGGAATAGAGTAAAAAATAATCAAACATTCAAAACACTTAAAAAAATAAACCTAGTAGTATAGAAAGGTGCATGATTAATAGCACTGGAGAAGAGAACAAACATAGTACCGGAGTTAGAAATATTAATCTTCATATTGTGCCCCTCAGATTTTCCCCAATATTGATTTCAAGGGATCACCATCACAAGTGAGAGCTGTCTATCTCAATGACCATTCAATCTTTGATTCCTCAGATACTCAACAGATGCCAACTGTCACAGCAGTTTTGGTGATATGGACACCACTCCCTCAGGAAATTAATTTAAGATCACCAATCTCATTTCATATTGGATATCAGCTTATATATTTATGATTTGGGTCACTACCAGGAGAGCCTTGCAAATCTGCAGATATCTGCTTTATATTCACAAACTGTTTTTGCAGATCAAATGTGGACAGACATTCTAGCTGCAAACCAATGTCCTTGTATTAAGACAAAATGCCTCAATATTCCTTTCCCAAAATCTTAGTCATGTAGACCTTTAATAAAAGAGCAAATTGACAATTACTGTGTGAATAATATAAATATCAAGTCAAACTATTTCTGAAACTCGTAACTCTTTTATTGAAGGAGAAACTGAATTCTCTGGAAAGTTTGAGATTTTTTACAAGCAGCATTGACATTTAATTTGTTTTCTTCCTCTATAATTGAATATACCAATATTACCATAATTAAATATGTTTCAGGGATATCAGTAAGACATGACGAGGGACTACTACATAGGACTTTTCTGATATTAGCAAGTGCAGTGAATTATTTTTAGTGATTTACTTTATTTTACAAAAAGATGTAGTTGATAGTAGCAACAACAATCTAAGTTAATTTGTCTTAAAAGTGAATGTAAAATGGCAGTATTGTCACCAGAAATAATTAAACAACAAATGACTTTGGAAATATCTCATCAATAACAGACTGCTTTTAAAAATATTTGGTTAAATGTTTTTGTAACTAATACAATGTTAATATTTTCTCTTCTGTGTAAAGCCATCCATTAGGTTCATATTCCTCTTTTATATTAGTATAAATTTGTCTGAAGAAACAGATTGCTTCAGCAAAAGGAATTAGGTCAATTGTTTGGTTTGACACAGAATAACTATTTTAGGATTTGAATAAATATTAATGACTTCTCTATATATGACCTTTCTACATAATTACCAAGAAATTAAAACAAAAACCAAAAATAAACTAATTAAAATTTGTGTCTGAAAGACAGATCCCCTTGATTTTTATATCATTTCAGTATTACAGAAAGGAAGTAGTAACAAAAGTGTAACAAATGGGTAGATGGAGAAAAAGCTGAGGAACAAAGAAACAGCATGATCCAGACTGGCTCTTCAGTTATTGCAAAAACTATTTCTACTTTATCAGCCTAATTGTTTATTGAAACATTTAACAGACTTGTGCAATGACTGGTTCAAATAAAATGACAATCCTATTTTAAATATCTTCACAGCATTTCTTTAACTCTGAATTTTTAGTTCCATTGACATCCTCCAAACGATTCAGTGAAAATATCAATATCATATACTCCAGCTGGATGCTTTAAACTATTCTATACTCATGTATATTAATACACTTACCAAGCCTTAGAATGTGAATCAAAGCTTTTTTCCAGCAGAAGCAGCTTTTTTCCACAAAGTGTCTACAAATTACTAAATAAAAACTGTATCAAAAATCAGCAACAAGGTAGTTATTGACTTTCTGTACTGAAATGAAAGAGGATTTGTAGCACCCTCATAATAAAGCAACAAATATTTTTTTTCTGTAACCTATAAATACTACGAGCTGTAATGTGTTTATTTGGTTCCCATAAATTAGAAAATCTGATTATTTCTACAGAAGTTTCCTGCAACTCTAAACTAGTGATTTAAAAAACAAAGCGATACTACTGAGTGCTTTCCCAAACAATTTAACCATTCTCTCACCCTGCAAGTGTGCTTTTTACTGATACATGGTTTTAAAAAATATTTTTACACAGTACACTAGCTTAAATATACAACTGGACACGGTAAAGTCACGTTAAGGTTCCAGATACTTCTGGATGAAGGCAGATCTCAAGTTAGTTGTTTTAATTCTGCATTCCTATGCAGGACAAGCATTATTAGAGATGTCAGTTTCCTACCATCATTCACCTGTTGCATGGAGCGGTCAATAAATAAACTTCTCTGGTCCAGTTTACCTACAACAGAAAATAACAAACAAAGAAAAAGAAACTATCAAATTATTTGTGTCTGACCCTGATAAGATCTGAGTTGTGATACCCAGTTTTTAAATGCAAGATAAGCAACAATAAATCTTTATCTTGCTTATTAATAGTCACCCCATCTTTCCATGACACACAGTTTTCAATATGGTGTTTAACAACCAACATATGCACGGTGCAAATGTCAACGTGGTCCAGTGGTAGAATTAACCCAGTACAAATAAAGGGTAAATAACTCACGTAGGCCATCAGATCTTGAACAAAAGGAACCTGGGTGCGTTATGGAGGCAGTGTGCTCAGACACTCATTGGGTTCTAGAGCCATGAATACCCAGTCTATGTTATGTTTTCAGACCATGAAAAGTAACACAGTATTCTGTTGTGCTGATGTAAAGATTTCAGGAAGAAACCTGACAAAACCAATTACCTTCTTTCTTTGTTTAGAGCAGAAGATGAAATAGCTTACTAACTGATATTATAAGTAATGCATGTCACTATGACACAAAACTTGCAATGATTTGTGTGTTTAGCTAGAAGGTGCAATATTTTCTCATGACTGACTCAAAGCACAGTCGCATCCAACTGTAATGGAATTCCATCTCTCACAGCGTGCACTGTATGACTTTGAAGAAAGTCTGTATGATTGTAACAAAGTAGTCACCCATCCACTCCTTAAATGTGAATAAATCCATGGGGTAATCAGGCACAGGTGGCATGTAACGGGTTTGTCTTCCTTTTATTCCTGGTTTTTGTTTGAGGACATGCACTTGACTCCAGGCAAAATCCATCCCCTGTTACAAAATAACACAACTATTCTTTTCTTTTTCTTTCTCTTTCTCTTTCTCTTTCTCTCGAGGTTCTTTTCGTTTCCGTTCACTACTTCCAGAATGTTTTCCACTTGCTGGAGAAGCAGCTCCTTGTACCTGCTGGAAGAAAGACTTTAAAAATTAAAAAAAAAAAAAATTCTAACTTCTAAAGGTGGTTTCTAAATCATCATTGCTGTCTAAAATTCGTATGGCTGGGAAGAGTAACTAATGGAAACTGAAACTTGCTGACTCGCTTTATTAAGCGTTAATTATGCAAACCACAACCATCAGGGCAAAGTATTTCAGTTTGAGATCTGCTAAAGCCAACATACAAAATTATTTAAATTTTAGCAAGAAAGATGGATACACCTGGACAGTCCAACTGAAATATAATCCAAGTCCTAAGCCTGCTAAATATGTAGTACTACACCTATAGCCCTCTCCCTTTCAGGCCCCTGTCCCAGAACAGATCAGTCAGCCCCATATCAGTTGTGTGATATATTTTGCTATTAAGTCAAACTTAGTGTATATACCTCCCTTTTCACTGTGCTGCAGATTTTTCCATCTTTTTTTTTTTTTTTTTTTTTTTTTATAAAGCTGCAGAAAGAGACTGTTGCATTTTGACTATTAGGTTTCAAAAAGATGGAACTTCTGACACCAAGGAAGCCATGGAGATAGTTTTAGATTTTGGTAATCAAGAAGCAGTGGGCACTTCTGCTACCTGAAGACCTATGGGGTCAGTTGTGAGGAGTGTGTGCGTGTATGATTTTACACTGGGGAGAGAGCAGGCGCATGAATTCCTTCTTCCGAACCTCAGCAACTCTATAATGCAATTTAGCCTCAGGATGACCCAGACAGAAAATTCTATCAGCTATTGCTAATTTGTTTTTTTAACATAAAATTAAGAACAGAATTAAACCAATCACCAAATCTACTATAAACTAAAATATACAATATAATGCAAGAGCAAAACCTCCTATAATATAGTTTGTGGGAAAGTAGCATAGGTGGATACTATTTAACAGATAACTACTTGAGGGAAGTAGTCTTTGAAGAACTCCATAAACAACAGTGGACTAAATGAACAGGATAAAAATGGGGGGAGGAGAGGGGATGGTTTCTTTTTTATTTTATTTTATTTTTAACACCAAATGCAAAACATACATTGCAGCAGGCTATGATTGTTAAATTAACAAACAACCCTCAAAATGATTTATGTTGGAACAGGGTCTCCCCTATGCCTGCTACTTTTAAAATTACCATATATACTCATGTATAAACAGATTTTTTCTGCCTGAAAACTGCCTTTAAAACAGGCACTCAGCTTATACACAGGTCATACAGCAGACAGCAGCTCTAGCCCAGGAGTTTTAAGTCTCCAAGCCCTGAGCATGTGGCCGGAGTAGCCATGTTGGGAAGTCAGACCTGGCTGGGGTTAGAGTAAGGAGTGGGACCCCGGTGCCTGGGGCTGCCAGGTAAGGGAGCCCTAGATGTGGGGGTGTTGGCCCGGGAAAGAGTCACCAGGGCCCGGGGGTTAGGGGAGGCTGGGAAAAGCGGTGGAGGGCCTGGGGGTTTGGGAAGGTGTTGGGGATTGCAGAGGAAGTGGCAGCAGAGCCCAGTGGTTGGGTCAGCCCAAGGAAGCGGCAGCAGGGGTTGAGGGGGGAGCTGGAGTCTGAGGAAGCAGCAGCAGGGCCCGTGGGTTGGGGGGTATCAGAGTCTAGCAGAAGGGCTCGGAGACTCTGGGGGAAGCCAGTGGCGCAGGGCAGGGGAGCCTGGGGCCTGAGGCCACGGGTGGACCTCAGCTTATATGCGAGTCACCCATTTTCGTCTATTTTTGGGGCTCAGAACCGGGTGGGGGGCGGCTTATGCATGGACTGACTTATACACGAGTGTCTGTGTGTGTATATCTATATCTCTATATATGGTATTACTTTTCTTCAACAAGATGGTGTCAGTTAATTTTGAGTTTTCTATCCCCTTTATCAGTTCTGTAGTCTAATGAATAAATATGAGCCAGATATTTTTCAGCTTTTATGATGCAAAATTTACTTCTGTGGATGAGTGTATTTCCTGTCTCTGGATGACTTGGAAAGCAACAGGAAAAAAACAACAAGTTACAAGGAATAATGAAGCAAGGAGTCCTGTGGCACTTAGAGACTAACAGATGTATTCATCACATGAGCTTTTGTGGGAGAAAATCCCACTTCATCAGACACTTTGACTTTCTGATGAAGTGGGATTTTCTCCCAAAAAAGCTCATGCAATAAATAAATCTGTTAAGTCTTTAAATTCCACAGGACTCCTTGCTTCTTTTGCTGAACTAGACTAACACGGTTACCCCTTTGGAACAAGAAATAATGAGGAATTAAAAGAACTCATTGGTTCGATGTAGGGTGGATAATTTTTTTTTATTGGTTTAGTATCAGAAGTCAGATACAATTAGGTGTGTATAACAATCATGCAAAATTGAAAACAGGATTGTTTAGGGACACAGAAGACTAGCAGAACTGCATTCAATGGTATTTCTAATCATGCTGTTGGAGAGGAATATGGTGCTAAAAGATAGTTTTGCTGTGATTACTAATAGTTGTATAACGAACACTCATCTTTGCAGGCTAATTAGATCAAAACATTCAATGTCCAAAAGATCTCTCTCTCAGCTTTTCATTGTATTCTCTTACTAAAAAAGAAAATATCTGATCAGCTTTCTCCTCTTCTAAAACTTACTGGAAAAAATGCATGGCACTACTTCCTTTTCGTGACTCTTATGAGCATCCCTATTTAACAGTTTTAGCATAATCTTGATTTAGAAGCCTAAGCCATTAGCAACATGATCTAATTTAGCATGACACTGACTGAAACTGATACAGAATTATCATGAATATTCTAGCGTAACAAGATTTTTCCTGAAGTTTGTTGTGTGCAATCTAGAAAATTCACTCATTGTACAGAGAGTGAGCGGCACTGGTGTTCCACATCTAGAGCAAGTATTAGGAACACTTATCGTATGGTTGTCTGCAATGGTCACTGAAGCAATAAAATCTGAAATAAAGTAACATGCTATGGAAGAAAGAAAAGTCACACAGTAACCTTTTCATGTTGAATGAAACTTATCATTGATTCAAAACACTCACAGTAGTAAGGAAATGTTTTAATGATGTTACCACAAACTAAGCAAAGCTAGAAAGTGTACTTCAACATGAAGTATACTCTTACCTGGACCTGAGCAGCAGCTGCAACTGCTTGTTCTTGTTCCTGATAGTACTGAGATGCTCTCCTGTCTTCCTCTTCCTGCAGCTTCTTTGCTAGCTCTAGATCACTGATTCCTTCTGGGATCTGCTCCCAATTGATCTCTTGGCTCTGCTGCTCTTGTTGTAGAGACAACGCCATCAGATAGTCCTAAGAAGTGAACTCATTATTAATAAACACTCTTCATGATGAGCTGAAGCTACAGCAGAAGCCATGAACCTCTAAAAATCAGAGCTCCAGAATTCAATATCTATGCTTCCTGGATGGTTTATTATGTTGACTGGCCACTTAAAAGTGTTGGTTAAAGCTTCCATAAGACGTCTGATCAAAGAAGAGTTGTGCCAAAAGCATTTGTATGCTTCCTTTGACTTTATTCTATACTGCAGTGTATCACATCAGAGGGCCTATGACTTCCAGGTCATCATTACTCAGTGAGGTTAATACTCACATTTTGAAAGCATGTAAGAGAATGAAATGAAGGACACTGACAAAGTGCTCAAGTTCTGGGAACCAGTGATTTTACACCTTCCGAAATATTTGTGTTGCAACCTATCATCCAAGAATGCTTCAGTTAGCGCATTGCTTGGTATGGTCACTTTAGACCAGGAGTAGAAAGAAGCAAAACTCAAGAAATCCCTTAGAAAAAACGTGTGTGGGCAAGAAAAACAAGTGCAGTAACATCTCTCCCCCTCCTAACACAACTGCCATATACTCACATCTTTCTCCTCAAAGAATTCAGTTTTATGTGACGCCAGAGAGGAGCAGAGGCAAAAATCAGCTATTTTATGCAGCACAATTCCTCTTCCGCCACACACAGTAACATTAAAAAATACTGTTTCAAGGAGCATTAATTGGCACACTATGTTGGTGACATAAGGGAAAGAGAATCCAGGTGCTATCTGTACTTGGGGAGAGGATGATAGGCCTCAGGGGACTGCAGAGGGATGGACCATCTCTGGAACAAAATCTGTTCAGTTGTCCACAGCATCAAGCTGGGATTTTGAGGGGGTGAAGATGCTCCAGCCATTTCCCTTTCCCTCAGAAATGCCCCCTGTGATGTGAGCTTGCCAGTTGCTGTACACCACCTGGGGACTCCTCTTACCCCAGGGCAGGGGATCAGCAACCCACATGATATGAAGAGCCATTTTTTCAAATTCCTTCAATAACCAAGGGCTCTGAGAGCCACAACACATGTAGCCTCCTGGTGGATGGAGCTGGATCAGGGCATCTGTGGGGAGGGAGAAGGAACCTGGAACCAGGAACAGCCTCCTGCAGGGTCCCCTGGTGGCAAAGGGGAGCCCAGAGCCTGGTGCAGGCTGCCCACAGGGTCCCCCCGTATGGAGGGGGAGGCCTGAAGCTGGGAAGCAGGCAGCCCACAGGGTCCCCCAGTGGCTGGGATGGAGCCTGGAGCCACAAGGGGCCAGTCAAAGTGTCACATGCAGCTCTGGAGCCATAGGTTGCAGACCCATGCCCAAGGAAAATCTTGAAGCAGGCAGCGCTGCTGGCTTTATGATTGCTTTGAGCCATAAATTCACAGTGGAGAATCCAACTCATTACGTTTTGAGGATTGCACAAAAGCATTCAATTCCAACAAATTTTTGATATACCCTGGTTTTATATTTTGCATTACTTAAGCAGCTCTAAAAAATTAAATCTGCCAACATTAATTTCAGATAATCAGCTCAGTTATAGCCATCCATTTGGACTAGTCTCTGCTCACACCTGACTATGCAGTACCACAGATGGCAGGCTTTATAATTTTTTTAAAATTCACCTTGCGTATTAACGGGGAATAATATTAAGTCTTGATTTATATGATCAGAAGCTGTTATAATGAATCAAAACTGACGTGTGTTGGGAAATACTACCTTAGGGGAGATGAAACATTAAATCTTAAGAGTTTGACTGAAGTGCTTACATTCATTAAAAGCATCTGTCTACACACAAGCTTTTTATAATATGTAAAAATGCTTCTGAAATACACTTTAAGAATGCATTAGTTGGTTCTATCTATGCAGAATATAAATGTGTTGGGGCAGGGACCATCTGCTGCTATGTTTCTACGTCTATCACAATAGGTCCTCTTAGATGGGGCCTCTAGAAGGTAAAACAATAGGATACTAACAAACGCAGGAACTTTTGAGTACTAGTGTGCTTTTGTACTCTGCAGAACTGACATCAAAAGGCAGTGATGACAATGATATCTGAAATAACATATCAAAACAATTATGTACTGTAGTTCTCAAATTTATGACCTTTACAGACAGGATAACCCATGCTGTAAAGGTAAATTACCAACAGCACACAGAATTTCAGTCCTTAGACAACAAATCTGAAGTTGGCTAGATATAACTCATGAACTAGCATAAGCTAGTAAGGTTTTACTACTCAACTGAGAATAATTTATTAGCAAGTTATTATGCACAGTAACTGGAGTTCTTTGAGATCTGATGACCACATACACATTCCACTGATAGTGGGCATGCGCCAATATAGTTTGAGATCTGAGGCATGTTGACAGACACTATTCATATGCCCTCCCTGTCTTTGTGCTCTGCAGGGAGGGCTTTTAAGGGCAAAGCGCATCAGCCACCATTTTGGTTCCTTCTCCCCCCCACAGAATCCCTAAAGACAACTCTGAGGAAGAGGGGAAGGAAGGATGGGTTGTAGAACGTACATATGGACAATACATCTCAAAGAACTCCATTTATTGTACATGGTGGGATTTTTTTTTTTTTTTTTTTTTTTTTTTTTAGTGTTTGTTCACATACACATTCCACTGACGGTAACTGCCAAGCAGCAACTGTGCCAAGGCTGTGGTTTTGCAACTATGGGTCGCAACCCAGTACTGGGTCGTGGTGCTCCCTGCTGCTGCTGCAGCCGCAAGACTGGAATGCATTGCTCAAAGACGCAATTGTTGGGTCATGTGCATAAATGATTTTTGTTCAACTGGGTCCAAAGGAAAAAAAGTTTGAACACCACTGTGTTAAGGAGATGGCAGTTCAGAGTGGTTAACCAATGAGTAAAGAATTACTTTACCAAATAACAGCATCAGAGCTAGAAGATTCAACAGGGGTCTCAAACTCAAATCACCTTGAGGGCCACATGAGGACTAGGATATTGTCCTGAGGGCCGCAATGAAACCTTTTCATACCATGATGTGGAAGTACAGTAAAAAATGAAGAGTAATATAGTATGCTAATAAGTCAATTTATTAACTTTTTTGAAACTGTAACATGAAGTCTGTGCTAATTTTGACAGTCTTTCCAAAGCCAAAACACACGTTTCCTTTTAGAATTGCTTCCATTCAAGATGGCAAATTCATCAAAAAGACAAAGAGTAAACAAACTGACAAAATTTTACATTATAAATCAGTGGTTCCCAATCTTTTTTGGTTTGAGGGGAAAAAAACAAAACAAAACACTTTTTCAAACCCTGAAGGACCACTGGTTAATTTAATTAAAATTAAATTCAAATTTAACTTATTGAATTCAAATTGATGTTAATTGAAATAAATTTAATTGAAATTAAATTTTTATAAAGGTTTTAGTTTTTTAAATAAAATTAAATTGTTTTATAAAATTTTGGTTTTTTTTTTTTTTTGTTTGTTTTAAAAAAGGGGGCTACATGTATCCCTCAGCCAAGAGGGGAGGAGAGCAGCCACATCCCAGGACGGGCTGCAAACAGGTTGGTCAGAGCCCTCCACAGGACGATAAATAAGCAGCCCTCTGCCTGGCCCTGGGGGCAGCGCTGGGGGAAACACCCTCCCCACCCCCTGCTCAAATTTGGCCACCCTGGGGTTGGCAGAGGGGGAAACCCCCCCCCGCCTGCCCACTCAAATTTGGCTCTGGTGGGGGTGGCATAGGAGAAAACACTCCCTGCCCATCCAAATTTAGCTGCTCTGGGGTTGGCAGAAGGGGAAACAACCCCCACCCACCTACCCACTTGAATTTGGCTGAGTGGGGCCGGCAGAGGAGAAAACATCCACTGCCTGCCAGAATTTAGCAGCACTGGGGCAGGCGGAAAAAAAACCACTACCCCCACCCTCCTGGGGGGAACACCCCCTGCCTGCGCTGGGACCGGCAGCTGGGAAAGCCCTGGGGGCTGTGCTGTGGCGAGTGGAGGGGCTTTCTGGTGCTCCCCCAGAATGGAGCCCCCTGTGAACTGTCCCCACAGGCTCAGGATGCCCTCCTTTAAGCCCCCCACCTGAGCCGTCTCTGGACTGCTCAGCTTGCTTCAGCTGCTCGATCATCTGGTGCATGTGAACAGGGCAGCTCCCAGGCAGCAGTTCAGCTCCTCCCTGGCAGTGGCTGATAACGCGGGCGGAGGTGAAGCTGCTTGGTCTCCGTCTGCAGAGAGGCTCAGCACTGGAAAACTCCAAGGATGGAAAGGTGGGAGCTATCAGGGGCCACAGGAGGCAGCTCTGCGGGCCACACGCAGCCCACGGTCCGCATATTTGAGACCCCTAAATTAGGGTATAGTGCCTTATGATATTGTGTATTTATATTTCCACATAGATGATTTATAGATGCCCAACACGAGAATCTCAAACAATCAGGGCTCCATTTCGAAGCTGAAAGGTAGTAGGAAAAACTGAGTGGTGGCCAATGAGCTTCTCCTTTATATGCCCTAACTACAGATCATGAGGACTGGCATGATGTATGTGCACCATATACATGCTATTCGCCAACAAGTCTCAGACTCTTAAGGTCAGAAGAAACCAGTATGATCATCTAGTCTGACTTCCTGCACAATGCAGGCTCAAAACCTCACCCACCCACTCCTGCAATAAGCCTCTAGTCTATGATTGAGTTATTAAAGCCCACAAATCATGATGTAAAAAGGCTTTTAAGATACAAAGAATTCATCAGCAGGTGAGCCATGCCCCACCCTACAGTGGAAGGTGAAAAACCCTCCTGTCTTGAGCTTTTGAACCATGAGTAGAGTGCGCATATGGACAAGTACTTGAAGAGAAAATTCCAGCGTATGATTTATTTTTATGTTTTTCATATACATTATTAATTTCTTAACATGTCACATCTGACTTCTGGTACCTAAACAAAACACGCTACAAAGTACTCATGCAAAGGGGTGTCAGCAGAATCTTTGGAAAATGGGTTCACTTTTGCTAGAGAGGAATTTTCAAAAACAGTCGGCCTGCCTTCGTTCTACAATCAGTTATAGAACTTCCATTGACTTCAGGAGGAAAACTCTGGAAAATCCCACCTTACAAACAGCTGCAAAAATGCAACAGATTTACCTGATCAATTTGATCCTGCTGCCCTCTATATACAGTTTCTGGATCTGATGGAGGCCTTAAGTGGAACTCCGAGTCACAGAAATTTCCATCACCATCTACATTGTGTAAACTTTCCCAGACAACTTTCTCTTCTGTAAGAAAACCCTGGTCTGTCACCAGCAGATAAAGCTGACCCTGAATGGAAGGATAATAAGGATAGAATCTATAAAAGGAATAAAAATGGATATTTACAGCCAGAAACATGTAGTAGTTTTTCCTGCTAATTGTATTTTCATGATCCAGTCAACCAAATGAGAATTATTTAGATTTATGCCCATGTTTTACATTTAAAACTATTCTTATATTTCTGTTATAAGTACTGAGATTTATATTAATGTCCACTGCCAAGATACATTGGCAACTTACAGCAATACAAAGAATCCATCACGGGAGGAAATAACCTGACAGATTATAACTAAAGTTCCATTCCCTAGTAAAAATAAACAGAAAACAAATTTTAACTCCCATTACAGGACTTGGGAGACAAGAGAGGGTCTCAGAGATCATTATTAGACTTATAGATGCTAACGCTTTGAACTGCACTTAACAGTGAACAAATAGTTAATGCAGCTGATACAGCACTTCTGTTATGAGCACACTCCAATTCAAGGGGAGCTGTTAACTTCAGCAGCAGCTGAAGTTTTCAAGTTTTTTTTCGTGGTGCCCAGCATAGAGCTTACTGCAGCTTTCTAGCCTTCCGTAGTCCATAAAAGCTTGAGAGGATGGGGTCTGGAATCAAAGGAGATGACTGGCTGACTAAAAGAGTGGGAAGGTACAGGCCTCACCATCATGGCTGCCACCACTGAGCAGCCTCTGTGACATTAACAGGGCTTCATCACCTTGATCCTGAAAGACTTCCCGACTAAACTGCGCTGAGACAGGGACTCAGATGACATTATCTCCTCCACTGGCTCTGGCTCAATCCCAAACAACACTTGTGATAAGAGACTCTGTCACACTCAGCCTCTCACATACTTGTCCTTCATCTTATTTTTATTTTCCTATTCTTCTCTTTTTGTCTTTGGTCTAATAAGATTCTGGCCTAACCAGCTAAAATTGTATCTTGCAACACTATTGAAAGCCTGTGATGAGAAATAGGCAATAAAAGCAATGACCCAAACAGCCTGATAAGAGAGCAAGTCTGCCAGCTGTCCACAGTGGCTGATAAAAGCATATACTATGTCTGTGTTTTTTAGCTGTGACCTTGCAAAAGTAAGAGTCGACAGAAGCTGCATTTTCTATCGCTGCTGTTCCTTCCTCTCTCCACTTGTCTTTATCTTGCTGTCTCTTTTAGGAAATGGAACTGGATTTTAATAACTACAGCTTAAATCCATTTCAACAAAGGTCTTCCCTTTTTTCTCAGGAAGGACATGGTTTTTACCTCTTAATATCATCTTACGCCTGGTCTAGATTAAAAATTTAGGTCAATTTAGCGACAGCACTCAGATGTGTGAAAAATCTACATACCTCTAACTGCTGTAGCTATGACGACCTAACTCCTACTGTGGATACGGCTAGGTTGACAAAATAATACTTCCACCAACCATCAATTGGCGATACAGTATTCTTCCATCTCTGTAATAGATTATATCTATACTTATGATGTTATACTGACATAGCCACAGCACAACATTGAATAGCAATGACCTAAACAACAGTAAAACAAGGGTAGTGGCAGGGGTGGGTTCCTTTTGAAAAACGCTCTCTAGCTAAAGGGAAAGAGATCAAGGGATGTTAAAATGAAAGCATTATTTAATACTTAATATTGCACATACTTAAACTATTTCTTTTCTGTATCTTTAATAACAGGTTAAAAGGATGTTTAAGGTGTGTATACTACTATACAAAAAAGAGTTTAAGAAATTTGCATCCCGAACCTTGTTTAAAACTGTTTAATGCTGGACATTTATGGGGTCCTGTTAACACTTCTACCTCTTTAATGGTCCACCATCAGCATGCATTACTATGAGCATCTAAGTGTGCAAGTACCTGCTCTTTACAGGCAGAATGTTGCCATCTTTATCTACATTACGCTGACATAAAAGTGCATTCATTTTGTCATATTTTTTTTAAAAAGTGTAAAGACAAAAGTTTCAAGGTCTGGCCCACGGAAAGCATGCAGTAGACCAGGAACATGCCAAATTTTCTTTTTTATAGCTCTCAAAAATATTCTGAACCAACTTACATTTATTTAAAAAAGTTAATTAATGTTCTTTCTAGATGCAAGAAAAGTCTCTGAAATCTGATTTTCATATACCAGACTAAAAGACTGCATTCCCTTACCAACCGCATACTATAATTCAAGCAAATCTGAAAAGTTAACTGTCACATATAGAATTTTAATTTGACTTATAATTTTTACAAGAGTATTGCACATAATCTTAAGTATATTATATAACAACAGTTTAGGTATGGTACCTTTAGTTAGCCAAACTTATTTTGGGAGTTTTACATAGAGAAATCTCACTTTGGAGCATGGATTTTTGAAGACTGATGGTGAAAGAAGTCTCATACATGAACTTTACAATATTGTGTAAGACATCTTCCATAAACAATGGGTTTTTCCCATCTATAAGTGGATACGTGAAACAGTTTCTCTCTTTTGTGACAAGCAGAATGAAGGCGTAGATTTTAAAGTGAGGTTTTCATTTATTGTTTCAGAAAAAATATAAAAAATGGGGCAGTTTTAGATCACTCACACCCACCCCTGTGGTAACTGTTTTTCCTGCTTGGATGTTTGAAATGGTAATAATGCTGGAAGAGATGGATTAGTGAGTAGAGTGCAATAAGGTAGTCAATGGTGTAATTTATCTCATGAATATGACCACCATATGTGTGATCACCATTATTTTTTTCCTCTTCTTAGAATGTAATGGTCATTGAAGACATCAAATGAATAGAACAACTCCAGTACCGGCAAAAAATTTTTTGCACATGTTCCTACATACACAAATAATGGGCTCCCCAGATTGAGATCTCATCCTCTAGGAATGAAAGAGTAGTTCAACCTCCATACAAATGCAATGCTTTGGGATTTTGCTAAGACAACTAACAAAGACATCAATTATATATTTGATTTTTTTTTATTTTTTTTTTGAGAGGTCACTAGAACCTGGGCACAAATCAGGTATTTTCACGCAGCCCTCAAAGCAACGCGATTTCACTCAGTATCAATTTATTAAACATCCAAATAAATATCTCTCTCCTAAAAGACTTAGTATCTCAGTATTAATGTCCTGATACAACTAGTCCTCTGTGATATTTCTTTTTAATGTCCTCTTGATTCAGAATTTGGTTTACATTATGGGTAGCCATACATCAGATTCTCTCTACTATGGTTCATTTTGGCAATCCCTCTGTCCCTATCCCCACTCCACCCCTAAAAATAAATATATAAAGGCAGGAGAGAGATGTGTCAGGGATTTTTAATTGGTTGATTGACAAGCAACATTGATGCTATGCTGTTTATGAAAAGATATTCATTTAACAGCTATAACTGCAGTATCAATAGCCCCAGAACTGATGGCAAAGATCCTATCACTCAAATTCAATTAACAATATTACAAGAATCTGTTACAGCTATAGGAGTTAGAGCCAGTATGCCATATGCAGCTAAAATCTTTCCCCTTTAATGATTTTCTATTGTTTGCGCCTTTGGTTTTACCTATCCTTTAGAAAAGACCATATTAAATTAAAAAACCTGTGTCCAGTAGGAACATTTTCCTCAGTGAAGACAGAACAATGGACCAGATCATGCCTTGCAATGGGAAGGAGGCCACAAGGGAACTTCACAAACTTGCAAGGGACAGAAACTGTCATAGCTCCACACTGGCTACTGACACTATCAGGTTGCACAGGGCAAAAGTGTATGTGGCATCTATATAACAGCAGACATATACCCTTTCTGCATGCTAGGGAACTGCCAGGAGAGATGAGACTGCCTTCAACATGAGCCTGGGCTTATTTGACAGTTTATACAACCTTTGGAAGACCACTATTAATATTATTACATACCTTTTATTAGTCTTTTATCTTTGTTGTGAATGTATGTAAACCAGAAAACATAGCTATTCTACTTTAGCTCCAACATAAAACTAAAATTTTAGGGGCAGCCTCAAATCCAGGTCCTTAGCCCAAATGTGCAGAAGCTTAAAGGATATCAAAACTTGACATTTCTCTTTTGGGTCATTCCTGAAAAGAATTTCTCCATAACTGTGGTAAGCTTACTGTAGTAGTGTGCAATTCTTTGTAGGACATTGTGTCCAGCTCTACAACTTTCAGCACAACTAAGAAAATTAAATAAAAACCAAGAACACTAAGCACAGTAATGTCATTGTCAACATTTTCTACAAATTAAGTGATGACCAAAATCCCTTCCCTTTATCATCTTCGGTAGATGGTACAGAAAGAGTAAAATGGTTAGGACAATGTCTCTTTTCTTCATTAGGCAGGTAACTCCTATAGTTCTATGAATTTTTTCATACTGGTTTCAATAATTTCCCTTTCATACCTTGTACTGGATAAAATCAAACCAACAAAAGAAGAGAGTTTCTTATATTTTATCTGATTGTTTAATAATACAGTACAAATTTATCAGAATATACAATTAGTATAATCAGAAAAACAAGCTGAAAGAGGAATGTGTATCTTCAAATAATATATAATGTTCGGTTCAATGCATATGCACTGTTTATAGAGATTTGAATTGTATCTATTTAGCAGGTCAAAATCCCACAATACTGACGTTTTATGTGACTACAATTACTCAATTCACTGAAACATATTTTTCTGCATTTTAATGTTATAAGCAAGGAGCGCTACTTTAGAATATGATTAGGAGGAATATTTCCAGAGTCCTAACTAAAGCACATGATGGTGAGAAATAATTTTCCTATACATCAGTGGTGGGGCAAAGGAAAAATGTGTAGGCAAACAATGGAAATGGGGGGGAAATCATAATTAATCTCTCTCAAATGTAATGAGTCACATAAAATACTGAAATTCAAAAAAGTTGCACAAAAATTTAATTTTCTCCCAAGATAATCATGCAGTATGTATCTGATGCACATCTTGTGTGTGTGTGTGTGTATATATATATATATTAAGGGGTTTTGAAAGCTAGAAGGTTTTTGTGACAAGTTCAATTTTTCAGTTATAAATATTAAGAATATTTTATAACTTCTATGGCTATGTCTACACAGAGATAAAACCCCCAGTTAGCTCAAGTCAGCTAACTCAAGCTAATGGGGCTCAGGCTCCAGGGCTGAAAAACTGCTGTGTAGATGTTTGGGTTTGAGCCTGGTATCCTGCGAAGGCTGAGGATCCCAGAGCTTCCCCAGTCCAATCCCAAACATCTCGACAACAATTTGACCCAAACACCTGACCCAAGAGAGTCACAGCCATGGCACGCGCCTTTTATCCCCATGTAGAACTATCTGATTAGGATAACACTATTCTAAAAACTACTCAAACTATTTTAATATCAAATTTTATTTCTGATACAAAACTATTTCAACCTTGAAGAAAATGTTAAATTGTCATTTTTAAAGCAAAATGAAAAAGCAGACAGGTGTGTGCAAATCACGATTATCTTTAAATTGCAGATATTTTACCTTGTAATAAGACTAGAATATCTTAATACTTTATTTCCTCATTTAAGGCAAGAAACTACTTTGGATTTTATTGACCCATCTACAGCAAGACCACTGCAATTGGCTAGTTCAAAAATGAACAGTTTGCATGAGCAGAACCTAACAAACCACAAAATGGAATACACAGTCACCAACTGCAGGAGGACCGGTGCAGTCCTCCTCTAGGCACCTGCCAATGAACTGGCTGTGGAAAGCATCACTTACAGGTCCTACTTAATTAGATGTCATTTTAATTCATCTGCAGTTATCCCAAAACAAATTCTAGAAGCCTTTACTTATATTACCATTATTCATACAGTCTCTGGTGCCAAGAGTGAAATGGATGCTAATCTCTTGCACATAGTACTGAGAGGAACTAAACAAACCAAAAGAGCAAGATGAGGCTTGCCCGTCATGTACTCAGTCATCCTGGTCATAATTTGACTGCTGAACTAAATGAACATCCACCTTTCCAGTATTCCAGTTCCTGTGTTCCTATATAAATACTTTTTCCCCTTGTTTTAATGTCCAGTAACACAATATACAGTTGATTTATAAGGTAGTTTTTGCACATTTCTCACAACATGCTTCAGAAGAGTGTCATATGATAGATTAAGTCAAAACTAAACTCTATCCCATGTTGTAATTTTCTTCCAGTCTTCTTGGATAAGAAAAGTGATCATGTCTTCCCCTTTTTCCAGGCTAAGAGGAAATATTTAAATTGCAAATATTGCCCAGTGGTTTACCCAGCAGTTGAGTACTAGGCATATTTTAATCTAATCTCTGAGAATGCAGATGCACTGACAAACTGTTTGCATCTGTAAGCAAAACTCTTTCTTGAATTCACATCTTATACATTAGTCAAATGTATTGTCATTCTGTTGGACATCATTTTCTATACGTCTTTTACAGCCTCTTATAATCACTCCAACTGGTGTCATAAGAGGAGAGATTTAGAGAATCCTGCAATTTCTTAAGAGCTATGTATACAAGCAACTCAAATTTTACTGACCGGTAAATTCAATTTTGGAGCTTTTGAGCTTGAAAACAGACAATGAAGAGACTGGGTTATAACACTATGGTCAGTTGTATAAGGATGGTCATCAGCTACACAAGCAGTGCCTAGTTCATGTGATGAATCCATTTAACTGATTGTGATCTGTTTTTCAGGCCATGCCTACTAAGAGGCTACAATGCCTAACACATTATTTAGTATAAACATTTTTATCAGACTTGTGATGGAATGTTAAGAGTTCATTATTTATAAAAATATGCAATTAAAATAAATACAAAGATGAAGAGACTGATACAGAAATGTTTTAGAAATACACATTTCAAGGGCTATAAAGTTAACAGTGAATGTTACTATATATTTTTCCAATAACTGTCATCAGAAAGTAAAAAAGGGTTTAAAAATCAGTCATGAACATACATGATATTTACTTCAGTAGAAACTAAGTCAATTCAATAGTTATGAACAATTAAATATTTACCATGAAAACCTAAACATTCATATATTCTTGACATATGCACAATTTAGCCACACATAAAGAGCTCACGAGTAAGTTGTAAAAATAGATCAGTTTTAAAAATGGGATTATTGCTTCGAAGAACTGTCTAATAACCTTTATGTTTCTAGATAAATCTGATAAATGCAAGGAGAATGAGCATAGACAATGGTATGTTTTGATTATATGTAATTATAACTATGCACCAACTACAATTACTCTTAATAAACATCCTTTAACCACATTTCTTCTAGAAGCTGATTTTGTGTATTGATTCACAATACATCTACTGATTCGATTGATTTGCATGCTACTTTTAACAATTCTATACACTGATTACTTGTTATAAAAGTGATTTACGAAAAACTTTACACAACATTCCTTTTGTTTGCTGTTCATTTATACATTATAAGGCCAATCAGCAAGTTTCCATCAGCCTGGAAAATTGAAAAGTAAAACTACATTCTGTCTTAATAACCTAGTACTGAAAGATGAACACTTTAGGGCTAATTTCAATGCCTTTTGAAGTCAATAGAAATATTCCCATTGACTTCAGTGGGCTCTGGATCAGGCCCATTTAACTGTTATAAAAATACTCTTTGTTAAAACGAACAAACAATTATTTTGGGAATAACATGCAGTAGTTCAGTGCCAAGTTACAGTAACTATCAGAGAGAACTGAAAGATTATAATAGAGAGGTGTACTTGATTTTTTAAAGTACTATAAAGATTAGATGATCCTGATCTCTAAGAATAAAAGCAGTACTAATATTGATAAGCAAAATATTTGAATAATTTAAAATTATATTCAGGCCAAACTCCACTAATATTGAGTTTCATCTCGCAGACTCAGATTCAAATAACCCACCCCTTTTGAGATAAAGCAACTGATATTTAAAAAGAAAAATGTGTTTCTATAACATATATAGAATTGAATAAATACTGTGCAGATTTAATACAGAAACAAAATATCATCTTAACTTACAGAAAATCACCACAAAACACACTTGACAGTCAAAACAGGAAATTAATTTCCTGTTGCTTTTCTGTAAAGGAAACAGGTAGAGTGTGTAAACAGTCATATCAGAAGGAAACAGTCCAATGTAAACAGTCATATCAAAAGGAAACAGTCCAACTGAAGTAAGATATCTTACCAGAGCCCCTCACTACAAACCCATTTTTCCTTGATTTGGGGGATTATTTGCTGTATTTCATTATCTGCTTAATAGAAAGCAGAGGCAAATCTCAAACAAACCCCAAAACATCTTTAACGGTTTTTAAATACTATCGCATATCAAATGTCTCCAAAACCAAAAAACTGATATAGAGTTAAGGGTAGGGTCAAAGATATGAATGCTCATGTGCAAACGTACAAAAAAATTCTAGAGCAACTTGTTATCCAAGTGATTAAGAAAGTGACTATGGTTTTATGGAACTGTCAATTTATTTCCCCCATTATTTTATGCCATAATTAAAAATTTCAAACCAATTGCTGATAGACAGATAGACAGACAGACAGACACACACACCTCTTTAAGCAGAATCACATACAAAGAACACATCACAATACTTATGTAAGCTTTTAACTCAATAAGCAATGCTGGGTAACACTATGATGTATCCAATACATTACATTTTAAGCATACATATTTCCACAGCAGGAATATTGAACAGTTTTGCTAAAAGATTTAATTTATACAAGCCTACATCACCCATATTTTCCAACATATACTCATCAAGCTAAGCTTGAACTGATATTTTCTTCTGAATTGGCACGTCATGTATAACTTTGAACAACGTTAAAAGGTCTCTATAAGTTATAAACTGATAAAACAAAAATCCTAGTTCTTTGGAAAGACAATTTTTCACTCATGTTAAACCTCTAACTAAATTACCTCCCTTTTTACAACTGCTGTTGATACATTTCTTTTTTGTCTTTCTTAATATGAATGATGTGACTGAAAACTAAAATGCATACATTAATGACCAAAGAATGCTTGCAAAAATACTTTTGCAGTCAGGGACGACTTAACTGAAGTACTAATTGAAGTAACAGTATCAGCATGAAATTAAAATCAACTAGCAAAAGATGTCTATATATTTCGTAAGAGCATAAAGTGTGAAGATATCAGTTAGAAAGATATTTTAATTTCATTTAACTCTCCGAACAGAAACATACAGCACTGGTCCCTGTCACTCTAGAGCAAACAGTGCAAAGATTATGTTTTTCTCTACATTTTGTTCCTTTTTGGAGTTCATATTTCACAGACTATGCAAATCCAGTGAATAATCTTATAAATATTGCTGAAAGTTTGCTCATCCCCAAAGGTCTCTGAAATGGTAAGAGCTAGAAACACAAAATTTTCAACGGTTACTACTGATTTCCTAACGTCAGTAACTGGATTGATTATATCTCAAAATCAGTTCCCCCAGAGCCCCAATTCAGCCCACAGATAATTAGATTTTAGTACTGTTTGATCATAGGCATTTGCTGGACTCTTCTGTTAAGAATGTCACAAACTGCAACTAAAAGATCCTTCCCCCTTGTCCACAAGGCTTATTTCAACTCTCATTCTTTTATCACACAAAAATGGGTATTATAATCAATATTTCAAAAAATCAGCTTGGGTAATGATAGGCTGTGACACAAAAAAAATCTTACTGTGGAAAATACTGTCCTTTTAACAATGATAATTGGGTGAATGTAATTGTGAACTTGGTATCCCCGATTTTCTAAATAGAAAGCTCCATTACTTCTTCAAGTAATATATAAAGTATTTCCAATAAAATGTGCTATTTTAATGTAATTGATGTAGTTCATTCATCACATTTTACTATATTTTCCCCCCGTGAAGTTGGTTATTTCTTCTAGTATATATGTAAAACTAACCAAATTTTACGTTTAGAAGCTCCAGTTTAAGCATTCCAGTGTATAAATGTTCTCCCAATGTGACCCAACTCAAAAGCCAATCTAGATTACTTCTTTCTGTAGCCAAAGAAGGATTCTGTTCTTAAAAGAAAAAAAATCAGCTAGCAGAGGTATCTCTTGGGCTGTTTCTAAACTATGGAAACACATCAGGGCAACCTGCACTGCAGATGAACACAGTGCAGAATGTGAGATTGCAGCATATCCGTCATTTTTTGGGTGACCACAGTTCACCATGTCTACAAACAAATCATGCTGAAAACTGCTGCACTAGCACTGGACCATGGGCAAATATCCCACAGCTCCTTGCAAACTTCTCTATTTACTGCTTCATCCAGTTTTCTTTTTGTAAAATGTAAATTGCCTAAATGTGTATATGTATACAAGTTTTATGCAAATACACAGTGGGCAAAGTTTTTAGAAGGCCCTATGTGACCCTAGGAGCCTCCCCTTGTCTCCAAAGCACTCAAGTGATTTTTCAAAATAGGAACTGGCCACTTTTGAAATTTTTTTTTTTATGCACACACAGATAAGCACTTATTTTTTTAAGTTATATGAGCAGGCTTCAGGAAACTTGGAATTTGGTTAAACAGTTGTATGGTGCAGCTCCAGCCGCAAGGTGTCTGGATTGTTTTAGTACTGCAACAGAGCACAGAGATCTGATGCAGAGGTGTGCTTTAGTGGTGTGCTTGGCTCTGAGCATGAGCGGAGTGCTTTGCTCTGAGCACGAATCATTGCCACCATGCCACTATTGTTTGTAAGCTGTTGTGTGCATTTCACATGGCCATGAGGTTGCAAGTACTGTATATGCAAAGCTAAAATTTTATCTAAAGTAGACCAGACTGAAATGCAACAAGATACCTCTGCAATTCAAGTTAGCTAGAATAACCTATACAATTTATAAATTCTAGAGCATTTTCTGCATTTTGGTCTCACATGGTAATAGATTATATTTTTACTGGTTGGCAGAAGCAAGGGTTTCTGCAAATATTTATCTTCCACTATGGAAGCACTTATTACAACTTAACTCCATAGTTAACTGAATTCCATTTTACACTTACAGAGCCATCTTTAGTTTTTTATGAAAAACAACATATCCTCCCCAAGTTTACAGAATATATTTTTTGCTTGCTGAATTCATTATCTGAGAATCTAAAGTAAATCCATTAGAGTTAACATTAGTTAAAAATTGGGTTAAATAAAATACTATCACCTCAATTTTCTTTGCTTCAGAATCATTTCAGCAAACTAAAACCGGTTCAAGCTTTCTATGTAGTTTAATTATATCTGAAGAAATAATGTTATAATTAGGTAGAATTATTAACAATTATACCTGTTTATTATGGTCTTGTATCCTACCACCTGACTCAAGTCAGCAGCTCAAGAACTCAAGTACATTGTGTCATCAGGGTAAACTGGAGATTAACATATATTTCATCATTCTCTGGAATACAGTATAGCAATTGCTTTACTTACTAAAAAAATCTCAGTCTCAAAATGCAAGAATGATGCTGAGTTTTTGAAACAACCCAAACAAGTACACAAATGCATGCATCTGATGTACATAAAAGCTTTATAGCAAGGGTTACATTTTAAGCCAACAAAACTGTCGAAACTGTTCTCTTTTAAAGATTTGCACTGAAAATTCTTGTACTAATAACTTACAAAAAGGTTAATATTCTGAAATTCAACACATTTTACCAAGTATATTGCATAAAATGGAGAAGTAAACTGACCTTTTTGAGTTAAATTGACTTTTTTTTTTTTTTTTTTTTTTTTTAAAGTATAACAACTCTTTCCCCATCATGTGGAAATGGAACAAAAATTAAAATGACAAAATTCTTAAACTGGTATGAAGCTCACTATTTCTGGACCTGGTTTTTCATTTACTCTTCCTTAGCTAGCTGAAGCTTTTTCCAATGCTCTTCCTAAAGTTTCAGGATTTGGGAGATCACCCATTTGCTACAACTGTGATTTAAAAGTGGCCAATCTGTATTTGCAATTAGTTGCCAGGTCTCAAAATACAAGACTTGAAGAACTCGGGACCAAAGCAAGCTCAGGGCACAACCCAGGGGTTGGATATTTGGAAATTCAGAAAAAAGAGAGCCACTTCTCATAGAGTGCAGCAGCGTGAACACAACTATGACCTTCTTCTCTTCCTGTGAGCTAAATACTGCTGTTGTAGGAATCATTAAAACTTGAAGGGATATTAGATCCAACTGGAGGATACAGCAGTGTAGAAGTAAAACTTGATAACAAAATTTCATAACTGTGACTTTGTGCATTTGGCACAAGCAGAAAATAATCTTGAAGGTCCACAGATGCTGGGCTTTAACTAGGATTAGAGTCCAAACCAAACTCCATTTTGAACTTTCTGCATTTCCAGAATGGACATATTCCTACTTTTTTGAGGGGGACAACAACAAGTGAAGTAAAGAATTTCTCCACTGAAAAAAACTGGGACAGTTTTTTAATATCTTGCAAACGCTTCAGCGTAGCTGAAAGCCCTTCTTAAATACAGAAGCATTATTTAAAAAGTAGAGTGGTTAGGAAGGTTCAGAAACTAAGAGCCCTAGTACATTAAAAAGAGGGCCCAATAGCTGGAAGCGAGGAGACTCTGGTAATTTTGAAATACAAGAAGCCTGGCTTGAATCACTGAAATGCCTTAATGGTCAGATTTCTCAGAAAGGGTAGGATTTAACTTCTAAACTTCATCTCTGTTTAAATGGGACAACAAAATATGATTCATAACCATTCCTTCTTTGTTCATCACAAAAGAGTAAGAAAGCCAAAAGTAGTGTGTGGACCCGTTACAAGGGCTGGAATAACTGGAAAGTCTGACTTTTCTGTTAAGGTGATAAAAGACATTTTCAGCAAGGTCAATTCATGGCTTTATAAAGTCTTTCTGAAAAGATATTCCTCCCTATACAGAAAGGTTCCAAGCTTGAATTAAGCAGTGAGTTCGTATCTTGTCCAAAAGCAAAGTCGAGGGAACTCTTCTTGATGATACAAGGAAATCCATAATATTACTAGTAAAGAAAACATTTTGAATCCATATAATGGAGTTAAGAGGAAGCTAAACCATACTGAACTGACCATTTGTGGAAGATGAAACAGCAGCTCTTCCAGGAGAAGCCAAGAGCTCTCCATTTTATTAGGTATATAGGCTATTGTAGAAAGAACAAACTGACCTGGTTAGATGGGTTACCATAGACCCATAAGATTTATAAGAACTCCATTGACTTTTTCAAGTTGATCCTGGGGGCCAGCTTTTACTTCAGAGGGATCCATGCAGCTGCCACAGAAACTATTTTGGGAACCAAGAACCAGCATTTCACATAAATATTTGGGAGCTTATAAAGAATGGCAGCATTAGCAGGAAAGTCAAAATTAATATTACTAGTACATTGCAAAGGTATTTTCCAACTGTCACAGATGAAATGCATTCTCAGCTTTTCTTCCTCTACCATAAATAGGACTCTCTTGTAGCAACATATAAATGTCAGGTTTAATTCCAAGCATCCGAGTAATGACTTTTGTATAATTAGGAAATTCATCCAACAGAAGTCAAAGTCCTTCAGTATCTTAAGATCTGGAAGACAACATCCTTAACATCATCATCTACAAGGTTATATCATAGGATGAGAAAAAAGAATGCCCTTCTGTCACTAGATGATTATGTCTTCCAACTTGTCTCTAATGAGATTTTCTCTATCAAAATTTGGCTGAGCTGAAGTTGAGGTCATGTTCTTGGAAGCTGGTACAACAAAAATAGTTCTAGCCTTTGTAGCTGAAGCTAGTTTCCTTCTCTTAAGAGGAGACTGGGTGAGAGGTCATGTCTGCACCTCACTTCTACAACTTAATTATCTGTAATGAAAAACTAAATTGGGTAGAAAGAATAGAGATGCATTGTGTTCCTTCTGGAAATTAGAAATAGACTGAGCAGAATTTCCTACCTCTTCTGCAGGTTTCTGTGCTGCCAAGACAGGATTGTCAGAACTCCTGGCTGATCTTGAGGTCAAAGGTCCTGGAACAGCAGGAAGCTCCAAGTCAGTGTCACCTGATGGTTTGAAGTCCTCAGAGCAACAGAGGCAAATAGACCCAGCAGCTGTGGGTTGAAGAGGCACTCTGCAAGTTAGACATTTCCTACCCCTTTTCTCATTTTATCTGTTGACTTAGAATAACTATTCTTATTTTTCAGTAATGACAGAGCAAGTTTGCGCTTACAATACACTCTAAGCAGAAGCTGGAAAATTTATGGGACCAAGAATCCTTCAGATTAAACTTTCTGGAGCAATTTGATTGATCTCTGTGTTACTAGCATGACAAGGGTGACTGACAAACACCCCCCACCAGTGCATCAGGGTCCAGAAAATGGAATAGTATTTTAATATTCTAATGTTCAAGACCACTAGCGTATTTCCTTGCTTGTTTGTAGCATCTTGGCAAGTTTAGTGTCATGCTCATTAAGTATGATGGAACATAAATCTTCACATGGAAGCAATATAAGTAATATAGTGGATTTTTAAATCTCAAATCCCATCTCCCCCAAAACGATTTGTAAAATACTCTGTACACTGGAAACTAGTAACAATATCTATGTGTTAGGAAGAATGACAAAAATTACATACCCATTCTTTTCTCATCAATGATACACAATCTATCATGCATCCTCCAAATCCCAGCAATCTTAATTATGATGCTGACTATATTGCATTTCAGCCAGAGAAATCTTGTTTGGGTTGGAGCCGATGAAAGCTTATGCCTGAAGAAATTTGTTAGTCTTTAAGGTGCCACAAGACTCTTGTTTTTAAATGTTTCGTTCATCTCAGAATTGTTGAGTTAATATTTCTATCACATTTTAGTTAGAACAGAGATGTGTGTGAAAGCAATGCTGGCTTCAGTTCAATGACTGCTGCCAAGATTTGGAGGTCAAGCTTAAAACATTAAGAACAGATTGTATTACTGAGCAGTAGATCATTTTTTTCCGATTTGTATAAACATTTAATAGCATCTTGTATCTTGTTTCAATACATTATTGAAACTCATACTTCGGAAATAAATGAAGCCACAACAACAACAAAAAGACTGTGGTTAATTTTCATAAGTATAAGGCCTTTAGGCTAATAATGTCTGCCATCCTGCTTCGATCACCTCATACATAGAATAATGCTCATCTTTTTCACATTATCTCCCTAAAGTCTCATTACAAAATAAATAGTTTGTTGATAATTTGGAAGTAATATGCTTTCCTATCAGATTTTATATCATAAAGAAACATATGCCCTACATTAACTTCCTTTAAAAACTCAAAAGGGAAGTGTCCCAGCTGTACATTATACTGGTCTTTCTTGTTTTAAAAACAACCAAGTTCACACTGTACTCTTCTAGTCAAACAAGTGCTCTTATATTCCATAGTGCCAGTTTAAATTTCTGGAAAAAGTGAGCCACTCAAAGATTTACCAATTTTTACAGATTATCAGTGTGGAAAAAAAAAAGAATGGTTACTTACCAGTAACTGTGGTTCTTCAAAATGTGTTGCTCATGTCCACTGCCAATTAAGTGCACACGTGCCTCTTTGCAGTTACTGCAAAACATTTTGCCCTTATGATATCCCATAGGGTCAGTCTCAGCGCTTGGAGTCCTGGGCATATGCCGTAGCACATGAGGCACCACCAGGCCTTTGCCCCCTCTGCTAACTCCAAAAAGCAGGGAAGGAGGGTGGGTGTGGAATGGACACGAACACTTATTGGGAAGTAACCACTTTTCTTCTTTGAGTTGTTGCTCATGTCCATTCCTAGTTAGATGATTCACAAACCTTACTCTGGAGGTGGGAAGGTGTTATGGTCAAGCTGCCTACAGCACTGCTGTCCCAAAACTTGCATCATCTCTCTGCCTGCTACGCAATGGCTGGTGGGCAGATGACCAGGTGGAGGCTCTGCAGATCTCATGGACTACAACCCATACAAGGAAGGCCACAGAAGAAACTTGGGCCCTGGCTGAGTGCGCTGTCATTGATCCGGGCAATGGTACTTTGACTTACTTGTAGCAGGCTTTGATACAGGTGGTAATCCATGATGATATCCCCTGGGATGATACCAGCAGTCCCCTCCTCTGGTCTGGAATGGCTACAAAGAGCCGAATCGATCTCCAGAACAGCTTGGTGTGCTCACTATAGAAGGCCAAGGTTCCTCGGATGCCCAATGTGTGCCTTCTCTGTTCCTCCTCCTTTGCACGGGATTTGGAAAAAAGACAGGAAGAAAGATATCTTGATTATAATGGAACGGAGACACAATCCTTAGGCAGAAAAGCTGAATGCAGCCTAAACTACACCTTATTCTTGTAAAAGACTGTGTACGGGGACTGTGAGGCCAGCACCCTGATCTCAAAAGCCTTCTACCTGATGTGATAGCCACCAGGAAGGACAACTTCCAAGAAACACATCAGTAGTAGACACATAGCCAGAGGTTCAAACACTGGCCCCATCAGCCTAGAAAGGACTAGATTAAAGTCCCACAGAGGCGCTGCACTACGGACCAGAGGGTAGGAATCTGGAAACCACTGTGTGGGAGAAGACTAATACCCACTCCTAGGCTGATAAAAGACTAATATGGCTGCCAAGCGGACCTTTAGGGAAACCAGCACTAGTCCCTAGAGCTTAAGATGCGTTAGATACTCCAGGGCTAACTGTATGGGTGAAGAACCTGGATGAATACTCTAGACCCCAGGCTCAGATGCTAAAACACTTCAGCTTAGCCCTGTATGTAGCCTGTATGAAAGATTTTGTGCTACTCAGCAGAATGTATTGGACCTGTGCTGAGCAGCTTCTCTACTCTGCACTCAGCCATGGAGCTTCCAAGTCATTAGGTGTAAAGAGTCCAGGTTCAGGTGTAGCAGCTGGCCATGGTCCTCAGTGAGGAGATCCAATCTCCTCGATAATTCCCACAGTGGGACCGTTGAAAGGTTGCACAGCATACTGTATCAGTGCTGGCATGACCACACTGGGGCAATCAAGATGATGTCTGCTTTGTCCATCCCAATCATCAACAGTACCCTGTATATCAGGGCACTGGCAGAAAAAGCATACGAGGGGTCCTGACCATTTCAGCAGAAAGGTGTCAGATAGGAAACCCCTCCTGTGTCCTTGGAGAGAGCAGTAAAGTGAACACTTGCAATTCCACGAATATGCAAAGAGGTCCACATGGGGATGACGCCAGCTGCAGAAAATTGAACAAGCCACATTAGGATGCAGCAACTAGTTGTGTTGTGTTAAGTGCTGCCTGCTGAGGCCATCCGCCTTGTTGTTCCTCACTCCTGGGAAGTGAGTAGCCATTATGTGCCACTGTGTTGGCCAACCTAGAGAGAAGGGCGGGGTAGAGGGAGGCTTAGAGCGGGACTGGCCCCATGACATTCTTTCCATGACCCTTCGATCTCACTAGAGGACAAACCCACTGAAATCACTTTGGCCTCTCTCTTAAAACAGAGCCATTGTGTTGGGGAGCAGTGAGACTTTCACACTCTGCCCCTGGAGACAAATTTCAAGGACAAAGAACTGCAGTGCAATAGCGGTGGCATGTGCTCAGGAATGGTCCCAGGAGGAACCTGAATGCCTTGAACATCTTCTCGGCACAGGTGATTTGTGGTGCCATTTGCCATACAGTGCTCTCTAAACAGCAACTGGGTTCTGCGCCACTTCTTTCTTGTGGATGGACTCAATGGTGCCAAAGAAAGAGAATCAATGCCAGTGTTGAACTCGCACACTGTACAAAGAGGTCGACAAGTATTGGTGCTGACGCCTAGGTTCAGGTGGTATTGGTGATTCTGGAAGCTGTGGTGACTCGGATTCATGTCAGGGCTGTGGTGTCGTCAGCACCAGAGCTGGTCCATCTCAGATAGGGGAGTGGGCCAACAGTGCTGGTGTTTCCTCCTATGGTGATAGGCATGCCATGCCGGAAAGCCCCTAACTGGTGGGCCTCTGTCCTTTTTAGGGATTGCAGGATGAGAAAGTAGAGACATAAAAGCAAGGCTCTTGCCATCTCAAACACCTCATATGTCAATGGGGTTGATAACATTGATGCCCTTACACTGCCTGGTATTGGAGGTGGATCCCTCGCAGGAGGCACTGGAGGGTCACTCTCTTCTGCAGAGCGAGGCTGCTGTTCACTTGGTACCACCTTCTTATCTGGTATGGGGGAGCAACCTCTATCAGTCAGTGGCTTTTACTTTCTGGCCAGTGCCAACAGAGATCACTGCCAGGGTGGTGGAGGTGCCAAATGGACTTTCTGCTAGGATGTCAGTCTCAACAACATCTTCATCAGTAGCGCCTTTAGCTGGATGTTTCTACCTTTCTGCATCCTTGGTTTAAAGGACTTGCAGATCTGGCATTTTATCTGATCTTTGAGCTTTCACTAGGCACTTCAGGCACTTGTCCTCAGGGTCACTCTGTGGGAGCTCCCTCCCACACACCACACAGGGCTTGAAACCCTGAGACTGAGCCATAGCTCCCAGGGACAAAGTCCCTTACTTAACCATCCTTATCAGCTACTCTTACTATCACTGTTCTTCACTAACTACTACTCTACTTAACAAAACAATAGCAGTTCAAACACCAGAGTCCATAGGACACTTGCTGTTAGCAAGGTAAGGACAGCAGTTCCAACTATCATCACAGGTGGAAAGAAGGAATTGAAGGGGCATAGGGCCAGTGGTGCCTCATGTACCATGCATGCGGGATTCCAAGGCTGGTCTTACCACCCCTTATGGGATATGTCAAGGGCACAAAGTTTTCCAGTGACCATGAATGAAGGCATGTGCACATTGAATTGAGAATAGACACAAGCAATGATTTGAAGAATAACTGTAGTTTAAAAAGAAACAAAAATCAAACAAGGAGTCTTATGCCACTTTTAAAGACGAACAAAAATTTATTTATTGTATGACCTTTCTGGCCCAAGTTTTCAGCATTATGTACCCGAAATTAAACATCCTCTTGAAGTCACTGAAACTCTAATTTGAAATGTTTACAACATTCCAAGTCATGCCATTTACTATTGCATTATTTACATTTGTTTATATTAGGCACTAAAAAGTTTTCATCAAGGGAAATAAAACTGAAGCTTCACTTTACTGTACTAAAGGCTTACTAATAATAGTAACAACTGACAAACCACTGTTAATTACTGGTTTTCTAGAATTGGTGAGTGAACAAACAAAATAATCAAAATGAAATTTGTATAGCTATATTTTGGTTTTAAGTATTCACTGCAGCTTTTTTTTAATAAAATAATGTAGTTTTAATAATATGATATCTACTGCAGCACAAGGCTTTTGAATAAAAAACAAAAATTCTTCCATACTGGAGAACCAAAATAATTTTTGTTGCAATCAAATTTGGATATCCTTTTACCTTAAGGAGAGAAAAAAACAAAACAAAACCTATGGTGAATAAGCCTAATAAATACCCAGAGAGATACAAATAATTCTTCTCCCAGAAATCTAAGCAAAGTATTTACAGTCATCTTATTTAGCAGGAAGAATAAACTCCTCCAGTCAAATCACCTTTTTTTTTTTTTTTTTTTTTTATTATTTGTTCTGCTGATATATCCCCTGACTTGAATTAAGACTGAGGTGCATGCTAATGTGTCTGCATTACTCTGTACAGGTTGCATCAAAGTTCATCAGACAATTTCTTTCTTTAGCTGCAGGTGAGGTGCCATGCGCACAATATTTTATTGTGCAGGAAACAAATAGATTAATAGCATTATGAGATGCAGTGACCTATAGCAGAGGAAAGTTACTCCAACTACAATTTGACAGAAATAAGAGAGTAGATGAGTTTCAATTGCTGTCAAAGCTGTGAAATGACTCAGTTCAAGATTATTTTTTGTTACACAAATCCAGGAGAAAACCCCCATAAGCCTCATATTTTTAACATCTGCTCCCCATCAAGATAAACAGAGACAAACACATCTAACATCATTTTAAAAAAAAATCAAATAGCATGCCATCTTTTGTCTAACATACTTAATAAAACACTGAGTCAGATTTTTAAAGTTGTGCATGCACAATACATCTGCACATACCAAATTTATACGCAGGACCTGTATGTCTGCACATAGCCATTACCCAACTAATCAGACATATAGCTAACACAAATACCTGATTTGGACATGTATATTAGGCAGGCCTTGACAAATCCCAAGTGTGGGTCGCCATGGAGACCAGAATTTCTAGTCTGGTGCCTAGCTCAGCTGGGGAAATACAGAAGAGTACCACCTTTTGGTGTCCAAAAATGAAACTGCAAGAACCTTTACTAGGCAGTCAGAGGATTTGGCAACATTTTGGTGGCAGGGAACTTTCTGGTGGATGAGGAAACTTGGCACTTTCCTTTGAAGCTGGGGGCCTATCTGCCTCCCAGTTTTGTCAAGCCCTGATATTAAATATGTCTATGAATATTTTAATATTACTATTTATCTTAATATTTTCATAGTTCATATTTTGTATTATACGCCAACATAATGTATCAGCAAATTTTAATCTTTAAGAATTATTCAATACACAATTAGTGCCTGTACAAATGTACACAGTATTATAATGTGATAAAGAATCTATTCCCAGTTAAGAAATCCTTAGAAATCTAAAACACTTTATTCATGAGGTTTTCTATCACATTTCTAAAGTACCTACTAGAGCTCCTTCATGAACAAATTAATGTTTCTACTAAGATAACTCCTTTATTAGCTCACACAGTTTTAAAATGTGAAAACAAAATGTTGTTTTGTAAGTGTGCATATTAGTCTTTAATAACCCATGCTGGTAAATTATTCAGTCACACTTCACTCAGAAAAAGTAATTTCCTGTTTACAATATTTTAGATTGTTTATATTATGAAAAAGCAAAAATTAAAAGTGATGTAAAATATATAAAAATAATGTAATATACACAAAAATATACAGTAGAATCTCTCAAGGGCTCAGTAATGACTGGGAAGTGTCCTTTATGAATCTGGAAAAAGTAAATAATTAAAGCCAAGAATAATGCCCCAGAAAACATTTGATAATTAAATAGCTATACTTTAATCTTAATAATTGGTAAGAATATCTATGTACAACACAACTGAAATTCAATTATTGACTAATGTTCAAGGTACTTTATAATACAAATATTGTCTTTATTTTTACAAGTCTTAGCTAGTCAATTGTTAAATCTCCATAACAAAGTGTGGATAGACTACCGGACTGTGTGCAATTTCATGAGGTCTAAATCAATGAGATTCTATTGTACTGCTATACATTAAACAGAATTTTTAAAGTTCTACAGTACCTTTCATCTGCTGGATACCTATAAATAGGATCAGAGTAAAATATATTGATTGACAATATATGACATTTTCTAGATATTTTAAATTCATTTCAAAACCAGATTTGTTTTCAGTCCTACGAATTTATTTTTAGCAATAGGCATTCATTTCCTCTCTTAAACCATACTGTACTATTGTTGGTCACTCGAGAAGCGTTGTGTTTAATCCCAGAGGTGCAGCTTTTTCTTGATATTAAAGTCATCTCAGTATATAATTTATATTCAAGTTTCCTAACCTGGTAAACACCCTAGATAGAAATAAAAAGCCAAGTTTTGACCTGGGATGCAAATATTGGTCTCTGGATAAAAACGATGCTGTTCCCAATTGCAGCTCTGAGGACAGAATCTGACACATATTTCACTAGGTTAAAAATGTGAAGTATTTCAGTCCATTTTAAAAAGCAGAAACACAACTTAAACTATAATGCCATAAGTCAACTGAATTAATTTTTACTATTATTTTGAATATCACTTTCAGCACTGATTCTACTTGTAATGCTATTCTAAATCTCATCCATTCGCCATTCAAATGATATTTTCTTTTTCCTTAAAAATCATTAACTATTTCTCCCACCCCTGGTCAAAGACAAAACTGCCTCCTCCATCCCTGCAATGTTCTGGGTCAGGCTTTATTTATTTATTTTTAACGTTAATAAAAGTAGGGTTAAAGTCTTAAAATTGTGCATCTCATTCAGGCCACTAATTATTCAGTGCTACTTTCATTTTGAAAGTAACAGACCAGTAACAATGATGGAAATACTTGTTTATTCTTTGGAGATTTCACTGCCCATGAAGCCACAGAAACATAAGTGAAAACCTATAAAATCTCCTAGAATATTTAGTTATGTTATGAGACAATATGTCTATAGCCATAGGGATGTTTAATCTTGTGAAAAAAAATTCCTGTTTCTCTGGCTTTAATTCTAGCTGCAGAAATGCTAAGTATCTGCTCTCAAAGAGTTTCAACCAATACTGTCATCTCAGCAGTGATGCCTAAGGCTACGCACAGATGATGATTGTATTCTGTCCACATTTTGAATATGAATAAAGCCCAAATTTGACTATGATGAAATTTGTTCCTCAGAAATTTATTTTTCCTTCCCACAATGGGGGAGAAGGGAAAGGCTTGCAGGAAGAGACTAAAATTCAGCAGAAGACCTTGCTTCAACTCCATGTCTATTCAGCTTTCTATCAAGTATTCAGAGCCCCCTCTCTCATCAAGTTCACTAGTAGCTTAATTCAAGCTCCCCCCTGGTCGGCTCAGGGTGCAGAAAAGCTTCTGTAATTGTTCGTTGTTGTATTCCATGTTAGCTTAATGCAAAGCATATATTTTTTTCTGAACAGTTAGTAAAAATGACTTGAGATAAACACCACTGATTCCATACCAAGTTTGTTCATCAGTGTTGGTCAGATTCCAAGTAAAAAGTTCTTTGATGCATCAAATCTACAAATTCAATCTAAAAAGTCAAACAGGCATTATCTACTGCTTCACTAGTACTACCAAACTGGAAAAGTTATGACTACTGACATTAAAAAGTAATAAATAAAAAATGGCAAGTTCATTTTTGTAATTAATACTGCATTTTTGTGGCTGTATGACAAAAATTTATAAAACTGCTTGTGTTCTAAACAAACAACAAAAAGGAGATTCTGCCTGCCAAATTCTTCCCCCAATCACATTGTTCAACAAATATTATAAATTTAACCAGTACTCCTGCTTATGGTTTCCCTGTCTACAAAAGACACACTGATACATACTTAAATACAAAGTAGCCAAATAAACATTTTAAAGAAATTATTAGCACTATTACACAAACAAAAACGGCTTCTTTACTAAAATTAACACACAGCTGCAAAGCTTTAATATAGAAAGGTAAAACTTAAGCCTTGTCTATACTAGCATTTATGCCAGCAAAACTTTTGTTGCTCAGTGGTGTGAAAAATCTGCCTCCTGAGACAGAGAGAAGTTTGGCCAATGTAAGCATTAGTTTCAACAGCGCTGTTGGCAGGAGATGCTTTCCTGCCAACACAGCTGCCTCCACTCATTTTAGTGACTTCACTATATTGGCTGGAATGCTCTCTCCCATTGACATAACACAGCTACACAAGTGCTATTACAGCAGCATGGCTGTACCAACACAGCTGTAGTGCTGCAAGCCTTACTAAAAACTCACACTTACGTTGACTAAACTCAGCTAGAGTTCCACGTCAAAATTTTCAACCTCACCGAACACTTGATGGTTGACGTCCTTCATTCTGAAGTTTTGTCTCCAAAGACTCCATCACTTCTAAAGGCCTGACTGAGTTAAAAGTTGAAAATGCCCCTTTCTGGCTAAGCCATATGGCTAATTCAATCACAGCAGCCTTTTAGGATATTTAAGGACATGCCCACACATGCCCTTGAACCTAAGAGACAGATCCTTCCATCCATGAAGCAGGCAATACTTACACTCATTGACTAAGTTTACATTGCAGAGCATTTTCGAAAAAACTTTTTTTGAAAAAATTATTTTGAAATATATTTGGAATAATTATCGTGAAATAACTTTTTTAAAAAATGCTATTTTGGGAGAACAGTCCAGGGGCAGCTCCTTGTCCCAAAATACCACGGCCCCAACCGGGCCCCCCCCCCCCGACGGGGGAGGTCTACGCCGGACTTTCTTTTTCAAAAAAAAGAAAGCCAATGGAAGAGATAGGCAGGCTTTTTCGAAAAAAGCCTTCGCCATGTCTGGCAATGGCTTTTTCCGAAAAAGCTACCTTGAAAAAGGCTTTTTTTCTAAACTTAACCAGGTTTGACATTGGTGAAAAACTGCTTCGGTATTTCGAGATACCAGCGTGCTCTCTTGAAAAAGATAAACCCCACAGCTTTTTCAAAAGAAAAAGGATTTTTTCAAGATGGCATTTTTTGAAAAAAGCTATCCCCGGACACGGCAAAGGCTTTTTTCAAAAAAGCCTGCCTCTCTCTTCTATTGGCTTTCTTTCTTTTGAAAAAGAAACTCCAGTGTAGAGACTTTCACTTTTGGGAAAAAAAAAAACGTGGTATTTCAGGACAAGGAGCTGTCCCCAGACCATTCTCCTGAAATAGCATTTTTGAAAAAAGTTATTTCGAGATAATTATTCTGACTATATTTCAAAATCTTTTTGAAAAATTTTTTTTTCAAACATGCTCTGCAATGTAGACATAACCATTGAGTCTTAACCTACTTATAGCCTCCTGTTGTAGCCTTGTTTGCCTGATTACAAATTTAAATTCAGCCTCTTCCCTCATGTCACAAAATGGCCAGTAAAAGTAGTTTATCTTCTACTCTATGCAACTGCTCTCTGGGCCATGAAGAATGTACCTTTTCCTACATAAAAAAAGAATTATAAGGATTTGAAATTATTTCAAGAGAAGATGTCAGGTAAGTGTCCTCTCATCTCTGTAGTTTATTGGCTTTTCCCCAATTTAAGATGTTGTTAACTAATCAGAAGTGGCTATATCCTAGGCATAGTCTGGATAATCTTCTGCAAATATAAACAGTTAGGACGTTGCCATAAGTACCATGGAACTCATTTGCCCTGTCATTAATTACATGCTACATGAGTTGTCTACACATATAGTTTGTTTAGCAAAGGATAAAAATTTTTAAAAGGTTAGTTAGAACATTTTAACTAACACCTTTTAAAACTGTAGTGTAGACAGGTCAAGTATTTTAAACATGTTAACTGCTAGAGGTAAAACAGAGTTCACCCACTGTCCAATGTGTTGCTTTGTTAAAGGATCTACCTAACCTTTACCATACCCAAAGATAAGAAATCCATAAATATAAAATAAAAAGGGGAAAAAATCTGTACAGTCTGTATTTCCATAATAAAATATCTTGCTTCAAAGCAGCATAATTAAATCCCAGTAATGTTGCCTAACAATTTTTGGTGGGGAAGGACACTAATAATAATCTAAAATAATTTTAGTTTTTAAAAAACAGTGATAAATTATAACAAACAATATTTTAACCTGGATATAGCATATGCCTTAAACAACTGGTTATAGTAGTGATTTGGGAAGGACACATATTTCTGTACCATTTAAATTCAGTAAAAAAAAAAAAGCTCATGTTTCAGTCTCACTATACATTTGTGCAAACAAACAATAAAAATCAGTTAAAAGGTTAACAATCATACCTTATATTTGGTCATGGTGCTAAAATGGTTGTTCCTGAAGAATACACAAAGCTCTCCTTCCTGAACTGCTGAGGTCAGCTCACATAATCCATGGTACGTCAACTGAGTGGCTGTGTTGTTCAGAAATTGTTCAGCTACAAATCCTATAAAAGCAATGCAGACTATTGACTATGTGTCCATCTTACACATCTAAATGCGCACACGTATGCAAAAAAATTAATTACATCAAAAATTCACACTGCCAACTAGAGAAATGAACTTCCAAGGCTTTTATCAGATTAGATTTCATTAGAAGAAAATAAATAAGCTCTCCTTCTCAACTTACAGCTGTGACAATGTGACATTACCCAGGGAACAACATGGTTGTTGGACAGCTGTTTCCTCTCACTTCTCCAGCCTGGGGTGCCTTTTATACTGCTTCACTGGGAGAGCAACCACTGCTAGTTTGCTCTCTCTCAGCTGCCAGCATATAAAGTACTCCCAGACTGCATGAGTGCTATGACCATCCATACTTGAATTACGCTGCAGAACAACCACCAGCAAATTCCCAGTTACAGACTTTTCCCCAGAAATTTGTCTTGCATTGCCCAGCCCTTTCCTAGAGCAACACAAGTGCATCTAAAATGTCATTTTATTAACAGAAAATGATATGCACAAATCCTGATATCCCAAATGACATTTCCCAAACACATCAATCCAAGCATAATGGTTTAAAATTTAAAAAAAAAAAAAAGAAAGCAAGTTTATTACTATAAGAAAGTTGTGAGTGGTTACGAGTAATGGGACATCACAGTAGCGGTTACAAAGAAATAAAAGGTAAGAACGCAACCAATACTTAACCTAACTTAACAAGCTAAGTGAATTCAAACCACCACAACTTTTGGCAGTCTTACTAGCTAATTTCCTTTCTGAAAGATTCCCCTGCTTAGTCTAGAGCTGTTTGTTTGTTCCTCAGGCATTTTAGTTGCCATGGGTAGAGAAAAAAGGAGAAAGTTTGTTTTTCCCCCCCCCCCCGTTTGTTCCTCTTTCTTATAGTTCTTTCTTTGAAAATCATTTCCAGCTAAGGCTCACGAGACAGAAAATCTGCAGGGACAGGAACCTCCAGCTGTTTCTTTGCCAGCAGATTTCTTGCTTCCACCCTTTTCCTGCCAAACAATGCCCACTTAATCAGGTGATAGTCTAGGTCATTTTGTTGACATTCTTGTGACCTCACCATGCCATGTAGACTGCATTATGTTGACAGGAGGCCTTCTTCTATTGACATAGTAACTGTTTCTTGTGGAAGTGGATTATCTACGCCAACAATAGAAGAAGGTCTAATAGTGGGCACAGTAATGTCCACACTGAAGTCTTTAGTGGCACTACTGCAGCTTTGGGTTAAGCAGGACAGGGATATACCAAAAACTCTTTGCTAATTCCAACAAGCTTTCATCTACTGGCAGGACAATCCTCATCAGTACTGAGGAGCTCAAGATGTCAAATAATGTGTGTTTTTTCCCCTCAGTTAAAATAGTCACTTATCTAATATCTTTGCAATACTGAGTAGTTTTTGGAAATCTTCCACAGCAGGTGCCAGGGCTGGTTTGGTCATGTTATCTCTTCAGGGAAAGAGGATTACTCCTTAGACAGGGAGCAAGCTTGTGTGCTTCCAACACTTGTTTCATCAGCTCCAAAGACTAGTGCAATCAGGAGCTGCTTCTTCTAACAAACATGATGGAGCTCCACTCCAGGACTGAGGGGACAGAGGGCCGCACATTGTACCATGCTGGCAGGGTGGATAGCCCATACACTGTCAGTTAAGCAATGGACCTGCGCTCTATCAAGGCAGATGTTCCGATCACGGTTGTCTCTACCCAGATCCTGGTATGGGCTTGCAAGAATCATGGCTTGCATTTCCCACTTATAGAAAACCAGGCTGTGGGAATCATCTAGGGTGAAAGGTGTCTTCTGGTGGAATATCTCGGGAAGTAGGTAGGAGAGCTGCAGAAGGAGGTGGCTAGGTTCAGGAGCATCTCCAGCCATGAGGAATTCCTTGGGAGCATTCAGGAAGAGACACTCAAGGCTGAGGAAACTTCCCAGCTGTGGAGGACTGCTGCTGTTACATCATCAGGGGAGGAGAAGGTGGCTCTGTCACAGGAAGAACATGGAAAACTGGCTGCTTCAGGCAGCAGGCAGTGCTCCACCCCACCTCCCACAAACACACCCCCCGTGATGAAGAAGAAGAACTGTTATATAACCCTGGCAACAAGGGATGACATGGAAGAGGAGAAGAAATGCACCCCCGAGGCTGGGATAATCACAACCACCACACTCAAGAAGAACCATAGGATAGTGGTGGTTGGGGACTCTCTTCTGAGGGAAATGGAGCCACTCATCTGTTGCCCTGACATGGCGTCCCAAGAGGTATGCTGCCTGCCAGGGGCCCCATCCGAGACTTTATGGAGGGACTGTCAAGGGTCATCCACCCCTCTAACTACTACCCCGTGCTACTCAATGTGGGCACTAATGATGCTGCAAGATTTCACTCTCAGAGATCAAAAGTGACTACAGGGCTCTGGGAGTACAGGTGAGAGTTTAGTGTGCAGGTGGTGTTCCCTTCAATCCTTCCGGTCAAGGGTAGGGGCCTGGGCAGAGATAGATGCAGCCTGACAGTGAATGCCTGGCTGCAAAGATGGTGATGGCAAGAGGGCTTTGGGTTCCTCAACCAAGGAATGCTTTTCCAGGAAGGATGACTGCTAGCCAGAGATGGGGTTCACCTATCAAGGCAGGAGAAAAGCATATTTGGACATCAACTGGCTAACCTAGTGAGGAGGGCTTTAAACTAGGTTTGAAAGAGGAAGGTGACCAAAGTCCCCCTGGGCTGTAACAGCAAGGATAAGAGAGAGACTAGTCCAAACTGGGGTTGTGGGGGAGGGATATCAAACCAGTATCTTAAGTGTTTATATGCTAATGAGAGAAGTATGGGAAATAAGCAGGAAGAATTCAAAATGCTAGTAGCTAAACACAACTATGACATAATTGGCATCACAGAGACTTGGTGGGATAATACACAACTGAAATATTAACACAGCAGAGTACAGCTTGCTTAGCAAGGATAGGCAGTGAAAAAAGGGAGGTGGTGTTGCCTTTTATATTAAAAATGTATATAGCTGGACTGAGGTAGAGATGGAAATAGGAAACAGATGCTTCAAGTGTCTGGGTAAAAACAGAAGGAGTTAAAAACAATGGTTATGTCATGAAAGGGGCCTGCTATAGGCCACCTAACCAGGAAGAGGAAGTGGATGAGGCTTTTTCCTTAAAAATTTACAAAATCATCCAAAGCACAGGACTTGGTAGTGATGGGAGATTTCAATTACCCAGACATCTGTTGGGAAAATAGTACTGCAAGGCACAGATTATCCAACAAGTTCTTGGAATCTATTGGAGACACTTTTCTATTTCAAAAGGCAGAGAAAGCTACTAGGAGCGAGGCCATTCTCAACCTGATTTTAACAGAGTGGAACTGGTGAGAATTTGAAAATGGAAGTTAACTTAGGTGAAAGTGATCATGAAATGGTAGAATTCATGATTCTAAGGAATGGTAGCAGAGAGAACACCAAAATAAAGATGATGGATTTCAAGAAGGCAGACTTAAGCACTCTCAGGGAGCTGACTGGCATGCTTAAGAGGAAAAATAACTGAAGACAGTTTGCAGTTTTTCAAAGAGATGGTATTACCGCCACAAAAGCAAACTATTCCAAAGTGCAGAAAGGTTACAAAGTATGGCAAGAGACCACCGTGGCTTAACCAGGAGATTTTCAAATCACCTAAAAATGAAGCAAGAGTCCTACGAAAAGTGGAAACTTGGACAAATCACAAAAGGATGACTATAAAACAAACAAACACACACGGTTATGCAGGGGAACAATCAGAAAGGCCAAGGCACAAACTGACATCAAACTAGCTGAAGGCATAAAGGGTAATAAACTATTTTTTAAATATGTTAGAAATAAGAAGAGAAACATCAAGGGCAGTGTAAGGTCCATTACTCAACAAAGAGGGAAAACCAATAACATGAAATGTGGGAATGGCAGAGGAACTAAATGATTTTTTCACTTCTGTCTTCTCTGAGAAGGCTGGTGGTTACTGGATGCCTGACGTAGGTGAGGACTGTAAAAACAGGATAGGATCAGAAGCCAAAAGAGGGAAAGAACAACTTAAAACTTACGTAGACAACTTAGATGTCCTCAAGTCACCAAGGCCTGATAATATGCAGCCTAGAATAATCAAGGAGCTGATTCAGGAGATATCTGAGCCATTGGCTATTATCTTTGAAAAATCATGGAAGACTGGAAAGGTCCCAGAGGATTGGGAAAAAGCAAATAGAGTGTCCATCCATAAAAAGGGAAATAAGGACAACCTAGGGAATTATAAGCCAATCAGCTTGACCTCTGTACCAGGAAAAATGATGGAACAAATAATTAAGGAATCCATTATCAAGCACCTAGAAGAGAATAAGGTACTAAGTGATAGCATGGATTTGTCAAGAACAAATCATGTAAACTAACCTGATAGCTTTCTATTATGGGGTAATAAGCCTTGGGGATAGAGGGAAAGCAGTAGATGTGGTGTTTCTAGACTTTAGTAAGGCTTTTTGATACTGTCTTGTATCACTTTCTCATTAACAAACTTGGGAAGTACAACCTGAATGGATCTACAAGATGGGCAAAAAACTGGTTGGATAACAGTTCCCAAAGAGTAGTTATCCATGGTTCACAGTCATGCTGAAAGGGCGTAATGAGCAGGGTACTGCAGGGGTCGATTCTGGGTCTGGTTCTGTTCAATATGTTCCTCAATGATTTAGATAATGGCATAGAGAGAACACTTGTAACTATGCTGATGATATCAAACTGGTAGGGGTTGCAAGTGCTTTGGAGAATAGGATGACAATTCAAAATGATTTGGACAAACTGGTGAAATGGTCTGAGGTAAACGGAATGAAATTCAATGAAGAGAAGTGCGAAGTACTCCACTTAGGGAAGAACAATTCATTGCACATATACAAAATGGACAATGACTGCCTAGGAAGGAGTACTGCAGAAAAGGGATCTAAGTGTCATAGTGGACCACAAGGCAAATATGAGTCAATAGTGTAACACTGTTGCAAAAACAGCAAACACCATTCTGGGATGTATTAACAGAAGTATCATAAGTAAGGCACAAAAAGTAATTCTTCTGCTCTACTCTGCCCTGATTAGGCCTCAGCTGGGGTATTGGGTTCAGTTCTGGACATCTCATTTCAGGGAAGATGTGGACAAACTGGAGAAAGTCCAGAGAAGAGCAACACAAATGATTAGAGGTCTGTAACATCTGGCTTATGAGGGAAGATTGAAAGAGCTCAGCTTGTTTAGTCTAGAAAAGAGGAAACTGAGAAGGGACATGATAACAGTTTTCAAGTATCTCAGTATCTGTCAAGAGGAAGAGGGAGAAAAACTGTTCTCCTTCACTGCTGGTGATAGGACAAGAAGCAATGAGCTTAAATTACAGCATGCAAAGTTTAAATTGGACATTAGGAAAAAGTTCCTAACTTGGTCAGTGGGATTAACAAGTGGAATAAATTGCCTACACAAGTTGTGGAATCTCCATCACTGGAAGTTTATAAAAGCAGATTAGACAAGCACCAGTCAGGGATGGTTTAAGAGGGTACTTGGTCCTATCATGAGTGCAGAGGACTGGACTTGATGACCTCTCCTAGAAACTGGTAGGGAACATGACCTGAGCGCTACGCATTCTAGTCTGTCTGGAGTGGAAAATCTGCTGGAAATTCAGGCAAAATGGGAGTCTGCAAAAGGAAAGAATAGTGCTAATCAAAATGGAGGTGCCAACCAGCTCTGTTCCTGTACTTGTACTGGTTCCAGCTCGGACTTCAATACCAGCATCTGCGTCAGTGGCAGGAGAAATAGCAGAAGATTCTTCAATGTGAATCTTTATACTGGGATAGAGATTCTTCACTCAGAGCTGAGGCTGGTATCAGTTTGCTCTTACTGTCAATGTGTGACAGGATGCTGGGAGCAGGCTGCTTCAGCCTCTGCCACTACTGCCCTAATTAACAGGAATAGAAGGAGGCTGTGTAAACCCTGTAAAGGTATGAACTACTGAGGAGCAGCTGTGGCCTTGTTAAGCCAGGGTCCATACAGCTAACAGGAAAGAAGTGGGGTGGAACAACCAGACTAGGGGGAAGCTGCAGCAGAAGGTGAGCTTTCCTTGACTCCTGACTGGAGCAGCAAGGCCTCTGGAGCTGCTAATCCTGTGTATGCATTAATAGCTGCTATTGGGTTAAGCTATGTAAATGAACACTAGCGGGAGCACAAAGCTGAGGTCTGTGTGTGATTTGGGAAGCAGAAGACCAGATCAGCAAGGGAGCTGGCACAAAACTGCTGCATAACATTGGCACCAAAGCTACAGCTTCCTCAAGCTTCTAAGCTACCAGTGGTTTACTACTATCTCTTGGATACAAGGACTTTGGTGGTCTGTCTCTAGATCTAGAGTCCTCTCTCTTAGGCAGGTATGATGTGTGCTCTGAGCTGCTTTGACATAGTTTGTGTTTGGTGCAAATGATCCAGGCTGCAGCTGGTGCTCATGGCTTCTGTGCAGGGTGATAAGGCCATTGGTGCTGGATGCATAAAACTTTATGGAACTGAAGACGCTAGGAAGTTTGCAAAAATCACAAACCCACTGCAACTAAACACTCTGTAGGCTTGTGCTACACCCTTTCTGACACTGACAAGTGACATTTTCACAACAGCTTCTGCTGCATGTTTAGAAACAGTATGATAAAAACTATTAATAAATAATTCTAAAATTAAAATTAGTTTATAAGTGGATTTTTAAATCGGATCTACTTCTATTTAAACTTCAAAGTATTAAGGTTATTTATACATAGAGATCAGAATAAAATTTGGTACTAAACCTGAAATTTCAAAAGTATTTTTTGATCTTCCTTGTAGTTGTATAGAAAACTGAAAATGTAGTGATACCTACTTGTTTTCAGCACACAATAGATTTCATCCTTGTAACTAAGAAGTCAAATGGAGAATCCTAAGCTCCTTTTTGTTCTCTTGAGAACAGTATCACAGACAACCCCCAGTCCTGAATAGGCTCTCTGCCTATCACAGTGCAAGAAACAAAAGGAACCACTCTTAATGCCTCCAAAAATTCAGCTCCACCTCATCTAACTTTAGTTTAAGACTCAAATATTACAAAAAAATGTATTTTAATATGATGTACTTTTTAAAAATACATGTCCATTCATACATGTGCATTGATTCAGGAAGTTCTACCCACACTATTTTTCATATCCCTTCATCAGTAAAGGAAGGCTCCCTTACTACTGAGTCCACGCCACAGAAAGAGAATAGTGGACACATTACACTTCAACAATGTACAAAAGCTTTTCATTATTTTTCCAGCTGAAATCTTCAAATCTACCATGCACAGAAGTACTGTTTACCTTCCTAATAGGTATTTTCCCCTTTTCCAAATGGCATGTAAAAAGTTACTAACCTTTCACAACTGTTGTTCTTTGAGATGTCTTGTTCATATCCATTCCAAGTAGATGTGTGTGTGGCACATGCACAGTCAGCTGGAAAGTTTTCCCAAGTGTACTCATAGGATTGGCTGTGAAGCCCCCTGAAATCATGCCTCCATGCTCCATATAAGGCTCTGATGATCCTCCCCTCTTCAGTTCCTTCTTGGTAGTTAATTCCAACACTGGGGTAGGCAAGTTGGTTTTGGAATGGACATGAACAACACATCTCCAGTTTATCATATGGATGATCACCACAACAAGACAGACTACATGTACAGTAGACCAATATACAAAATATATAATTATAAGGTTAAATACATTTAAAAATGTATATATGGAAGCTACACTTCATTAGTTCCAGTAACGAAAAAGAAAAATTACAATGGCAGCATCCACCCACCTTCACTAACCAGCTCACTGTTGTCTGACTGTTTACAGCAGATTATCTTCTCCACCAACTGATTGTAACTACAATTACCAACCGCCTTCACAATGTCAGCAATCTGGAAAAACAAATAATTCCTTATTTTTATGAAATACAGGAAATGTTTATTCATGCATGCCTTGCTCTTAACATAAAGATAAAATATTAAAAATGACTTCTCCACAAGAAATTTTAGTCTTCTGGCTATACCACGTAAAGGTCAACATATGACTAGTTCAAAAAGACTTAACCCAAGGTGATCGCACAATTTTAAATATGGTCTATAACACAGGGTTTAAGTTTAACACTACATACTGCACTCAATATACTGTATAGAATAGAATCGAATCATAGGGTTGGAAGGGACCCCATAAGATCATCGAGTCCAACCCCCTGGGAATTGAACCCAGGACCTTCTGCATATTAAGCAGAGGTGCTAGCCACTACACTATTTGTAGAATATTCAGTGATGTCACTGGGAGAGCTGCATAAAGATCAGGCCTAAAAATCAGTGCTTAGGCAATACCTCAGCTTTGTTACTATTTTTTCAATTATGTATTACTGGTACAGCTTCAATCTGTAAGAAACATATTGCTCTTCTCTTTTTTCATCTTCCTTCTTCATTCCCTTATTTTCTGTATCTCACCTTCAAACTTCCCAGAGCCACTGTAGCAGGCTGTTTGCAGACTAAGGCAGATGATACTGCATTAGTTGTACTTAGTACACACCTGGAAGATTCTCTGCAACAATTAGGGTTACAAATTCCCGCCTCCACCCCCCCCCCATGAAAATTTAGATTTTAAAGAATCAAATGTGTCATGTGAGCCACATAAAAATCAATCAAAACCAGCCTATTTAAGCAACATTTCTTCAATGCTTGTTAGAATATATTATAATGTGCTGTGTGTAATTTACATGTACATTCCACAGGATCCCGAAGTAAAAAAGAATTCTTAGGATAAGAATAAAGATTTCGTTTTCTCACATTTGTTTCAGTACTCTCATTTCCTGAAACAGAAGCTGCTAAAAGCAAGTGGAAACTAGAGGAAGGAGGGCTGTCGCATCATATTCACTAACTTATTAATGTCCGAACTCTTATATGAGCTATCAAGAGAAGCAATTACCGCCACCCCTGGAAGAGGCAAAATAAAACTCAATTTTTCCCTTAAATCAACAGGGCTATTTTGCACTGATCCAGGATTTAAAACCAAGATTTTAGACAAATCTAACAAACCAATTATTGCGAAGGTATAGTCACTTAGCATAAACAGTACGATTCACACCACACTTCAAGATGAAATTTTAATCCTTCTGGGTGCAGGCTCAAAGAAAACGTGACCAGTTAACTGATTTATTTACACGAGAGACCTTGAGCTTTAAATTAATCAAGAATCTGAAAATTCTGATATGTCATATGCATCTTTGAAGCTGTTCACACTTCCCCCAATAAAAGTTAAGAGTTCAGACAGAAAATAGATGACTCATCATCTAAAGCTCCTTTGCTTACCTGAGGGTCCACTAACCATCCATGATACAAGGGAATATCAAGAAGGTCGAACACTATGCATTCAGGTGTATATTCAAATACTCGTACACCAGTGAACTTCACATTCACATCCAGACCTGTCTGTAGCTTATGTAGGATAGCCATTGCATCACTCATATTCTGACAACAGAAAGAAAAAAGTAGATGAACCAACGGTACAACACTAGAGAACTTTCTGTACTTGGCAGCTACTCCTGCTAATTAATCATTCATTCAGTTTAGCATTTTATACAAAACTTGCAAAAGGGCACATTAGTTACAAAAATATCACATCTTAAGATGTGTGTTTTAATACAAGAAACTGTAAATTCAATTTTCTGTAGCAAGACCTTACCTAGAACAAATCACCTAAATGTATTAAACAGAAGTCCCAGCTCCACAAGCTTGGTCCAAAACAGTTTATTGATATTGAAATAAGGCCAGTTATTCCAGCTTCCAGCCATGGCTTGAGTTTGTTGATATGAAGTCATGGTGGGTGTCTGTTATAGGCTGCCAGACTAGAAGGCAGAGGTGGATGAGGCATTCTATGGACAACTAGCAGAAGTTTCTAGATCACAGGCCTTAGTTCTCATGGGGGACTTCAATTACCCTGACATCTGCTGAGAGGGCGATACTGCAGTGCACAGGCAATCCAGGAAGTTTCTGGAGAGTGTTGAAGACAACCTCCTGGTGCAAAATGCTGAAGGAACCAACTAGGGGCCTTGCATGTCTCAACCTGCTGCTCACAAAGAGAAAAGAATTGATTGGGGAAGTAGGAGTGAATGGTAACCTGGGCAGGAGTGACCATGAGATGGTAAAATTCAATATGCTGATTAACAGAAAAAAGGAAAGAAGCAAAACGCAGTCTCTGGACTTCAGAAAAGCAGATTTTGGCTTCCTTAGGGAGCTGATGAGCAGGATCCCTTGGGAGGCTGACCTGAAGGGGAAAGACATCCAAAAGAGCTGCCTTTATTTTAAAGAAACCATTCCAATGAGCAAAAAGAACAGGAAATAAGGAAGGTCCCCAGCATGGCTTAACAGAGAACTCTGCACCGAACTAAAGCATAAAAAGGAAGCTTACAGGAAGTGGAAGCTTGGACAAATGAGTAAGGAGGCATACAAAGATATTGCTTGGGACTACAGGGATAAAATCAGAAAGGCCAAAGGACAATTGGACTTGCAGCTAGCAAGAGATGTGAAGGATAACAGGAAGGGGTTCTACAAGTATGTCAATAACAAGAAGATGATCAAGGATGGTATAGGTCCCTTACTGAATGGGGGAGGTATCCTCATGGTGGAGAAAGATGAAAAAGCTGAAGTGCTCAATGCTTTTTTTTAGTTCAGTTTTCACAGACAGGGCCAGCTCCTGGCCCACTACGCTGGGTATGGCAGATTGGAAAGAAGAGGAGAGGCCCTTGGTGATGGAAGGTCAGGTTAGGGACTACTTAAAGAAGCTGGATGTGCACAAGTCCATGGGGCCAGATGAACTGCATCTGAGGGTGGTGAGGGAGCTGGCCGATGAGATAGCAGAACCACTGGCCATTATCTTTGAAAACTTTTGGTGAACAGGGGAGGTGCTGGAGCACTGGAAAAAAGCAAATATAGTGCGCATCTTCAAGAAAGAGAAAAAGGAGGATCCGACGAATTGCAGACCTGTCAGCCTCACCTCAATCCCTGGAAAAATCATTGAGCAGGTTCTCAAAGAATCCATCCTGAAACACTTGGAGGAAAATAGAGCAAGCAGGAACAGTCAGCATGGATTCACCAATGGTAAATTGCCTCCTATGATGAGATGACTGGATTTGTGGATGTGGAAAGAGCTGTTAAAGTAATATACCTCTGCTTTAGCAAGGCTTTTGATACCGTTTCTCACAGCATTCTTGTCAGCAAGTTAAGGAAGCATGGGTTGGATGTGGGGACAGTAAGGTGGATAGAAAACTGGCTAGAGATCAATGGCTCCATGTCTAGTTGGCAACCAACAACGAGTCGTGTGCCCCAGGGATCGGTCCTGGAGCCAATTCTGTTCAACATTTTCATTAATGATCTCGATGATGGGACAGACTGCACACTCAGTAAGTTTGTGGATGACACCAAGATGGGGGGGAACGGTAAACACGCTAGAGGGCAGGGACAGGATTCAGGAAGACCTTGACAAGTTGGAGCAGTGGGCCAATAAAAATCTCATGAGGTTCAACAAGGAAGAGTGCAAAGTCCTGCACTTAGGACTGAAAAACCCAATGCACTGCTACAGGCTGGGGAGTGATCAGCTAAGTAACAGCACTGTAAAAAAGGACCTATGGGTCATAGTGGATGGGAAGCTGGATATGAGTCAACAGTGTGCTCTTGCTGCCAAAAAGGCCAATAGAATACTGGGCTGCATCAGTAGACGTGTTGCCAACAGATCGAGGGATGTGATTGTTTCCCTCTATTTGGCACTGATGAGGGCACACCTGGAATACTGTGTCCAGTTTTGGGCTCCCCACTACAAAAATGACATGGACAAATTAGAAAGAGTCCAGTGGAGGGCAACAAAAATGTTCAAGTGGCAAGAGCACAAGACTTACAAAGAGAAACTGAAGGAACTAGGTTTATTTAGCTAGCAGAAGAGAAGACTGAGGGGGGATTTGATAGCAACCTTCAACTACTTGAAGGGATGCTCCAAGGAGGACGGAGCTTGGCTATTCTCAGTAGTAACAGAGGACAGAACAAGGAGTGATGGTTTCAAGTTGCAGCTGGGGAGGGCGAGGTTGGGCATTAGGAAAAACTTTCTTACTAGGAGGGTGGTGGAGCATTAGAATGGGCTACCTAGGGAAGTGGTCGAATCTCCATCTTTGGACATATTTGAGGCTCAGTTAGACAAAACCCTAGCTGGGATGATTTAGTGAGAGTGGTCCTGCTTTTCTGACAGGGAGTTGAACTAGATAACCTCATGAGCTCCTTTCTGACCCTATGATTCGAAGGGAGCAATGGTCAAAAATTTACAGTAGCATTTGTGGCCTAAAATTTGTTATACTCCCTACATCAGTAACAGCTGTAGACTCTGGTTCCATGTTACATAGACAAACAAGCTACATTACAGAAGTAGAATAGATATATATGATATAGGACTTGCTTCTGAGAGGGAAACAGAAGTTACTAAACAGTGTTAGCTGCTAGTGTGATGGTAACTTCCCCATTCTGCCAAAACTGCTCTGCAAAAGCAGAACCCTGCCATTTACAGTTCCCTCACTCAGCCTCCTTTGACTTCATGTGAAATGTCACTCTTCCCTCAAAAGTTCAAAAAAGGATACTTTGAGTAATTCCTTTTTTCTCTCGCCCCACCCCAAACAGCCCCATACCAGACACCCTTTAAAAACGGTGGTTACAGAAACTTCGTCTTTTCCCATGGACACAGTCCCAGAATTATGTGCATGTACTTTTAAGTCCTACCCCAGACATGACGACATCATGCTTTTAAATAATGACAGGAGACAAAGCCACAAAGAAATTGGAACAATTTTTCATTATTAGTTTTAAAATCTCTAATAGTTTTGATAAACTGTACTTATTGAAGTAATTTGGAAAGTGAAAACTGACCATAAATCTAAATAGCTAAAGTGCTGCTGGAAAGCGCTTGACAAAAGTCATGATTAGAGCATTAAAGAATCAAAGGATAAGTCAGCCTTACAAAATTAGATTTGCTCACTAACTCTGAAGGGAGTTTTAATTGTTAAAATAGGTGAGTAATATATTAAAAGGGTTCAACAGCACTAGACAAATGAAAACACATTTCATATAAAAATGGTAAATTCTTGCAATATTTCAAATATGGTTTTCAAATAATAGTTTCAACTGCAGGAAACATGGCATGGAAGTAACTCATTAAGGTGACATGTCTGTCTTAGTTCTAGAGCAGAGGTGTCAAACTCATTCACACTGGAGGACCAAACAACTGTGGTAGGCAGTGTGTCCACATGGGCTCCCCAACCCTTTCCCCTGCCATGTTCAAAGTGGCATGAGCTCCACATCTCCCTCTCCAACCCTGCACAGCCTTCCCTTTTCCCTGCCCTTTGGGCTCCCCTTTGCCAAGCTGCCTCCCTGACCGCCGCTCCCCTCCATTGTGATTGTGAAGGTCCCAGACCTCGCTTCCCCTGCTTGGCCACTCCCAGACTGCCCGACCCCCCAGCTGTATAGCTCCCAGACCCCCTTCCCATTCACCTTCCCCTACCACGTGATGGCAGGCATTCAGTCTCAGCCACAGCCACAGGCAGGCTGGGCTCCTGCCTCACCCTCCTCCCTCCCCAGTCACTGTCAATCATTCAGCATGGTGGCCTTTGGTTGTCTCAGTCTCAGCTGGCCTTTGACTGGCTTGTTCCCACATGGGCTCCAGCCATTTTTTTTTCTTATTTGTGATTTGTGAAATGTGCAATCAATGGCTATGTCTACACTTAGAAGGTTAGTTTGAATTAACTTAATTCAAACTAATAATTACTTCAAATTAAGTTAATTCGAATTAACATGGCCACACTAGGAAAACCAATCCAAACTAGCATGTCCATGGACAGGACTTGCTAGTTCGAATTAGGAGAAGGGCACCATGGGTGGTGTGGCAAGATGGCCCCCAAGAAGGCCATGCCCCCACCCAACACATGGAAGGAAGAAGGTACCCTGGGAGGAAAAACATCAAAAAGTGGAAATTCAAATTAACAGTTAATCTGAATTAACACAGCTACATTGGGTTAATTCAAACTAATAAATTCAAATTAACCATTACTTCAAAGTTAAACAAGGTTTTATAACTTCAAAGTAAGCTTTCATTAATTCAAATTTAGGAATTCCTTAGTCTGAAATAATGAAAGCCAGTGTAGCCATGCATTAATTTAATTCAAATTAATCCTATTAATTCAAATTAAATTGCAAGTGTAGACATACCCAATCAGATTAGCATGCCAACTGACCGACAGTGAACAGGTAGGGTGGAGGGAGGTGCTGCAGCTCAGCTCTGCTGTGACTGTGACTCTGACTGACTGGTTGGCAGACAACTGCATTGCTGAGTCAGAGTTGGCTGGACCACTTCCTTTGTTGCCCTGTGGTCTGACTCACTCACATAATTTGAGTCATAAGCACGTTTAGCCCTGTTCTGCTGGGGGCAACCAGTCTTTTTTGTTCACTGCTGCTGCTGAGAGCTCCCAGGCACAGCTTGGGCAGCAGTTCCATGGGCTGGATTGATTCCTTGGGTGGGCCGAATCCAGCCCACAGACTGTAAGTTTGACACCTCTATTCTAGAGGAATCTGACTTTGAACTGACAAAGTTGTGAGCCTTTCAAAACAAAACAAATCCAGATTTTTCACTGAGCTTTAATGAGCACTCATAAAGACAATAGCTGAAGCTATCCAGAGTGGTAGCCATGTTAGTCTGTGTATAGCAAAAACCATTAGAGTCCTGAGGCATCTTAAAGACTAACAAATTTCTTCAGGCATAAGCTTTCATGGGCTCCAACCAAATTTCTCAGACGCATGAAGTGGAAACTACAGTTGAGAGGTATATATACACATGCCAGGATGGAGGAGGGCAAGTGTTAGCAAAGTCAATTCAGATAGGGCAGATGGGGCCCATTTACACCAGTTGATTAGAGGGAGAGGCTGTGTGAACAGCAACAATTACTTTCTGTAACGTGCTAACCATTCCAAGTCCCTATTCATATCCAGTCTGATTGTGTCAAGTTTGCAAAACAGCTCTGCAGTTTAATGCTGAAGCTATGTAAATAGATATCTCCTATGGGAAGGATATAAAGTGATAAAAGCAGGTATACAAGATCAATGCTTTATAAGACCACCCCAGTTTTGCAGGATTAGCCACCAAAACAGATGAAGGAATGACCTGAAAAGCAAGAGGAGAAAAAGAAGGCGGCAATATCTTCCATCATGTGAGGACAAGATTTTGTCTAGAGTATGACTGTAATATCAAAACCTACAAAGGGTTCAAGGAGGCCCTGAGGTATGACTATTAAGATATTACTAACAACTCAGTTATTTCAGAGGACCGGAGAGGATGAAAAACAGAGAAGATGGGCATCAGGATGGAGACAGCAGAATCAAAAGACCAGTCCCCACTTTTGTTAAAGTGTCTGGAAGTAAAAAAAAAAGATGGGAATGGATTAAAAAGAGTCAGATAGCACTGTAGGTTGGGAAGAGTAAGCACAGGAGGAAGTGGAATCAAGGGTAAGAGGACACAGAGTTAATGGAAGCTGTAGGACAAGGTGAAGAGAAAGGGAGATAGTGAGAGAAGAAGAGAGAAAGGAGACAATGACTAATTGGTTATGTGGTAAGCATGAAAGAGTAATAAAAGACAATGATTAGTGAGACAACTAATAAGACAACAGTGAAATGAGCATGCCGTGAAATGACCTTGTAAATGAACAGAAATCTAACTGGAAGTGAATTCCCAGACAACTGGAACAATTAAATAGTAGCAACACCAACAGATTTCTAAGTTTAGTAGTTAATTTTGAAGCAGGTTAATGAGTGAATCAACGAAGAGGTAAGACATGAAGGACAACTAGAATCTGTATTAGCATATAGTTGTTTTTATTTAAAGACCAATTTAAAAAAAAATCAGTGGTACATGCACACAATCTGATGTTTCTCCCTGTAACTCTGTCAAATCAAAATGTATTTTCATTGAAATTCCTAAGGGCACATCCTTGACTTATGAGTCATCTGTGCCAATTTTATAGTTTCGACTCCTAATCACTAAGGTGTTAGGAAAATGTCAATCAAAAAGGCTTTTTTATTTAAATTAGCAAGAGGGTATTGGTCCCTACCCAGTGCACTCTTCTCATTTGCTACTTAAAGCTACTGAACTATTTTTACTCAGGCCTAAAGAGAAGACCAAACCCAAACAAATGCTCTAACTTAACCCTAGGTATATTTAGTCTACAACCTATGATGTAATTTCTAGTAGTACTGCATCTGCATGAAAAGCTTATAAAAATTTATGAAATTATAATTAAAATATAAATGACAGCTTTAAATTTACACTAGAGTAATGTAAATGTCCCAGCATATATAGACCAGTTAAGGCTGCTACTAATTTAGCTTCATCATTAAATGCTTAATCCCTGCACTGAATTTAAGCATGGCTGTGCTTGAAAAGAGATTATTAGAACAGCCATCAGCATGATGTTATACTGAAATTCTAAGCAAAGTATATGGAACCATTATGGCAAACAGTTTATGTGTAAAAGAAATTCTACAAGTGTGAAGATAGAATGATTTACAGCACTTGGTACAAGAAATGGTACAGTAATACACACACGCATGGAACAAAGTTTCGACTCAGTCTAACTTTGGCATTTTGTGACTTTAGAGCTTAAGCAACTAACAGCTTATTATAGCTTTCTATGTAGTTATTGCTTTGAGTATAGATAAGTAAACTTGTATGCCTAAACTCAGGACTTTCAACAACAATTTTGAGAATCTGATTTAAATGTAATTACAGCATCATGAATTTTTTATTTCTGCTAATTACTTCTGGTAAGACAGGTCCTCAGAGGTTAAAGTGGGATGGAATGCTGTTCCGGGGCCCATTAATTTAAGGGGCCAGAGTTCTGGGGCCTGAAACCGGGAAGGAGTGCCACTGTCACTGCTACCTACCCTCACTCAGTCAGGCTCGGGGAGAAGCCCTGCTTCAGAGAGAAGCTCAGGTGCAGCCCTGTCTTGGGTGAAAAGTCTCAGCCTGAGGGCAGGACACAGGGGAGAAGCTGCCGCTCCAGCACAGCACCCATGGGGTTGAAAGCAGTCCTTGTGGGGTGTGAGACGGCTGACTGCCCCAGAGCAGCGCTGCAGTCGACCATGCGCAGGATGGCTGTCTGTCCTGCAGCAGCGCTACAGCCAGCCAGGTGAAGAGTTTGCGGTTGAAGCCCTCACGCTGGGCATAGGGCTTGTGGGAGAAGCCCCTGCGCTGGAGCAGTGCCCATGGGCTCAGAGCAGGCCCCAGAGATGCCCCAGCATGCCTGATGTGGGGCGCCCTAGAGCAGTGACCAACTGGGAGAGGGGCCGCAGGAGAATCTCTGGCTCAGGGGAAGAATCGCCTGCCCTGGAGCAAAGTCCGCAAGGTTCAGGGCTGGATGCCCTAACAGGGTGCCTGCTGGGGGAGATGCCTCAACTTGGGGCTTTGGGCAGCTTCCTGTGCCCCAGAGCAGCACCAACAGGACACGGGGTAGCCACCACCACCCCTGAGATAGCCTCGGATGGGCACAGGGTTCAGAGTCCAGGTGCATTTTCAAATCTCCTGCCACTGCTACTTGTGGGGTGGGGGAGTGTAGCAGCAGCAGATTTGAAAGGATGCTGGCCACTGCTTGCTGACACCCTTTTAAGTCTCTAGCCACTGCTTCCTTTCCCATTGAGAGCAACAGAAGTAATGGGAGAGTTAAAAGGACACCAGTTACTATCCTGCTGTGCAGGGGCAGTAACCCAGTACCTGTGGATCTGCGAGACTGTACTGGGTCGTGACTTGTACTTTGAAAACCAATGCCTTAGAGTGTGTATGCAACACCACATCCTGCCTCCTCCTCTCAGGGGCTGGGACACCTCAGAGTGGGAGTATTACATTGTAATCTACCCCTCGTCATAGGTGCTGCAACACCTTTGAGTGGGTGTGCTACACTGCAAATCTGCCCCCCCCAGCACTGTGACACCTCAGAGCAGGTGTGTCACACTGCAGCCTCCCCCTTCTTTCCCCACAGACACCCTCAGAACAGGTGTGTTACACCACAACCCCACCATTCTGCCAGGCACTGCAACACCCTAGTGTTTGACTTTCCAACCTTAATGTTCTTTTAAAATGTTTTTCATGTACCGTGTAAATATAAATGACATTAAAACCACACTATTAAGGTTGCAAAACCAAGCATTCAAAAGACAGAAAATGCCAGTTTTACATTGCCTATGCAACTTTAATTCAGCACCCTTGCGTATACACATTATGTGAGGCAGGTATGCCTGCATATAGAAACTGGATGCCAACAATTGTGATTTTAGGAAGAAAAGCCCCTTTTTACTCTAACCTAGTTAGAGTCTAACCTTTCACCCAGATTTTGTGCAGCAAAAAACCACTCTTCAGAGATGAGCTGTTGAGTACTAAAATACAAATGGGAAGTTACAGGCATCTGCTTGTAGAACAGGAACCGTTCCTGTTTGGCCTTCGCTGAGTGTATGGGTGCTGGGTGCATTCCTGTATTTTCTTAAGTTTTGCTATCTTAGCTTTTTTAAAATGATCTTTTTAGTTGGGACTTTTTTTTTTTTTGGATGGTTGTGATAACGCCTGTGGACTGGCTCATGACCTCAAACATCTCAAAATACCTGCTGATGGCCTAGAGATCTGTGGATTTTCCAAACCCAAAGTTACTAGAATGGAGAGTTCTTCATTTGCATCAAGGTGACCTAATCAGACCCTCCCCTCCACGTGATGCTAGTCACCTCAGGAAACCCCATTCTGATTCTCCAAGACGTTCCTGAGAGGAGTTGCAACAGAGAAAAACCAGCCAATCATCATCATCAAATTCATCATCATCAAAAACTAGATGAAATGAAGAACCCGGATGGTGCTGCTAAATTCTGGGCTCTGGCTGTGCAAAGAAACACCTGGCAAAGAAATCTGTGCTTCCTCTACCCTGTCAGTCTGGCCACCCAAGGATACGAGTCCAGCAACATGCAACAGCTAAGATTTGACAAGGAGAAGCAAATGAACTCTACCCAGCCAACAAGTCTGTTGACAGACACTGGTGCCAACAAGTCCACTGGATAATCTTTCCAACCACACACGAGCTTCCTAAAGCTGATTAGAACCACAAGTTGAGACAACCACCCTGCAGAAGTATCCATCTCCTGGGTTTTGTTTTATTTTACATTTTTTTCAGCAGAGAGATGCCCTTACCTCATCCTTCTTGCCCTTATTTTTAAACTCCAGCAGACGGATGGTAGTGAGAATTGTGTGTATGTCTAGAACCTCCATAATCCAATACCTAACGGTGGCACTAAATTAAACAACCTGCTGTCTAAAAGATCACATACCCCATATACTTCAGGGATTAGGAGCTGTATGTTTAATGCTGAGAAATCATGTTCTTTTTACTTAAGTTTGTCATTTGACAAACACCACAAGCTTTATTATCTTGAATTGTATTGGAATGTTTCAGTGTAACCTTATGTTGTATGAGGAGAGAAGGGACTGGCAATAACCTAGCCAATAATTTGGACAGGCCCCCTTAACTTGCATCCAAACTCCACTGATTTTACCCTCCCTATAATAACTGTTTGGCTGGAACCTAAATATATTGATTGGCACTGAGCCTGATAATGCCCTATTACCTTGGAGCTGACAGTTGAACAAGACCACGATCTTTCCAAACCACACCACAGAATTTATAAGCAACTGTTTATATCTCATATGGTTTAATCAACCTGATAATTAAGATTCATTCAGTTATTTGAATTAACTCACTTTCTTGTAATCTGATAATTTTATAATGATGTATTTTGTGCTATGGCTGAGTTGTTTAGTTAATAAAATACACAAAAACTGGATGTTTGGTTTGGATGTTTCCTTCCTAGGAATCAAGTTGTAAATTTGTGAATTACTTGGTGGTGGCCCACAAAACAACTCCTACAGTCTTATCACACCTGGTGCCCAGACCAGAACTCTCTTTTTTTTGGGAGAAAGGCCATTTTTATATTGATCATTTCTCTCTATGAGAACCAGGAGTTCCAGGATCTTGGTGGACCTGGGATGGTGGATCTGAGTTGGCCAATCTAAAGGCTGACCAATTCCCCACAATGTATTATTCCTCACAAACAATCCCTTATAAACTCTGTCGTGATATGGGAAGGCCACGGTCTTGTTTAAGTAAAGTTCCAAAGTAATAAGGCATTATCAGTCTCAGAGCCAATCAACATATTTACTAGGGTCTGCTCAAATTCGATTCAGTCTGTAATAACATGACCACGGTGATGGACTGGAGCTGTTCTGTAGTAACTGATGAATACTATAAGATGACCTGGTTATCAACATGTTACAGTGTGACTGAACTGGTTAACTAGTTAGTGTAGTGCGCTATCAGGAAAAGACAAGAAGGGAGAGCAATGAATAACTCAAGATAAGCCACCTCTCAGCAAAAACTACTAGTTTGTTCGGTGACAAAGCTTGAACCATGAGCTTTATGATTTTTCCTACCACCCAAACAACTCACAAAACTAGTTTCATCCAGAAAGGCCAAAATCTGGAAAGGCAGAAAAATAATGGATCTCTGGCAGCTTCAAAAGGATCTCTCCCCCCAAGAGAAGGGAGAGCTTTCAGGAGAACCAGAGTGAGACCCAAGGACCAACAAGGAATGTCAGAAGAAGTCTGGCTTGCCTAGGTTGCCATTAGGAGATGGGAAGCCTCAAGGCAAGATAGATGTCTGCAGGTGGTGGTGGTTGTATTAAAATCCTTAGTCTCTAAATGCTTTTTCCATGCTGTTAAAATAACCACCCCTGTGGTGTAAGCAGATCAGTCACTGGTTCCAGAATCCCAAAAGGAAGAACCACAGGTGCCAAACCTGCTGGGTAAGCACTGTGGATACACAGGGTGCTGAACCTAGGGTCCAATCAGAGTGGGAGACCTGACCCCTGATGGGCTGCACTCAGAGAGCAGGCACAGCTAGCCCTGTAATTGTGGTAACACACACTATCTATTCTTTACAGTGCACAGGATGGAGAGGAGTTAAGCAGCTATTCAACATTTCTTTTATCCTCAGCATTTAACTGGCAATCCAGCTTTATTTACTGCACCCTCTGTGAAACATGCACTGAATATGTGGAAGGACTAGCTGTTTCATGGTCGGGGGTTAAAGTACGTGGGAATGCCTGGGAACACCATTCCAGGGCCCCACAAATCTGATGGGACAGAGTTCTGGGGCCCTAATTCCAAAATCTAGAAAAACGGGGCCCACGCATGCATGAAGGGGGCCCACCAAATTACACTTTAACCACTGTGGGTACTCTCTGTTAATTTAACATCATGTAAAATGTACTATTTAAAACAAACTGATAATGAGCAATAATTTCTTCATTATCTAAATTACTGATTCCCAGCCTTTTGGCTTGATGGCCATAGATATCATTTTTACAGCCCCGAAAGGCCAACAGCCTCCGCCACTAGGACCTCGCAAGCACTCTACCTCCTTGCCAATCTCCTGTCTCTCTGGACGCAGCTGGAGAATCACATGTATCCTGTAGCCCTGTGCAATCCTCCCGGGTCCTTAGGCAGTGGCTTCCTTCTGCAGCCCGGGAGACAGATGATCAGCATTCTCTACCTTCTCTGACTTCAGCAAGGGTGCCAGTGCTCCTTGCCATGCTCCTTGCTGTAGCTAGCAAGCACTGAGCTCCCATTCTCTTGGCTGCAGGAAGGAGCTTGCAGCACAGACACTTCCCCCCTCTGGATCCTTAGGCAGTGGCTCCCTTCTGCAGCCAGCAAAAGGAGCCTCAGCGCACTTTGGAAAGACTTTGATGCCTGGGCCACAGATTGGGAACCACTGATCTAAATTAACTTCTTGTTAATATAAATTTAAATTAAACAATGCCCAGTCTATTTCAGAAAGTCCTGTATAAGTAGCATTTATAATGAATTCTTAGCTTTAGAAACTGGCACCCATGGCATCTGACCCACAATGCATGACTCAAACAGTATAACAAGTAATTTCACGAAGCTAGGACCTGAGCCTTTTACTGATGTTTAAGACAGAGCTCTATGCAGACCGTCAATTAAATCTAGTCAACTTTTGTGTTAAGGACTAATGAACACACTCAGTAAATCCTCACTTATCTGGGAAGACAAAAATCAAAAACTGGCAACATGCCAAGCACTAAACCACAAGGAACCTCAAAAATATATTTTAAAGATGATGAATAAACCTACTTAAGTGTTATTGACATTAACCCAGACCAAAAAAAAAAGCACCACACACACCTTTGCAAGAGCCAAGGTATTTTTAAAAGTTAGCCACAATTTATCAACAAGTATGCAACATCATTGGTCTAGCTCAAAGCTGCATATGCTTTAAAGCATATGTAAAATTGAACACTTTAAATTTAGGAGTTACAGGCAACCTTAATTTGAATACTGCGTTGATTCTACTTCACTGTATCCACGTGAGAGAGCAAGCAAGAGAGAGAGAAAAAGACACAGGGGAGCAGATTTTGATCCTATGGAATAAATCCAGATACCTTTCCTGTGTATATTTACTCATCCTCATGGAGAGAAGGCAAGAGGATTCAGAAGCTGCAAACTAGAGGTTAGAGTGAAGAACCCCAGTGTTGAACACTACTTACTTGGTATGAAAGCACCAAAACTGATCCAAACACACACCCATGTTGGCTGAAGTGGAGCTATTTAGCTCATGTCATTCAAGTGAACAATTACCAACACGAAATTCTTCCACTTGAAAATGCATCCCGTTTCTGTTTCTCTTTCTTGCATGCACACAAAGAAGCAGAAGCAAGGCTGTATCCAAATTAAGGTCATTTCTATCTCCTAACTTTAAAGTGCTTGATTCTACAATCAAACAAAATGTTGTATCATCACATACGGTTTCTTTTTTACAGTTTCCATTTACTTTTAAAAGACAAGGTGAAATTCTGTTATGCACAGCTGTAGCTGTGAAATGTTAGGCAACCTTAACACTGAGGTGCTATCATTACCTCTACAAAGTATTCCATTATGAAAAGTCCGAGAACTCCTGGATAAAGTTTATAAATAGGCATCGATGGAATTTTGGATCCCCAGCTTTTAGGGAATCCTGTCTAAAAAACGCTGTCAAGCAGCTGGGGAAGGATTTATTGGAATGAACTAATAGGTTGGTGTAGGAAGACAATGGTTAAGTATAAAATATTGCAATGTGTTTTCCTTGATTCACTAGCATTGTGATGAGAGAGGTTATTGAGATAGAGAAATTAAATGCTATTCTTGGGGGGGGGGGGGGGCGGCGCAGGAGGCTGTTCCCAGCTATAGGAGATATAAGCACTTGTATGGAAGGGTTTTGGCTGGATTAAAGTTTACACATAAGGTTACGCTCAAAAGAAATGCAAATTAGTTAAGGGAAGGAAATATACCATAAAGGCATCCAAACAACCTTAACTCTGCCTTGTAGTGACACCATGCAATAACCACACAATTACAATTAGTGCATAATTGTGTTTCCAGACCCAGTTTATATTAAACTGATTTTAATAACTTTTCCTATATATACTACTACTCAAACTATAATTTGTTCTTAGAAATACAATCTCTCACCAGAGCACTATGAAATATTTGTTGAGAAAGCAGATGACACAGACGGGTCTCTGTCAGAATTACTGTGTTTGCAGAGTTGTGACATGAGTACCTGTGAGATTATTACAAAGTACTGGATAAACATGACTATTAATATATTTACAAAGCAATTTGACATGGAATTTTAAATACACCTACCATGTAGCCTCTTTAAAGATGTAAAGAAACACACCAAGGAAAAAAATTGTATTACCATTACACTGTAAACCTATCCAGTTGGTGCAGGGAGGCCTTATTTCAGTGAACTACATTTACCATCACAAAAGTTATTAGAAAAATATTGTGAAATACAAGGCTTCTTTTAACTATTAATAATTTGGCACTCATTCGGACACATGAAGCATTATATGTCAGCTATTGCCATCAAAATTTACAACACAAAATCATTTGGGATGATTGAGAGACTGTTCCATATTAATTTGGGTCTCCCCAGTATCACTCAGTTTGCTTTTCCAGCACAGAGAATGCAAGTATGTATACATCCTCCCAAACAAAATAAGGAGATCTAGTAATAAAAATTTATTCAGTCTCATTTCAATCTCTAACCATTTACATCCAATAAAATCCATTGTCTCTCCTTTAAAAATGTTATGTACAGTGAATAAACTATGAGCACCTACAGATTGAGCTTGAAAGTTTCGCTCGTTAGAGGCAAGCAGGAAGCTTTCCCTGCTACGCAGGGCATATGTTATCAGTTTCTTCAAAAATTAAGCCTTTGATTAAAAATATGTTTTTCTACCCTTTATGGTTCCAAAGTAAACAACCCAAAATACAAACCAACTTAGCATTGTCTTTCTGCAATCAGTTCCAGTACTTTTACACAGCATTTCCAAGCACCAGCAGAGTATTAAAACTGCTGTTTCACAGCTGCTATTCAGAACCCTAAGGGAAGCAATGAAACTCCAGAATATCAAATTTACACTGTTGCAGCAGTGAAAGCAAGAAGCAGCAGCAGTAGAAACAGACACTTTACAGAGGAGACAAACTGTAGAAGTGGAAGCTAGAAATAGAGAAAGTAGGAACTTCTTAACACACACTCCCAGCAGCCAAGAGGCTCTGGTAAGAAGTCAAACAACAGAGACCTTCCCCACTCTTATGCCCACACCTCATAGCACCCAGCAAGCTAAGGAGAGGAACAGAGTAACAAAAGTTCCTCTCCTTTGCAGCAGGCAGGAGGCTCTTGGGTGAGTAGGAAAGACATAGGCAGTGCCTTACCACACCATCGGTCAATCTAATCTTGTACCTTATGACTGACAGTGGCCAATACCAGCTGCTTCAGAAGAACATGTAAGAAATGCTACAGTAAACAGTTATGAAATAACCTAAACACAGGACAAATTTTTTCCATTGCAATTCAGATGTTCTCATTACCAATCGCATGAATGTCAACCTTTTTTCTGAACTCTGCAAAGCACTTGGCCTTATTGGTGTCTTGAGGCAATGAATTCCATAGGCTGTGTGTTTTATGAAAAGCTGATTCCTTATTAGTTTGAAATGTGTTGCTACTCAGTTCATTGAAAATTCACTTGACTTTTGTAGCAGGAGAAAATATTAAAAGTAGCTGGCCTATCTTCTCTGTTCATTTGGGTGTCATGTTCTTTTTACTGACACGTAACAGCACAGATCTTCCTCATCTTTTATATCTCCCACTGGCTAGTAAGTACAGTATATCTTGTAAATTTATTGAGACCTATAACAGGAAATCTCTGTGCATGATTTTGATGCTCTCTCTTGAACACCTAAGGCGACACAAGAGATGAAAATAGTGTTCCAAGATTTTTAAGACTCAGCTCCTTGAAAAGAAGCAATCAAATACCAACAACTGTAGTGACACAAAGGCTCATCACTTCTACAAGGCAATTGGTTAGAGAGTACCTCAAAGCGCACCATGGAATTTTTAGTGCATTGTTGCAAGGTCTGCATGGCAGGTTAGTGCACCTCTTCTTGAAAAGTCAGTGACCTTGGCCTGAAAAGTCAGGAGGAATAATCAGTTTCCCTAGTTTTAGAATTCTTAATATATTTTTTTCAAACACTTTTAATCTAAAGAGCTGTTGTTCCCCAAGATTCAAAGTGAGGTGTCTTTGTGTACAATGGAAAATGAAGTTCCTGACCGATCTACGAATCAGGCATAACACACAGATTAGTAGTGCAATTTCTAGTGCACTGCCATGCATTTTTCCCTGACAAACGTGTCAATACAAGAATAAAGATTTAACTTGTGCAAACCCCTTGTCTCCAACTTCTGACCTGAGTTACATTTATGTAAATATTCATCTTATAACTGAGGATGATCCATGAGTCAAGGAATATCCACCTTGACTTTCAGACACCAGGTAGAAATTGTGATCTTGGATTCCTAGACACTTGCACTGTGGTCAGTTTCATTGTTTTGTGGATGGTAGGCCTCTTTCCCCAGCTCCTACAAAAGGATGACTGCCAGTATCAAAAGCATCAAATCTCAAAGCAAAAATAAAGAGACATCAGACAAAACAGTGTACTTAAACAATGGTGAGGAGTGGACCTGAGCATCCTGAATGGTGTTGCTATCAGCCACTTATTAAGAACATCAACAGGAAGCAGAAAAAGCTGTACATTTTAAAAAGGACTTTTAAAAAATTCAGAATGTATTACTGGTGCTATGTAAAATAATAGAGGTTCAAAAACTTAATGCAGAGACTTATTTTAATTTGGTTATGTATTGTGATTTTAGATTTAAGTGATAAAATTACTAAATTTTTGCGCATATCCTAATTGCCTCTCCAGAGTGGCTTATTTTACTTAC